>JARHVA010009622.1:0-289035 GCA_037957365.1 Torreya grandis
CCTCCTCCTCCTTATTCTTCTTCTTCTTCTTCTTCTTCTTCTTCTTCTTCTTCTTCTTCTTCTTCTTCTTCTTCTTCTTCTTCTTCTTCTTCTTCTTCTTATTTGTCTTCTTCTTCTCCTTCTCCTGCTCCTCCTTCTCCTTCTCCTTTTCCTCCTACTTCTCCTCCTTCTCCTTCTCCTTCTCCTTCTCCTTCTCCTCCTGCTCCTTCTCCTCCTACTCCTTCTCCTCCTTCTCTTCCTACTCCTTCTCCTCCTCCTCCTCCTGCTCCTTCTCCTCTTGCTCCTCCTTCTTCTACTTCTTCTTCTTAACCTTCTCCTTCTCCTTCTCCTTGCTCCTTCTCCTCCTCCTCCTCCTGGTCCTTCTCCTTCTCCTTCTCCTTCTCCTCCTACTCCTCCTCATACTCCTTCCCCTCCTACTCCTTCTCCTCCTCCTCCTCCTCCTCCTCCTCCTCCTCCTCCTCCTCCTTCTTCTTCTTCTTCTTCTTCTTCTTCTTCTTCTCCTTCTCCTCCTCCTACTCCTTCTCCTTATCCTTCTCCTCCTACTCCTTCTCCTCCTGCTCCTCCTGCTCCTCCTCCTCCTCCTGCTCCTCTTGCTACTCCTGCTCATCCTTCTTCTACTTATGCTACTTCTTCTCCTTCTCCTTCTCCTTCTCCTTCTCCTTCTCCTTCTCCTTCTCCTTCTCCTCTTCCTCCTCCTCCTCCTCCTCCTCCTCCTCCTCCTCCTCCTCCTCCTCCTCCTCCTCCTTCTTCTTCTTCTTCTTCTTAGGTTCCTCTAGAGGTTACCTAGGACCCTCCTCTAATGAAGTAAGACATTATTACTTGAAAATTAAAATATTATCCCTAAACCCCTATGGTTTCGCTTTTGATTTGCACTCCCTTGTTCCTTTGCCAATTAATAGTTCTATTGATCATTGGGGTTGTTCTATGAAATAATGAGAAAGATTCAAGAACTAACCACATTATTGGTGGTAAAGTCTTGGAAATGATCTATGTGAGGTAGATAGGATTTAATCTAGAGTTATCATCCACCAATTCATCAAGTACTAGTGCCAGATCATAGTCCTTTATTTGTTGTAGGGACATTCTATAATAATCCCTTATTCTAACCATTTCTTTATCATCAAAGTCTTCTCATAAATCCTTATAATATGGCACATGTTCATATTTTTATAGCTCTAGTGTAGTAGTGAGCTTACCATATGGGTCAAAGTAAGGTCTAGATTCTAGGGTCCTTAATGTTACTTGCCACATCTTTGCCTCCATATTTATAGCCTTTAAAAGAGATTGACATGTATAAAAACCCAATAGAAATAGGGAACTGTATCCCTACCTTGTGTCTATTTAAAACTAGTTTATGTGTATCCACCAACTACCTAACCAACTCAACCAATACCCATTTATCACTTACATACTAGGGAGGTGTGTAAGGACAACCATTTAATCTATCTACCTAGATGTAGGAATAGGTGGGGAGCTATATGAAGAGGTAACCCCACTTGGTAATCTCATCTTTTGTTGCTTGGGATAACCTTGTCTTCCTAGGATCTTGATCAAACATGATGATGATCCTATAAATGAAAGCATCATTAACTCTCCTGAATTGTTGTCTACTAGCCTGTAACATGAGATCGAGGTAGTAGTTATAGACTCTAGTTATCTCTTCAAGAAATGCATTTAGGCCTAGAAATAATATTATTTTGGCCAAGATATAGATAATGTATGATGTCATATGAAACTTATTGGTCATTTGCACCTCCACCAACAAGTTATGGAGGGAATCACTTATTAGTTGAACCTAATGTATCTGCTATTTATTTTTTGATGATCTAGATATACTGGTACATCTAGTCTTGATAACACTTGGAATTGATATTGCCAATTACTCTATGTAGATTTGTTATAATGCCTCCCACCTCTTCTATAAAATTAGACCTATACATAGTCTTGGGCAATCTAATGGAGGAATGTTTGGGAGTTTTGAGCCATTATTTTTTATTATCTTTTGACATCCATCTTTCTTCTCCTCATAAAATTGTGCATATGTTTGTAGAGTTATATCCAAATAAATCTCAAACTCAAGGATGACAAACACTATGTTGATGAAGTCAGGATCAAGATCTAGAACTTTCTCCCCTTTCTCAGTGAAGATTTATCTCCTATTAGGGTCATAATATTGAGCCATTGTGAGGATCAACTTAGGGCTTTGAATAGAAAGAGAAAAGGTTGTAGCTTATGGTAAACTAGATTTAGATACTCTAGATCCAGTCACTTTTTAATTTTGTACCTATCCTAGCCCAAAAATCTCCTAGGTTAATGTGACCTAAATCTATATCTATTATCTCTACCATATTGGATTCCAAGTAAGAAGTCACTTTGGGGCCCTTAGATTTGAACTTCATTTACTTGTGAGGCATGGATAATGAGATATTACTTATGAGAAACCAACTAGAAAGTTGGTAGAACCTACAGGTGTCTGGATCACTTATGTCCTCTAAAAAAACTTAGAGGTGCTCAAAGCACATCCAGTGTCCATAGTGCTTGAAGGATGTGAAATATTTGGTGGAGGTGGGATGTGCTTGGAGCAAGTCCACTCTCCATGGTGCACTGGAAGTTAGCAGTGTTCAAATGTGCTTGAGGTATAAGAGACCTCTGTTAGAAGTGGGAGGCACTTAGATCATGTCCACTCTCCATGATGATAAAAGTCTTGTGGGGTTATCAAGTGTTTAAGGTAGGTCTAATGTCTATGGGCACCTTAAGAAATCTTTAAGGAATATTTTCTAGTTTTTAAATATGAGGTATATGCTTAGAATATTTGCTTTGGGGAATCCCTGATTTCAAATAAAAATATCTTAGGGGAAAATAAGATTTTTTATTTTGGAAATTATATTTTGGGGAACAATTTTTTTCAACCCTAGACAAAACCCTAAATAATTGATTTTAAACTTCTTAATAAGCAACAAAATACAAAAAGTAGTCTTAAATTAACACTATGAAAAAAGTAATGATAATTTTATGCAAGATTGAAAATTTTATGATAAAGGAAATTAATTCAAAAAATGTTTCAAACTCAAAGGATTCTAAATGCAAAACTCAAGGAAAATACCATGTAAATGATGTGGAAATTTAAACTTAGATATGGCTTGGAACTTGGTTCAACATGGCTCACTCAAGGTTTGATATCATGGTGCAAATGGATGGATGTCAAAGATCACAATTAGAAAATAAAAATGATAATGAAAAAACCCTAATTACTTAGATTTTATAGAAAAATCCCATAATTAATGTGATCTCAAGTGGGGAAATTAGACTTGGCAAAAAATGGGACTCAACGTGTACTTTGTATGTTGAGAACATGCAATGTGTACTTTGGGTTTCACATTTTATGGGAAGGGATTTGGTGGGTTGGTAAAGTTTAGCCCTACTTGAATCAATTCCACTCTTTGTGGATGAGATGGTATGTTTTGGTAGAAGGCATAACCTATGAGGCACTTTGCACATTTGGAATGTGCAAAGTGTGCTCAAAATTCCATGTTCTATGGTGTTATGAATTGGTAAGTATTCGGCGGAACATGGAGACCATGGTGTATTTTTAAAATTTTCAGATTTTCAAATGTGTAGTGTGCACTTCAAGATTTGCATTTCATAGAGGGGAGTTATTAAGGTTTGATGGGATTGGGAAACTATTATGCACTTTTCACATTATGAAAACATGCAAAGCGCATTCCAAGTTCTAGATTCTAACATATTAGGTGCATGGTATGATTCATATCCCACAATTCATTTTGCACATTTGAGAATGTGGAAAGTGCATGGTGAGTTTTGGATTCCATGGTTTGTTATTTTGGTGCTTTATGAGACCTGAAACTCATGAAGCAATTTGTATAGGTGAAAATTGCATCTAGAGTTTGGCATTCTGCAAGGAAAAAGGAAATATGGGTTTCAAGAGGATTCAAGGTTTTTCCTAAAAAGGAAATGGGGTATCCCTTAGCATGTTAGATGTAATGAGATTTTTGGGACAAAAATCTCAACATTTTTGGTGACCTCTACAGGATGATTTCCTGCTAGAAATTTTCAATCCATTAGCCTTTTAAGACATTAGGCACGGAGTCAACCTTGCTATGACAAAATTCTAACCTAGGAGGGAACAACCTCGTTGAAGCTTCTTATAATTGAATTTTTATTTAAATTATTCTTGGTCTATGCCTGATTCACTTTCAAGACTTTCATTGATTGATGCATGATTTCTTTTAGCTCTATGAGTTCAACTAGTCTCACCGTAATTTCATCATTGTCAATCAAGTCTAATTGGTGATTGACTTATATAGATGTAAGATTGATTGATAGTGGTACTCATGCTTCTCTTCCATATACCATAATTAAAGGTGATTCACTGATGGCTCTCTTTGGTGTAAATCTATCAACCCACAATGCTTATTTTAGTTTCATATGCCACAATCTCTGGTTTTCTTCCATAATTCATTTGATAATTCTAATCAATTTATTGTTGGTCAACTCAGCTAGGCCATTAATTTGGGGGTAATAGTTTGAATAAGTGATAAATTACACATTATGATTGACTTACCATTCATTGACATGAGTGCCCATAAATGCCTTAGCATTATCTGATATTATGATGTGAGGAACACCAAATCTTGAAACTATGCCAACCATGAATTTGAGAATAGATGTTTTAGTGGAATATTTCAGATCAAATATTTTAGTACATCATGTGAAATAATAAATTACAATGAGAACCCATTTATGACCTGTAATTGATGGTGGATTGATCATGTTGATAAAATCCAGCCCCCATTGGGTGAATGGATGATTTTACTGAAGTGGTTTGAAAGGAAGTACAACTAGTCTTTGATTACAAATGAAGTAAGCACACTTTTCATAATTTATTACCCTATGATGAGCATTCTTGAATAATTTAGGCCAATAATATCCTCCTTTCATTATCTTTATGGCCATAGTCTTTGACAAAAAATGTACTCTTGATGGTCCATCATGAAATTGCTTGATCACTTTGGGAACTTGCTCATTCTCAATACATCTTAATAAGAATCTATTCATGTCCTAAAATAAAATCCCATTAATAAGAACATAAATAATTGATTGTAGTTGAAAATAATTTTTTTTGACTGCTAAAAGTCATAGGGGTATTCACCAATATATAGGAAATGAGTCATGTCTTGAATTTAACTATTGAAAGAAGGTGGATTGTCTATCTGAGGTGTATTTTGAGCATACACTATGTCATATACTAGTTCAGTGGTATTGATATTAGCAGCTAGTTGTTCACACAATACTTTTCCTCTTAATAACTTTGTGATTATGATATCCATGTCATAATCCATGACTTTAGTGATCCATCACACTCTTTTTTCATTTATCTCCCTACTCAACATAAATTATTTGATGCTCTAATGACTCACCATCAGATGTACCTTATTGTTGGAGAGAATATTCCTAAATTTATTGAGTGCTTTGATTACTGCATATACCTACTTTTCCTTGAAACTATAATTATCTTCATAACCTTTCAAAGATTGGCTAAAGAAAGATAATGGCTGCTCCAAATTTTCTTGATTGTGTTGAGTAAGAATTGTTGAGATACTTCCTTCCCCTCCAAATGCATAGAGGATAAAATCCTTCTCATAGTTTGGGTTAACCAAGGTAGGGGCTTGGGAGATGGCTTGTTTGATATATTTGAATCTTTCTTTTCCCTCCTACATCCAACTAAAAAGAGTTCTCTTCTTTAACATTAAAATAAGGGGTTTTTCCAAAAAGACAAAATTTAGCACAAATCTTCTCACAAAGTTGATCTTCCCAAGAAAACTTTATAGCCCATTTTTGTGACTTGGTAGTGATAAAAAAAATATGAATCTAACTCATTTAGGTTCTATTTCAAGAGCTTTTAAAACTATGTGTCCCAATAGCTTACCCTCATGTATTGAAAACATGCACTTATTTAGATTAAGGGAAACACCAAATTCTCTACACCTTTCAAAAAAAATTCTTAGGTGGTCTAGATGTGCACCAAAATTTTTAGATTAGACTATAATATCATCTAGATATTCAAAAATTATATCAATTATCATACCATTGAATGCCATATCCATGGCTCTCTAAAAAGTTGTGCCTACATTTTTTAGACCAAATGACATCTTGTATGCATACATGCCCGATTTGGTGGTGAAAATAATTTTAAATTGATCTAATTCCTATACCAAGATTTGGTTACAACCTAAATGACCATCTATAAGAGAGAATCTTTTAGATCATAATATTGTCTACAAAATTTAATCCATATGGGGAATGGGATAGTGATATTTCAACTATGCTTTATGTAGGTCTCTAAAGTCCATGCACAACCTGATTTTACCATTTTTATTTCTGATAGGGAAAAAATTTGCTACCCAAGATGAGTGTTTGATCAAAAATATTATATTAGCCTCTATCAACTTATAGAGTTCATTATTCATCAAGGGTTCAATCTTTGGATTGATGGGTCTCTATTTCTGCCTGACAGGTTTCATATTTGGATCTAGTTATATAGTGTGCTATGCTAAACTTGGATCAAATCCTCTCAAAAAATGATAACTCCAAGTGAAGTTATCATCAAACTCTTGACATAATTAAAAAAAATCATGCTTATCTAAAATATTTCATACCTTACCTTTCTTAAGATACTTGCCTTCTAAAATGGTGACAGGTTCATATTATTCTTCATTGATGGTAATGTTCTTCTTCTCACCTTTCAGATGGTCATCCAAGTTGAAGATGTTTTTAGTGTAATGAGACCCATAAGTATTTTATTCATTTTGAGTTTAATAATTAGATCACCATATTGGTCTTGTAGCCTTAGTTGGTTCTTATCTAGAAACTCAGCCTCTTCTCTTAGAAAATTTACAATCTGCTTGTCGCTATCGAAGACTTGCCAATTAGTTGCATTATATGGGATATAAGGCCTTAAAATCAATCTCACATGCTAGATGTTCTTCTTCTTATTTTCAACTAGTAGGTTATATTGGGTTTGCATCGAGGTAATATGACTAACATCTTTATTTTGTGCCCTTGGTACTGCTTGAATGTTCAAAGTGGTGAAATATTACAATAGGTCCAAACCCTATGTTTGTAATACCTTAAAAACTTATTTTTGGTTACACTTTTTGATCTAACTTGGTGAATGATGAGCTCACTATTACCAAATATTTTTAAAATCTTGATTCCTCTATCTTTAGCCAGCTAGAGCCTCAAATCAAGGCTTTGTATTCATCTACATTATTAGTATAACTAAATTGAAGTCTAAACAAGTATAAGTATATCCTTTTCTATGGGGAAATCAATACAATTCCTACACTTATAAAATTTTTGCTTCTTGAGCCATCAAAATATAACTGCCACATCCCTTGAAGATATTTAGTTGGTTTGACTAAATTTGGGATAATTGCATCTTTCTCATGAATGTAATATGTCCCTAACCCTATTTCATATACATAGTCATAAAGATCAAATTGTAGGGTTGATCCACACTCATCCAAATGAGTGTCTAGAATTTATTCTATAGGTGTTGCATTTTCTTGGTTTGTTTCTTGACATATATAGTTCATTTCTACAGGAGAAATAGGATTGTATGGTTTTATATGATATTTTGTAATTGGCCAACTTTTATTGTTAGTTTAGTTCCATATCTTATTCTAAGTACTACGTGAGACCAATATACAGATAGAAATCCTCCCATATTTGTAGTGAAATCTCTTGAAAGACATATGGAAAAGTAGGGGGGAATATCTATGACTAAAATATATTGAGTAATTAATCGACTTAGGCAAGCATGAATAACGAGGTTTAGTCCTTTTATAGTTTTTACTATTTGAACAATAGTCACATCTAGTTGCACTACTCCCTTATTAATAGGTGTGTATTTTATTCCCAAAGAATCAACTATTTTCTTGGGCATTAAAAAACTACTAGCCCCTGAATCCACCACGTAATTATGTATTAGATTCTTCCCTATTATAAGAAAAAGATAGAAGGGAGGAGGCTTACCATTTTTTCCTATTTTACTATTAGCTTGAGGCTACCATAAATTTATTGTAGGTGTAGGTCCCTTATCTAGAACATTATCTGATATTTGGAAATTATTCATAGCCTCTTATAGCAAGTCCCTTTGTGCTGGTATAGATAGTACTTCCCACATGGTGACATTTATAATAGTCTTCTTCATTTGATCAACTATGATAAAAGGGATATTACCAACCTTTTCAAATGATTTTGTAGGGGCTGCAACCTCTTTTACAAGATTTGAGTGGGCACCTTCACTTTGAATTGATTTATAGGTATAAGGGGTGACCTTTACACTATGTTGTTCTTTACTGGTTCTACTATTGATTTAGATGTTGAAGATCAGTCTATGCTGGGGGGTTAATTAAATTCTATTACTCATTTCTTGGAATGTGTATTAGCTATTACAGGGCTTCCAACATTAAAAAATGATTCATCTTGGCCTATCCCACCAAAATCATCCTCCTACTAGTTTAGAAGAGTTTTTTCACTTTGAGCAAGTTCTTGTGTGTCTTCTTGTAGGGAAGTAGATACTTCCTATTGTCATTCCATATTTGATATACCTTACATCATCAAGGCTTAAATATTACACCATTGGGGTAGTTATTTTGATTATGGGGATGATTACAAGGATAACACCACTCATATTCTCGAGTTAAATTATTTTGAACAAGGACAATAGATTTGGAAGCTCCTAGTGTTGGTAAAACATATGTGTTTGGAGGTCTTGGCTATGAATTTTTTCCTCATTATTGGCTATTACCTTGATATGGCTACTTATTCCCTTGGTATGCAAGGTTAGATGGTTGAAAAGGTTTATAGTTTTGGGTTTTATACCTTTTAATCACCACTAACTCATTTCCAAAACTCTTGAGTAATGATTTGACCTCATATATATTATCTGTAGGTGTAGGAGTCAACACAATTGCCTTACTCTTAGTGAGAATTTGAGAAAGTGTAGGTGGGGAAATAGGGGATATTTCTAAAAATAGAGGCATTGGTAGCCTTGGTGTAATTTTCCTAGCTTGGATTAAATAATTATTTTCCCTTATTACAATATCATAAGCTCCAGAAAGTGTGGTGCCACCCATTGACTGAATCATTACATTTATATCACTATTAATGGATTTTAGGCCATACAAGAAGGCATTATTTGTAGTGGGTTTTAAAAATATTGGGATTCTATTTTAGATCTTCTAGAAACAATAATTGAAATCAATCATTTAGTCATGGGGAACTTGTTGAATAGTAGTTAAATTTTTAACCAAGGAAAGGTGGTCACTCTTGTCCTCAAAAAGGGTTCACATCATAGTGCCTAACTCATCCCAAACTCAGATTGAGGTGGGAGAAAGGTCTATATACCATTGTAAAGCTTTACCCTTGAAATAAGAGACTAGAAGTCTAATTGAAAGATTATCTTGGACCACATTATGGTTTGCATAGTGGTTAGAAATATCTTGTGTGTTTTGAAGTAGTGGTAGAGGTTACGCTAGTAAAATATGGAAGGATTTTTAAGGTTGATAATAGTATATCATCATGTTGGGACAAAATGAGTGGACTACCTATATTGAAAGCTAATAAATTCTAATTTCTAGCCATTGTGGGAGGTTTAACACTAGTAGGAGTTACCAAAGGGGATGGGAATAAAACCATAGGAAATACCTTAGGCTAAGTTGTGACTGCTTTTGATCTCTTTTTGGATCGAAATGAAAATTCTAAAAATTCAACCCTCTTACCTTTAGTATATGACATTTTTTATTTTTTTGGCATACATCAGCTTTAAATTGTGAGTCTGTAAGTCAGTGGAGTCGCTAGGTACTTTGATATTTTCATGAAACTTTTACAATTATTGCTAAGAATAGCACCAATCTCTATGTAGTTTTTGAGTCCCACTAGGCATGCCAAAAACTATTATCACATAGGATTGCACCTATCTAGATTTTATAACTTATTTTGCAAGTGCCTTATGATACAATGGAAAAACCTCCAAAGCCATGGGACCTTGTAAATTTGAGGTTAATCTCTAAAGGACAACTTCTCACTAAAATATGATGAAAACTGATAAAATATCAACTTTGTGGAAATCTTTTTCTTTAGTGCTTTTTGGATCCTAAACTAGGGGTTTGACAGGGAAATGGGTCAACGAAATTGGAATTTGTAGAAAACTAAAAGTATGGTGATTTTACCAAATATTGTATAGTTTATCTAGATACTTTTTTGACAAACACAATGGATTAGAAATTAGATTGAATTTATTTTTAAGCACAAACTTATGCAAATTTAGAAATCAGAGGTAGCATTTTAGCTATTATTTAGTAGAGGGAAAATGATATTTATTCCAAACAATATTATCAAGAGGGATAAATACTATAGATGACTTTTCTTGAGAATGAAATAAAAGGCAAAGCTTCCACAAAAAAATCAAATAACTTTACACAACGTAGAGATTCCAAAGATAAGAAAGGGAAATCTTCAACTTTGTTTCTCTCCAAAGGTTACAACATATAGTAAATACATTCAAAATGCAAAAAAATATAACTAAAAATAAAAATATAGATTAGGCCATGGGGTTACCCATATTTATACAAAATAGGTCATAGAAGACATGTATGTTAGGAATAAATACATAAATTGATGTGGAATAATTTCAAGGAATTACAATAATAATAGATATAAATAAAGATGTAGAAAGAACAAAAATAAACATGCAAGATAAGAAGACCAAATTTAACATGGTTCACCCAATATGGGCTACATCCACCCAGAAACACTTGCTCAAATTTTATTACAAGCCACAAGAGTAAAAACCACTCTCAGATCAATATTCCCATAATTATAATGCACAAATAATGTTTGGAGTTGCACTCAAAAAACCATCTTGAATTCAACCCTAAATTCACACACTCTATTATTCCTTCTCAAACCCTTGTTCTCATGATGTATTACCTATGAAATATCTATCTATACATATACATCAACATAGTGATATTACAAAATAATGGGTACCAGAACATGGGCCAAGTTAACTCAAATAAAATAGTTTCCCATTAAAGGGGGTATGGAAAATACATATAGAGTGTACAATACATTTAAAATGTAAAGTATTTGAAATACATTTTAATTTAAAAATAGGCTCCACAACACAAAAATCTAGACTGATTTTGTCTGAGCAGGCTTCTCATCTCTTCACTATCATCTGTGAAGGCCAATCAAAATTGAATATAGCTTCAGTTTCTCCCTTGTGACCACCTTAGTAATCATGTATACATGATTATAATTGGTATGAATCTTCTCTAGTTTCAAATTTTCTTCCTCCAAAGCTATCCTAATGAAATGGTACCTCAACTATATATGCTTCATCCTATACTAGAAATCAATTTTTTTTGCTAGATATATAACACTCTAACTATCACTATATAGCTTCTATTTCTCCTAATTATTCCCCAACTCTTCAAGAAAATATTGTAATAGAATCATTTCTTTGCTTGCCTCTATGGTAGCAACATACTCAACCTTCATGGTTGACAAAGCCACAAGTTTTAATAGTCATGAAATATAGCTCACCACTATGTCACCTATATTAAATACATATCTTGTT
The DNA here is from genome assembly GCA_037957365.1 of Torreya grandis. Lineage (NCBI taxonomy): Eukaryota > Viridiplantae > Streptophyta > Pinopsida > Cupressales > Taxaceae > Torreya > Torreya grandis. The sequence goes on from JARHVA010009622.1 coordinate 11,669, forward strand.
GTACTCCTCCTGCTATCTAAATTTCTATCCATGTCTGAATCTACATAACCATGCAAATTGGTATCCAATCCACTATAGCTTAAAATTGTCCTCATGGTCCCTCTTAGATACTGAAGGATCTACTTCATTGCCTTCTAGTGTTCTCTACCTATATCACTCATGTACCTACTTAATGATCCCACTTCATGGGTAATATCTAGCCTAGTGCACACCATGGCATAAATCAAGCTACAATTAGTTGATGAGTATAATACATGTGACATCTAGATTCTCTCCTCTTTTGTCTTGGGACACTGCTCCTTTGATAAATTGAAATGACCTTCCAAAGGAGTCCCAACTAGTTTATCATCATGCATGCTAAACCTCTCTAAGACCTCTTTGATGTACTCTTCTTGGGATAAATTCAAGTTGTTCCTTCCTATCTTGAGATATTATCATACCAAAGATTACTTTTCTACTCCGAAATCCTTCATAGTAAAGGAATTACTAAGTTGTTCCTTGAGTAACTTTATTTCTTACATGTTCTTACCTGCACCCAACATGTCATCCACATATAAAAAAAGGATAATGTAATCACCATCATCAAACTTCTTGATATATACATAATGGTTTGAATGACACCTAGAGTATCCCTACTCCATAAAACTATCAAATTTCATGTACCACTATCATGGAGCTTATTTCAGGCCATACAAGCTCTTCTTTAAGTTTCACACCATGTTATTCTTACCTGTGACCTCAAATTCATGTGGCTACTCCATATACAATTTCTCCTCCAAATCACCACGAAGGAATGTAGTATTCACATCTAACTACTCTAAGTGAAAGTCTTCCACTACCACTATCCCAAGAATAGTCCTAATAGAAGTCATCTTTACCACTAGGGAACAAATCTCATCGAAATCAATTCCATTCATCTATGTAAACCACTTTACCACCAACTAGGCCTTATTAATTTTATTTCCTCCATCATCTTATTTAAATCTATACACCCACTTGTTCTAAAATACTCTCTTACCTTTTGGAGGGTTTACCAAATCCCAAGTCTAATTTTTCATGAGATACTAATGCTCCTCATCTATAGCTTGTTCCTACTTCTTCCTAACATCTACCTACATGGCTTCTTCAAAGAACTATAGCTTTCCATTGTTAGTGAGTAATAAATAATTAAGAGATGGATAAAAATGTTTAGGTTCCCTTCTTACCCTAAAAGACCTTTTCACCACAGGAGTTTGGGGTTCTTGTGGAGTAGGTGCCTAAACTGGTTGCTTGGACACTTTATCATCTACAACATCCTCTAGTACTATGTCCTCTTTTATGGAATCCTCTTTTTGATCCTATAAATTATATTTATAAATGAAGTTTTTATTAAAGACAACATCCCTAGACCTAAGTATTTTCTTTTCCTTAAGACTCTGAATCTGGAAACCAAACTCATCCTCACCATAACCAATAAAGGTGCATTTTTTAGACTTAGACTCTAACTTGGTCCTATCATCCTTATCAATATGAATGAAGGATTCATAGCCAAATATTATAATAAATGAATAATCAATCTTCTTACCAAACCAAGTTTCTTCAATTATGCCTCCATCCAAAGTAGATGAAGGACCTCTATTTATCAGATATGTAGCCATGTTTACTGCTTCCACCCAAAACTAAAGAGGTAGTCCTACATGCAACCTCATGCTCCTAGCATGCTCCATGATAGTCATGTTCATACTTTTTAACACTCCATTATGCTATGGATTTTTTGGAACCATCCTCTGTCTGTGAATTTCATTCCTTGAACAATAATAAAAAATGCATTGATGTAATATTCCCCACCATTATCTGACCTAAGACATTTTAACTTGAGACCTGTTTCATTCTCAACAAAGGCGTTCCATATTTTAAATGTATCAAACACATTAGATTTTATCCTAATGTCATACACTCAATCTTTCCTAGTTACGTCATCAATAAAAGTTACATAATAATATGAACCACCAATAGAAGATACCTCAACTGACCCCAATACATCTGAATGAACCAACTCCAACTTATTCTCCTTCCTCATAGGTCCAACCTTGAGAAAATTTACCCTTTTATATTTTATGTACACACAGTCTTAATAAAAATCTAAATCAGACCCTTTCAATCTAGGTAATTGATCCTTTAAAATTTGCATACCCTTTTGGCTCATGTGATCAAGCCTATTGTGCAACAAATTTTCATATACATATGAAGAAACTAAATTATAATAAATAGCACTAATTAATAAATATAGGGTACCAAAATTATTACCTCTTACTACCACAAGATCACCCTTGGTCACCTTCCAAGAATCTACTATAAATATCACCATAGAACTTTCACTACCTAGCTATCCTACAGATACCAAATTCCATCTCAATTTAGGTACAGGCCTGACATCCTTCATTAGCCAAGTGTTTCCATTCTGTATCTTGATCTGAACATTTCCTTTTCCTATTATGCTTTAAGGCTCATCATCACCAAGATAAACATGTCCAAAATCCCCTTGAACATAATTAATAAAATAATGCCTATATGGTGTAGCATAAAAATAAGCCCTTGAATCTAAAACCCAATATTGTCCATAGAGAGAATTAATGCATCTTGACAAACATTACCTATTGCCACATTCACCTTCTTAGTATCTTATTTTTTTTTCTTGTTTTGAAGAGACCAACAATCCTTCTTCACATGCCCAATCTTTCCATAGTGCCAACATACCATCTTGGCTCTTTATTTTGACCTTCTAGGACCATTTGACTTTCCACGCTTTCCTTTTCATCTAAAATTTTGTCTCCCTCTACTCTTCTCTACCAAATCATCACCTAAATTATAAGTCTCCCTAGAGATTTTCCATCATATTTCCTCACTAAGGATTACTCCTATGACATCTTTACACTTCAAATTGGAATTATTAGAGACCGAGTTGCTCATAGTCATTACCAGGATCTTCCAACTCTCTGGTAAGGAACAAAAAATAAGCAAAGCCATAAATTCATCATCAAAATTTATTTTTATATAATTCATCATACTCAAAACTATATTGAATTCATTTAGATGATCAACAACTGAACCATTTTTATACATCTTCATATTAAATAATTGTTTCATTAAGACTATTTTATTAGAAGTAGAGGGTTTCTCATATAACTTCCCTAATGAATTCATGAGACCTTTTGTGATCTTCTCCTATGGTACATTAAAAAAATTTAAGATTTAAGGCATAACTTAATGGACCCAAATGCTTTCCTGTTAAGTAACTCCTAAGCCTCATCTATCATACTCACTAGTTACTTTAATTTTCCTCCTAGTGGATCATGAAGATCCTTCTAATAGAGATAATCCTCCATATGCTTCTTTCATATACCAAAGTTATATCCATTTAAATTTTCAACCTTTGATCTGTGATCATTAGCCATAGCTCCCACTTGAACTAATAACCCTTCCTACGATTCAACACTTCAACAAATACAACCTAAATCTTTGATACTAGTTGTTAGGAATAAATACAAAAATTGATGTAAAATAATTTCATACAATAAAGATAATAATAGATATAAATAGAGATGCAAAAAGAACATAAATAAGCATGTAAAATAAGAAGACCAAATTTAATGTGGTTCACCCAATGTGGGTTACATCCATCAAAAAACAATTATATTTTATTACAAGCCAATAGAGTACAAACCACTCTCAGATCAATCTTCTCACAATTACAATGCAAAAATATTGTTTGGAATTGCACTCAATAAACCCTCTTAAATTTTCACCTAAATTCACACACTCTATTCTTCCTTCTCACACCCTTTTTCTCATGATATATTACCTATAAAATATCAATCTATACATAATAAATCAACAACGAGGTATTATAAAATAATGGGTACCAAAACCATGGGCCAAATCAACCCAAAAAAATGGTTTCCCATTAAAGGGGGTCCAAAAAATAGAAATACATATAGAGTGTATAGTACATTTTAAATGTAAAATATTTGAAATACATTTTAATTTAGAAATAGTCTCCACAACATAATAATATAGTTGTTGAAACTTGAACACTCAGTTCAAAAAATCATGTAGATCTAAAAATACTCATCTAAAAAGAGGTGAGCTCTTCTATTTATTTCATTTTAGACTTGTGAAATGGATGTAATATGGAATGCATAAGCTTGGCATGATTTTAGGAATAACATGGCATGGTATGTCATGACCAAAATAGAAGATCTCTATGTAAGGCTCCTTATCTAATGGTGGCTAAAAATAGCTCCTCATGCAAAAGAGGTGCCCAAAATAGAACTTGACTTTTCTAAATAAAATATAACACTGAAAATTAATTCCAAGTTTATTTCCATGCAAACCATAGCATGCAAAACTTAAATTGAGACTTTTATAACTTCAAAGTCTTTATCACTTCAGGTAAAAAAAGAACTGTGTAATTTACACTTCATGACTTTGCACCTTTTTAAGAAGTCACATTAATAAAAAATGGAAAGTGCAATTTGCACTTGTGATTTTTGTGACTTCCACATTCAAAAAATATAAAGTGTAAAAATATGTCTTTCTCTTTCTCAAAAGAGTTATAAAAAATAAAGATGTACTTTTGCAATTACAGTTTGCAATATCTTTGAAATTAAATTACACATGATAGTAACATTTAAAAATATTAAAAAGAAAGGGAAAATTAATTGATGTCTAAATTCTCCTCAACTTTATTATCATTCTCTACCCATATCTTTTCTATGTATGTATCAAAGGCCTTGAATATTTCTTATATTCGTTCTACATCTAGCCTGCAAGAATAAATATTAAAGGTTGCATAATCTACCTGCACATCAAATAGTTATCTTCTAAAGGTCCTTATGCCCTATATTTTAGTTCTCATCTAATCAATTGAATTTTTGTATTTGATGAACCTATGAATTGAACATGTCTTTTGTAGAATCCTTAACTATTGCCTTAAAATGATTCTAAACCTATTCTTCTTGGAGTAGATTATTGGCATAATCTACTGGTCAGCATGACATTAAATTTATCATGCCATCAATCTCATATATCACATCAATAACATTATCATGAGCCTCCTTGGATCGCTCCACATAATATATTAGTACTCTTATCTAAAATTGAGCAGCCTTATGTAGTTCCTGATACTCGATATCAACATTCAATATTTTCTCAAAAACAAGGGTATTCATGTCAATTAATTTTATGGATATTAATTTGGGATAATACATATTTAAGAGGTAAATTTATCCTTCATATCTATTAATCTACTCCTTCAAAATATCTTTTCTCTTCATGATGACTCCATAATGCTCCATCATGGCTGCAAGAATTTTGTTACCTTTTGTGATCAATTCCTTAGACCATTCTTTCATAACCCTTCCCATGTGAGAAATATCTCATATAGAATCAATTATATCTTGATCTAGACTGATTGACTGCACTACATGTGGTTATTATGATGTTTCATTGACCTTTATGAATTGGTTGAGGGCTTCAATCAACTAATCAACCTTCCTTTTAATCTCATCCTTGGTGGATTTGTCATGGTCAATTATATAGAAGAGAGAGTTGATACCTATCTCCACATCTTGTTTGAGAGCTCTCTTATCTATTAACCATGGTGTATGTGAGAAACATGATAATCTACCAACATAAGATCTTCTGATTTGTCTAGTGGGAGAACTACAATCTCAACATATCTCTCTTCTTTATGATCGAATGTCCTTGAAAGGGTCCTAAAAGTGGGTTTTGAATTATTCTTAACTTCTAACATGTCAAAGTCTAAAGTGTTAGGATCAATCATTATTTTCCTCTTTTTACTCACTAATTGGGCTAACTAATTAGAGGTAGCCTTATGTTGATCTAGCATAGTCACCAAAGAATCTATAGCTAATGTAGATATACTAACTAATATTATAACCAACTAATACTATTAGGAAGATGATACTAGTGTTTGTTTAGGAGGTGCTTATGAGGGACCACCCTCACCAATAACTTACAAACTAATATTTACACCTAGTGTCTAGGCTACTCCAACCTCAATTAATGGTATGGATGAAATGGTGGAAATGGGGTAAGTGGAAGAAATGGGAAAAACTATGATTGATGGGGAAGTGGAGGATAGAGTAGACACAGAGGTTATGAATTTAGGAACTGATGGAAGGCTAGAAGCCAAAGCATTGAATGTGTCAATTAGGTGTGTAGGACCACTCAAGGTTGGTGATGTAAAAATGGTGGGTTGAGATGAAGGGGAAATGGTACTTACCCTAAAGGTTGAGGTGGTCTATGGAATTTTAGTCAAGATGATTGACTCTATGGCAATGTACTATTGACTGGTGTTGGGAATTAATGGTGATGAAATGGAAAGAATTATAAATGGAATGGAAAGTGAGAGTAGATAAAATGGGGAAAGTGAGGTGGAAGGAAGGGAGAGTAAATTTGAAGATTAAAATTATACTATAGGGAGACCTTGAGTATCCACTTGACTCATTTGTGTTGATTTCACTTGGCTTATTAAGGTGTGTGGAGTGGTAGATGAAGTGGGAACAAGTGGAAGGATTGACATTAGAGGTGGAGGAGCTAAAACTTATGGAGTAATGGGGACTTGAGAGACTTGAGTAAAAATGTATAAATTTGGTGGAGGTGTTGAAACCTCTTATACATTATGTGTAGGAGAAGGGGAAATAATGGAAATGGAATTTAGGGATATGGGATTTGAAGGTGTAGATACCTATGTTATTGATGCTATCTCTTTTATTGAAATGTCAATAGGGTCATTTGTAACTTCTCCTTGTCTACTAGATTCCCCCTTTCTTTCCTTTGTTTTTATCTTCTTCTTCTTCTTCTTCTTAGGTTCCTCTAAAGGTTCCCCAATATCCTCCTTTGATGAAGCAATACCTTTTGCCTTGAGCTTTAAAATCTTCTCCTTAACCCCTATGGTTTCTCTTGTGATTTTCACTCCATTGCTCCTTATATAATTAATAGTTCTATTGATCACTAGGGATGTTCTATTAAATAGTGAGAAAGATTTAGGAACTAACCACCTTATCAGTGGTAAAAGCTTGGCAATGTTTTGTGTGAGGTAGATGGGATCTACTCTAGAATGGTCATTCACCAAGTCATCAAGGATTAGTGCTAGATCATAATACTTTATTTAATATAGGTACATTATATAATATTCTCTCATTATAACCATTTATTCATCATCACAGTCTTCAAAAAAATTCTCATAATATGACACATGTTCATATGTTGCCAAATCTAGTGCAGTAGTGACCTTACCATATGGGTCAAAGTAAGGTTTGGATTCTAGGGTCCTCAATGTTAGTTGGCACACCTCTACCTTCATAGTTATGGCTTTCAAAAGATATTATCATGTATAATGGCCAATATAAATAAGGAACTATATCCCTACCTTGTGTCTTTTTGAAAAGAGTTTATGTGTGTCCACCAACTACCTAACCAGCTCCAACAATACCCATTTATCATTTACATATCAGGGAAGTGTGAAAAGACAACCAATAAATCTAGCTACCTAAATGGAGGAATAGGTGGGGATCTGTATGAAGAAGGATCCCTAATTGGTAATCTCATCTTTTGTCTCTTAGGATAACCTTATCTTCCCAAGCTCTTGATAAAATATAATGATGATGCTGCAAATGAAAGCATCATTAACTCTCTTGAATTATTATCTACTATCTTGTAACGTGAGATCAAGGTAGTAGTTATAGACTCTACTTATCTCTTCAAGAACTATATTTAGGCTTGGGAACAATCTTCATTTAGCCAAGATATAGACAATGTATGATAAAATATAAAACTTATTGGTTATATGAACCTCCACCAAGTGTTTATGGAGGGAATCACTTATTAGTTGAGCCCAATATATCTACTTTTTATTCTCTAATGATCCAAATATACTAGTACATCTAGTCCTGATAAAACTTGGCTTCAAGATTGCTAGTGATTTTGTGTAGTAGTGTTATAATATCTTCCACCTCCTCTATAAAATCAAACCTATACATAGTCTTGGGAAATGTGGTGGAGGAAGGATTGGGAGTCTTGTGCTATTTTTTGTTGATTATCTTTTGACATCCCTCTTTTTTATCCTCATAAAACTATGTAGATTTTTATGGAGATATATCCAAATAACTCTCAAACTCAGGGATGGCAAACACTGTGTTGGTGAAGTTATGATCAAGATCTATAAATTTCTCCCATTTCTTAGTAAATACTTGTCTCTTATTAAGGTCATAATGTTGAGCCATTATGAGGATCAGCTTAGGGGTTTGAACAAAAAGATGAAAGGCTATAGCTTATGGTAAACTAGAGTCAGAGATACTCTAGATCTAGTCACTTTTGAAGTCTACACCTATCCTATCCTAAAAATATCCTAGAGTGACCTAATTCTATATTTTTTATCTCTACCATATTGGATTCCAAGCAAGAAGTCACTTCATGGCCCTTATATTTGATCTTCATTTCCTTGGGAGGTATGTAAACTAAAGTTATTACTTGAGAGAAATCAACTAGAAATTTAGTTTAACTTGTAAGTGTCTAGAGCACTTGTGTCTTCTAGTGGAAATTAGGGGTACTCAGAGCATGTCTAGTGTCTATGGTTCTTGAGGGATATTGAATATTTGATGGAGGTAGGATGTGCTTAGAGTAGGTCTACTCTTTATAGTGCACTAGAAGTTAGTGGGGTTTGAAGGTGCTTAAGGAAAGGAGATCTTTGATAGAAGTGGGAGGTGCTCAAAGCACATCCACTCTCTACAATGCTAAAAGTATTGTGGGATTTTCAAGTGTTTAAGGCATTACATTATCCATGAGGACATTGAGGAATCTTTAAGGAATATTCACTATTTTTTAAATATGAGGTATATGCCTGGAATATTTACTTTGGGGAAGCCTTGATTTTGAATGTGAAATATCTAAGGGGAAAATAAGGGTTTTTCTTCTATAAATGATATTTTGGGGAACTAATATGTTAACCTTATAAATAATCCTAAATAACTAACTATAAAATTTTTGATAAGCAACAAAGTACCACATGTAGTCCTAGAGCAATGCTATGAAAAAAGTAGTGATAATTTTATGCAAGACTGAAACTTTTACAAAAAAGGAAAATAATTTGGAAAACATTTCAAAATCAAAGGAATCATGTGAAAAACTCATGGTAAATACCATGGGAATGAAGTGGCAACTAGAATGCAGATGTGGCTTGGCACTTGGTTCAATATGGCTTGAGGTTTGAAGTCATGGTACGAATGGCTAGAGCTCAAAGATCACAATTAGCAAATTAAAATAATAATGAAAAAACCCTAATTACTTATATTTTATTAAAAAATCCTAAAATTAATGTGAGATTGAGTGGTTGGTTGTGGAGGTTGGACTTGATTGAAGTAGGTCCACTCTTCATGGGGAAATTGGACTTGGTGGGAAGAGAGACTTGAAGTACACTTTACACATTGAGAATGTGCAATGTGCACTTCAAGTTCTGCAATCCATGGGAAGGGATTTGGTAGGTTAGTGGAAGTTGGACCTTCTTGAAGTAAGTCCACTCTCTATATATGAGATGATAGGTTTTGGTAGAAGGAAAAACCTTTGAGGCACTTTGTATGTCTGGAATATATAAAGTGTACTCAATATTTCACATTCGATGGTGTTCTAAATTGGTAAGTATTTAATAGAACACCTAGAATGTGGTACACTTTGCACATTTACAAATGTGAAATGTGCACTTTAAGATTTGCATTCCATGGAAGGGGTTATTAAGGTTTGGTGGGATCAGGAGCCTATCATGGACTTTGCACATTGTGAAAACATGCAAAATGAATGCCAAGTTCCAGATTCTACCAGATTAGGTGCATGGAAAGATCTAAAGTCCACCATGCATTTTATATGTTCGAGAATGTGTAAAGTGCATGGTGATTTTTAGATTCTACATTTTTGGATTTTGGTGCTTTATGGGACCCAAAACCTATGAAGCAATTTTCATAGGTTCAAATTGTATCTAGAGTTCTAAATTCTACAAGGAAAAGGGAAAGATGGGTTTCTAGAGGATTTAGGGTTTTCCCTAAAAAAAAGGGGGTATCCCTTAGTGTGTTAGATGTAATGAGAGTTTTGGGACAAAATATCAATAAATACCTAATTCAAATTGAAAGTAGGAAACACCCAAGGCATAAAATAGATAATAGGTACACACATTTTCCTATCCAATTGTTATAAATGATGTTAATCCCTAGATTTAATACAACTTTTATAACTATCTAATCCATAAGATGAAATCAATACTAAGCACGTAATCAATCATCCAAATCCATATGGTCACTACTCATGCCAAGACAAATGAAAAGATATGTCTATGTTTGGTATGAAATTAGAATGATCATAAACTAATCCACATGATTTTTTACTCGCTACACATAATATGCATCTAGTTCCTTCACTTAAATGATACTCTCCCTTGCACTAAGGGGGATGTACCTATGTCACAAAAAGGAAAAAAAATAAGTCATCTAAGTCATGATATCAAATCCACTTGATATAAAATAGTAAAATAATGACTATATATGATGATAAATATTCTCCATAATTGTATAACATTAATTTATTTGAATGATAATTAATTTTATAAATTTTATTACATAAGTATATGAACTAGGATAAAAAAATAAATTTATTTAAAACATATAAATAAGGTAAATCAATAATCAACTTACAAAATTTCATAATAATAAATTAATAACACTAATTATAAGTATGTGCCTTATAAATCATGCATTGGGAAAATTTTTTACCATATTTTTGATAAAAAACTAATTTTTATTAAGAAGTTTTATTATGTATATAGGTGTAAAATTATAAATATTAGAATGTTAAAGATATACAATGTTTAACTATTATAATTTTGATAGTTTTTTGAATATTAAAAATTGGTATTTTGGTAAAGAACTAAGAAGAAATATATTTAGATCACACAATAACCTATGTTTATTGTTCTAAATGGTTGAATATACAAATCAAAAGAAGAGATAACTATACAGGGTTAGTATCATAATCAAGAACAAAAATACAATTTATATAGGTCCACATAGGTGGATAGAGGCATAGTACCCCCACATCCATTAGATGGGGACTTGTGTACATTTAACCATGACACCAAAAATATAGGAAAGGATAGAGGAATTATAAATTTGGAAAGGAATGAGTAGAAGTATAAGTATAAGATATTTCAATACAAGAGTTTTGGTAGGTAGATATTAGTGCAATGTGCCCTAGTCCATTGATGGTAGACTTTTCTAGGTTGGTTGCACATCCAAACTAGTAATTGCACCTATTATACCTATAAATGAGGAAAAATATTAGATAAATATCTTAGGGTTTTACCACACATAAATATTTGTTTTTCTTCTATTACATTTGAAACCCTAAAAGCACTTTGATATCTTGAAAACTTATAAGAAAAAAAAGGGAGTGTAATGGGTTGAGTTGACCTCAACCATCCCTTGATTATTGATTGTTGTTCATGTATCCAATACTCAAAAGAGATAATTATGTGTAATATGTACTTACTTGACTATATATATACAACTAGAGGATGTATTTGATACTTAACAATGATATCTCTTGACTTGTTTTAAATGGTTTTTGACTTGGTTTATGACTCATTATGAATATTGATTATTTTTTTACAAAATAAGGTATATTTGTTCAATATGTATAAGTTTAAAATGATTGTACCAAGTGACTATTAATTCCCTTAATGAATGAATATTGGAATGTATTTATAGGTGAATCTTTTCAAGTTTTCCTTTAGCCAACATTATGAAGTGTGGGAGATGACCTAAAATATTAAATTAAAATTTGAAAATTGTTGATGTGGGCTATGTGTACATCCTCAAATTTAAATATGTATCCTCTAAAATTTTAGGATCTCAATGGAGATAAACTCTACTCCAAGGCACGAGTTGTAGGTATGGGTTAAACAACCTTGTGGTAGAATAAAAAGCTAAGTATGTAACTTATTAATAAGGTTTACTTGTAGTGAAATGAATCATAATAAAGAAATAAAAACCTAAGCAAGTTGGATGGATGGGTAAAATTTATTCTAGAGTGGGTAGGTCACAATCAAATCAAATTCAAAAAGAGGGAATGGTAGAGTAGAAAAGAAGGCTATATGGTCTTAAATAGTTACTTCCTAGGTTGGTTCCTTTGGTTTATAAGACTAATGATTAATGTTTGTATCTAGTACACACTCACAAACAAACACATTTAGGCAATCTGGGGGAAATACTATAGGAAACTTATTGGTCTCAATTAAAGGTTACTCTTTTTAGAGTTTTTATTGCACATCCTTAAGAGATTAAAAATCAAACTAGAAAGGTGTTTAGGGAAGCTATGGCACACATTTAGAAGACTAAAATAAAGATAAAACATTGATATACACTTGAGAATATTAACATTGTTTAGCCAATTTCTAAAAATCAATGGAATCTTCTAAATTTTTAATAGATTTTACACATATAATTAGAATAAATCAATGATAACAAACATAATTATCCATAGATTTTGCACACTTTAAATTAATAAATTGATCCAAAACTTAGAAGATTTGGTTTAAATATAATTCAAGAAATAATAACAACATAATTGTAATAATGCTATCTCTAAGAAGAGATGTTTTATTGATCAAATTTGTAGACTTAAACATATGCCTATCTCTGAGAAGAGATGTCTACTTTTCATTTCAAGTTACATATTAATTTATATACATTTTTAAGGTAGGAGGATGTGGAAGGTCACCAATATCAAGGGAGATTAATTGGTTTAACTTCCATGATTTACAATAATACAAAATTTGAGGAATTACTATTTTTAGAAACTTACTATTTTTAGACTGCACTACTAAAATTGAAATTTAGGTCACTTCAATTTGTTTTTTTGGGGTCAAAAACCACTAAGAAACTATCTATGACATCTCATGGTGTTCCCCTCATTTTTATCTTTCCAATAGTTTAAACAGGGAGTCAAATGGAGCTATGGTGCAGAAGTTATGGCTCCCAAAAGTTTTGCCACCAGGTGGGGTAGAATCATCACCTGAAATATTGTTCAGATTATAAATTAATACAACCAAGAAATTAAACCTTAATAACATAGACATGGAAGATAAAAACACCAACATAGTTGTATGACAATCAAACTAATTTCTTCTTGTATTGATAATTTTTTTGACTTTTTAGAATGTATGATCATATGAATATATATACTTAGGGAGGGGTCACCTCATCCTCTTGGTACATGCAAATTCATAGATACATTATGTAATTAGAGCCTTAGTTCTATTTTTAGCATTAAAAATACATGTGTGCTTGTTTACAGTTAACTACAATTATGTCAAAAATAAGTTGGCATGTACAATACAATGCAATGTTTTCATGATTACAAATACTTTAGGAAAATTTTACATTTATGTACTAAGCATAATTTAACTAAAAGTACAAGTATTAGTCCTATATTCATGACCATATACAAAAATAACCTTCAACTAAGGCTTTATAAGTGATTTCATGGTGATGCTTGTTGTTGGAGGTATTAAAGTTATAGCTTGAGCTAAACTAGAAGTTAAAGCATCATATTTCTACTTTGCTTCCAATACTTAAAAGTATTTATTGTCAATATCATGCCAGTACCTAATAATATCCATGTTTATCAATATAGGTATGTGCACCTTATTGACTTAGTCCATAATCCATGCATGTTTAACTTTAGTATTTATGAAGTTAATCCTAAATATCTCTACCTTAGTGGCCTTTTTCCTTACTAAATTTAACTTATCTTCTATTTCTTCCAATGTCATTCCTTGTAAGTTTTTCTTGAAGTTGGTTGAATACCATTGAAGAAGTTGATCAAAATTAGCCTTGATAATAAGAATACTCATGGAGTTTGTTTCCTGAGAGAGATTTAATTCCTTCAAAATTTGAAGGAATAAGGTTTTCATGATTTGTATATTTGGGCATTATGGCATCAGTTGTTACAACCTTATCTCTATATTTTTGTGTCCTAATGACTATCAATTTGAGGGAATTTATTGCCTTTAATGGTGTCATCAAATTAAGGTGATCATATGCCTTAATAGTGGTATAAATAATAAGGAGATTAAATTTATTGTAATCTTGTTTTGAATTATTAAATGAATTGATAGTCTCAACTATTTGAGGTTCTAACTCAACCCTTATTTTAGCAATTTCCTCTAAGATATTATACAATCTACATGCTATATTTTGCACATCTATTTCTATCTATATGAGAACATGCACCATTTTTTGGTATTATTTTATTTATTGTAATTCCTTCTCAAGTTATTTTTTGGACATTTTAGTTCCCACATGAATCTCAACTACAACATCCTTATGGGTTTCAAAATAGGATTTGAAATACTCAATGTAGGGGGGCTACACAAATTTTATGTTATTTTTCTTAGAAAAGATAAATAGCTCTTGTATTTTTTATAAAATTACCCCTTCCAATATCATCTTCTGATTTTATCTTCTTTACCCTTTGTGCACTCCTTATAGATTTGTCAAATATAGATCCCACTATGGAAAACTATATAATTGTAAGATTAGGCCTTTGAGAAACCTCTAATTGCATATCAATTTCCCACAATGGGAGGACCAATTTGGTTATATCTATGGGTTAAGTGTCTTGAGATATAATCTCACCCAACATGTCTCTTAAGGATTGTTTTAAGGCTTATTTAAGTAATGGATCAAAAAGGGGAGGCCAAATTATTTTAGACTAGTCCACACCACCATATTGAGGTAGTGGGTGGATAGTCTATATTGGCTTCTTATTTCCATCCTTATTCATTGTTACCACAATAATATCTTGAGAAAATTTTGGGGAAGGCACTGATAAACCCAACTAAGGAGATGAAACATGAAGTTATAGACTTGCCATTGATCCTATAATTTTCTTGGTTGCTTCCCTTTATTCTTTGAAGGTGATGGAATAGTGGTAGAATCAAACATAGTGGAAACAAGAGGGATGGGCACATCAAAGAATTGGTGAATGTTGAATAGCTATGGGAGTAGGAAAAATAGGGGTAGATGAATCATAATTTAACTTTGGGATAAGTATAGTTGGTTAGGCACTAGGTTGAGAGGAAAAAACCTCTATATTGGGTACCAAAAGGGGAGGGGACCACTAGGATTAAGGGACACAAAATAAAATGAACTACTAGTGAAAGGAGAAACATAATACATGATATGAGTAATAAAAACTCAAGGGGCTACCTCCTCACTTGATGGTTCTCCATGTAGTGGTGTTTTTCCACTAGTATCTTGGAGGCTCAAAATATTAGCTCTTTCAATCTCATCCTCCTCATTTATGGATTCACCTGCAACCACCTCTCCAAATGGACCTTATGTTAATGGTTCATCAATAGAAAGACTATGTGGAGGGGGTGAGGCCTTCACTTTCTCTTATAATATATAATTATTTTCATAGCTATGAAAGATGCCTCTTGTGTGAGTGTGGTTGAGGTAACCATAAAATCAGCCTTTGGGATTGATTTTGAACTTGGCTAGGTAGGTCATTCTAAATTTAGAGAATCAAGATAGATTGGATCAACATGTGCTCCCCCAAGTTAATTATCAAGCACTCTAGGGTATTTCTTTACAAGTTTTAATGCTTTAGGGGGTGTTTATGAAGGCTTCTCATAGTATGTTGATAGATGCAAGGGCCTATTGACCCAAAAAAATTGAGGTATCCCAACCTCCATTAGGTGGGAGTCTATTTTGTGCATTTATATTTAAGATAGATGACTTCCATTGAATGATTTTGAGGAGGTATTTGGCTAGCTTGACTATCTATGCCAGTTCCTTAACCTGGGAATCATCCTTAGCATTAAGAAATAAGAAGTCATGATAATATTTCTCATTCTATTAGGTAATACCAATAACCTTGATGTGTTTTTGTACTTGGTCATGAATATCTCAATCCTTGTGTGATAGAGTGGATAGTGAGTAGTACTCTTTATACCTAATAGCTACATAAAAGTGTTTATAGTTTACATAACACATTCTCAAAATCATGAGGTGAGATCCATGGAAGGATATCTTACTCTTATTGTGCTATCTTCATATATCCCCCACCATAGTTGGTATGTGATTTATTATTATGCTAGTTTTTTGGGCACATATTTGGGGAGGCATAGTGGAACTAACTTATGGTTTATGAACATAATAATAGTGTAGTCTAGGTATAACCAATAATCTCCCCTAATAATCAATATATCTGTAATGCTTTTAGATATCCTAGGTAATGAGGACTCATGAATGGCCATCCATACTTATTAATATACATTATATATAATGCGAGTGATGTTCAGGGTGTATGCATGTATGCGCATGAATGTATACAAATCACCTATATAATTTTTGATTAAGTTTGGAACTAGGTTTTAGATTAACCCATTACCTTGTATAACACCTGTTATTACAAAATTTCACTAATTAATTTACCTAGAGCAAATGACAACTCTGAGGTCTTTAGTGATTTTAGAAATAGAACCCACTTATTTATGGAGGAATTTGATGTTGGGATAGTTGTATAACTTATTTAGTAGGGCCATCCCAATATGGATTCCCATGCTAAATTTGGTCATGGTCACTGATTGTTTCTCCTTTAGATTGATGGTTTCCTTTGGAACCATCTAACTACTTAATGGCTTCTCAATTGACTTATCCTTCTTCCATGAGACTACCTTATGCAAATCATATGTAGCATATGTTATAGGGAGTGATAAATACCTTTGAAAATAATTCCCATAGATGCATGCTATGACTATATTGTGTTTTAAATGGTGTAATAATGTGCCTCCAATCACCTTTTCAATGAAAAAAAAGTCTCGTAGGAGGTTAATGTGTGTCATGACCTATGGATTTGTTATTACAAATTGAAAAACTTGGTGTTTAAAGAGAAAAGGTATACAACCAATTATCATTAGGTTGGATTTAATATTTACTTATGAGTGTGCATGTTAACCTGGTGAATCACCTCCCATAATGCTAAATAATTGTTATAGTCATTGTTAAATACTTCAAGGTCAAAGATTATATCCTTGTACTTAGTTGAATCATTGATATAAAATATTGATAAGAGTAAGATTAAAAGAAATGTCTTAGATGAGGACACCATTGTTAAATTATAGTTTAACAATGTTTTGGTTTAAAAATTAGTAGCTCAACTCTTATGAATGTACTATACACTCAAAATACTAGTAGCTAGGGTTTGTTAGTAGGTAAACAAGTGAGTTAAAAGTTGGATTATGATCAATCAGCATGTCATTTATCTAAAGTGCTTTGATATAGTTTTGGCATTCAATTCTAGTTTGTATACTATTAATGTCTAATGTCTATAACTTTGATTTGTTTGTTCAATTTTAACTTTGCCAATTCATTTGGTGGGTATGTCATCTAGGCACTATTGATGCTTAATAGGAGTGCCACAACATTGTACTTTTTTAAGTGTAATTTCATCACTTCTTTCCCTTTAGTTTAATATGCCACATGGGCTCTCAGTAGTTGGGAGTCAGGATATCATATTAAAATAGTGTTTTCAAGGTGAATGGATCTCTTTAATAAAAGTTCCAAACACTTTACTGAAGACCAAAATGATTTAGATATATGTTTTGCATAATTTATCCAAAGACCAAACCCTCGAAACACTTTTTTTAAATAATTTTTCCAAAGACCAAAATGTAGAAAACCAAAATCCTAAACAAAACTCCCAAATGTTTTCTCTAAACACTTTCATTGAACACAATTTTTGAACAAATTCATCCAAGACCATTTTCATGCTAAGTAATTTCAAAGAAGATTTTATCCAAACAAACTCTTTGAATATTAGAATGAGCTAGATTAATTATATGAACACTTCCCCTGAAGACCAAAATGAGTCAAAGATTTTCAAATCATAGGTGTCAAAGAATAAATAATGAACTTTCATTATATGATGAATAAAGTTGTGAATAAAAGATCTGAACAATTATTCCAAATAAAACTTGTGAGTAAAAAAATGAAGAGTAACATTTTTCCATCATATATATAGGTGTGAAATTTTAAAAATAACTAATGATAAGCCACCAAATAAAATTTCTAAAGACCAAATCTCATAAATCATAGTTTTGATTTTTTTTAAATACTAAAATGGGATGATAACTGTACATACACAACTTCTACAGAGCATTAGTAGGTTAGTCCAAATAAATAAAACATGTTCATATATTTGATTAATAAAAAAATTAGTGTAATACATAAAACTCTAGTTATAATAGACTTTCAAGATAGATCTAGACCTTTTCATCAATATAGTGGGTCCCTATTCTAAAAAAATGAATGGAGGTATTTTGAGTACAACAAATGATGACTTATAAGGGAAATACTTCTAAGTGTTTGAGAACCCATAACCTTTGGTTAACAAATTTAGATTAAACATGAACCACTCTAAAAAGAATAATTAAATTAGACATATAAAAGAGACTTCTAACAACCACATGCAACATGCTTACCTTACTCATACCCTTGATCTATGTGTGGGGAAGTGATTTCCTTCTAACCTTGTTATGAGGATTTTAGCAGAGACCTAGGATAAGTGTAGGTTTCATTTTGGTTTCTGTGAGAACGTATTTAAAAATTAGGGAAGTTGTGACATCACTCTACTATCAAACAAACATGCATATCCCTGATAGAAGTACCATGGGTTCTTCTTCTTTCCTCATTCTTTATTCTTACATGATGCATGATACATTGACCTTATTTCATCATTTTATATTTTGATCACCTTTTTTTTTATTTAGCTTTGTTGGATCACTCTTTTTACTATATATTTATTTTTTAGAATATTGCTAAAATAAGGAGAGGAGAAACTACATTGAGTTGGTATATATGAAAGCATAAATTTTTACTAGATTGTCTTTCTTAGCTACACCCATATCAATGGTTATTTCTTTAAACAAGTACTAATATGATAGGTGCATTTGATCTAGTGAAAGCGATAAATATTTATAAAATTTATATGTATTAATGAGAGAAACCTTTATATGCTTGATTGAATCATTGAGTGTTAGCCTGGTCATGATTAATTTTCTTATTTCATACTTGATTTCTAAAAATCTAAAATATAAGTGTGGAAAATCCTACAAGTAAATGAATTTGTGTACCTTTGATTGGTGTGCTTTCCAAAAACTTATATTTTATCTTTTAAACATATAATAGGAAGCCAAATATGTGGTATACTTCTTGAGCATACCAAGGGAAGTCAATCAAATTACCACCAAACAAAGAAAACATATAATCTATAATGTAGGGAACTAAATTAAGAAAAAAAATGCTGAAAATAGGAAATGTTAACCTAGGAAGTAGGGAATCTATTCTATGAAATAAATAAATCTATTCTAATACTAATATTACCAAAACATCTATTATTACTTATGGATATCCCTAGATGGTACAACCATGAAGTAATGCATCAAAAACTATCTATTGATTTGATATGTCATCACATTGCCTTGGAGGTCCCTCAAATGAAAAAAATTGTTCTCTAAGATCTCTAAAATATGATAAGGTCCAATCCACAATGGGGTAAACTTGTCATTCTATCCTTTATTTTCATGGGGTTTGTCCCATATAAGCACCAGGTCAAATATTCTAAATGCTTTGATTTTTTTTCTTTAGTTAAACAACCTTTTCACTATGTCTTGATGTTTACTAAAAATTTGGAAGGCCTCAATCCTTGAATCTTCCATTTATATTATATCTAGTAATCAACTCTCCACCTTATCACTTGGTTCCATGTATTTTTGCATGAATTGATATGTTGGAAATTTAATCATGATTTGGTAAAATGGTTGTCATCCATATACCAGTAAGGAAAGGATTTGAGGGCCTACTTGTATATTATGTGATCAACCCATAGTGCATACTTTAGTAGGTTATACCAATCTCTAGGTTTATCTATTGCTAAATTTTTAATAGCATAAATTATGTTCTTATTTTTTGATTCAATGAATCCATTTCCATTTAGGTAATGATTAGATGGTGATTATATTATTATGGACCCATTTAGTGAATTTAATTGATTGGAATGTTGTCCCATTATCATAAACTAGATAAATAAGGGTACCAAATATATTTATGATATTTTCTTCTAGAATTATAATTACATCTTATGATCATGAATGATTTTTAGCTACTACTTTGGTCCATCATGTGCAATAGTATGTGATAGTGAGTACACACTTATGTCTAACTTAAGAATTGGGGTTAATGATCCTAATGAAGTCCAAGCCCTATTGAGTGAATGGTCTCCCTTCAATAATAGCCTATAAAGGCATTGTTGCATCTACTTTTATTTTCACTAGGACTTGGAATTCATGGCATATTATTACGTGAACATGTGCATCCTTGAAGATAGTTAACCAGTATTAACCCATTCTAAGGATTTTATGGGCCATAATGTTTCCATAGGGATGACCACTAACTATCTCCTCATGCATTTTTTTTAAATTTACGGAGCTTTTTCTCATGATATGTATCTTAGATAGATGCCTTCATAATTAATTCTATAAAGGATACATTTTATGATCATGTAATGAGCTGATTTGAGTCTCAAAGCTCTCATCTATTATTTTTTGACTTCTAGAGAGCAAGTAACTATGAAAAAGTATTGAATAATTTCATTATAATAGTCTCCTTTAGATGGTTTTCAAAAACCTCTTCAATAATGATGTGTGGGTCATGCTCAATCATGTGTTGAATGATGCCTTCACCTCTAACAATCTTGGTAGAATTTAATTTTATGTCAAACTCCTACAAATTTTCCATCCATTTTCCTTTGTATTATCCCAATTCATTTTGACCCAAAGTGAGTTTGAAAATAAGATCTTGTATAATGGTGATGGTTTTGTTCCTCAAGATGTAATGTAAAAATTTATTTACTACTTTGACAAGGGAAAGATTTACTTTTCTATCATGGAATACCTGAGTTTTACCTCATTCAAGTTTTTTATCATGAATGCAATAGGGTGCTCACTTTCATATTTATTCTGGGTGAGGATGGTGGAAATGGTATGTTATGAAGTGAATGGATATAAGAAGAAATATTTAGTGAAGTCTAGGCTTATTAGTATAGGGGCCAGAGATATTGCATATTTAATGTCTTGAAAAGATTTTTGGGCCTCTATTATCCATTACACTTTAGAATATTTATTGATCATTACATTCAAAGGTCTAATTGTTTTAGCAAATCTTGATATAAATTTTCTCATGAAATTTATATTCCCAAAGAAAGATTTGATTTCCTTCTTACTATTTGGGAATGTAATTTTTGATATCCCCTTTATTATATTCAAGTCAATTATAATTCCATATTTGGTGATGATGTGACTCAAGAGATTTCCTTATATGATGTGAAAATATGCTCTTCTTAGGGTTTAATGAGATGCCAAATCTTTTACATAGTTAAAATATTTACTATTAGTGATCTACATGATGATTTTTAGATTTTGAGAAAATTGTAAGGTCATCCATGTAAATGATTATACATTTACCTATCATCCCTTAGAATGCATTATCTATGGCCCACTAAAAGGTGGATATTATGTTAATTAGGTTGAATGGAATCCTATTATATGCACAAATACCCTATTTTATGGTGAATGTAGTCTTCATTCTGTCCTCTGACTCCACCAACACCTAGTTATATCTTACAAATATGTCTAGGAAGGCCATCATTATTGAACCACTCACTATATTGATGACCTCATCAAAAGGGAAAAAAATAATTATCTTTCTTATAATATTTATTCAAGTTTATAAAATCAACACAAAGTCAAATCTCACCATTCTTATTCCTAACAAGAACTAAATTAGACACCCAAGTAGAATGTTTGATAGGGAAAACTATTTTTACACTCAAAAACATTTCCTCTTCCTTCTAAATAAGAGGTTATAAGATAAGATTATTGGCCTCTATGTTTTATTAAATTGGTTTATGGTCTAACTTCAATTGGATTATATAGGTGATGACCCTTGGGTTGAAAACCTTCAAGTACTCATATGTCCATGTAATCACATCCTTGTATAGGGTGAGTAGATTATTCACCCTTTTTCCTTTCCTCTAGAGTGTAATTGATACCAATGTTAACATAATAGGGTCATATTCATCTCCTAAATTCTCCCTTTTAAATTAAAATTAATTCACTTTTGGTTGCCTTTATTATCATGCTTAAAAATCTAGATCAAATTTCCTTTCTTAGGAAACCATTCTTAGAGGGAAGAAATTTTCCTTTAGCTGAACGACTCCTTCTTCCCCTAATTCCTCTTGGCATAGGTAACTAATCTCCTTGTCATCAATGATCTGAGACTCAACTTGCGTTGAGTTAGTCAAGAATTGGATGATATGCTAGTTACTATCAAATAATTATAAATTTTCCATCTTATCAAGAATAGATGGACATGGTACTATATCAATGGAGAATATCTTTACCTTGGATTGTTTTAGAGGTGCCAAGTTGGTAGCTGAAGCAACTAGAAATTTTGTAGCTTGATTCTATTCTCTAGGAATGGCTACACTATTGAAGACCTCAAAGGATTTAATTAAATCTTAAGATTTTTTTTTTAACTCTTTAGGTATGATATCTTGCACTAGTATTTATTCTTGATTTGATTGACTACTAGTTCTGAATCTTCATAGATTAACAGTTGTTTGACATTATTATTTAGATTAAAATGAAATCCAAAAATTAATGCATCATATTATGATATATTGTTGGTGAAAGGGAGTTGTATTCTATATGTCAACAAGTATTTATTTCCTTTTGGGTCCACCAATTCAATGCCCATGCCTATTCCTTTCTTGGATCTTGCATCATTAACGTGGAGAGTCCATAATTGGGAAGGTCCCTAGACTTTTGGTTCCTACACATCATGCTTTGTAGTAAAGGTATAAAAACCAAGGTTAGGATATTTATACCTTATTAATTATTTTTATTGTTTTTAGTAGTAGAGTGATTCATTCTTGGCTCTTGATCAATTCAAATCTGGTTTGCAATGCCTCTCCATGGTAAACAAATATGAGAGAAGTTTATTTCTACATACCCATTCAACATCTTGGACCAATCTCTACTGAGGAGAAGTCTATATCCTTACATAATATCCAACACAAGTACATCACTTAGTTCTCTTATTATAGGCACCACAATCTTAATTATAATTTGTGTCCATGGATTAGATGATAATTGAATGTGTACATCTCTCAGTTCTCTTATTATAGGTACCACAGTCTTATCAAACTATGAAATCATCCTTTTTGATGGGATTGGAGTCAAAACAAGATTTGGCAAATAGAATTTGGAATCAACATGGATGAGGCTCAAGAATCAACTAAATAATTATGGATGTTATTTATAATTACTTTGATAGTTAATAATAAAGGTGGAACTTGTGGGTTGCTTTTGTATATGATATTGGTGTGAGTAGCCTTTGTCTTTTCTACATTTTACTTCCCTGTAATAGAACTCCACAAGAGATTCTTTTATTTAGTGATTTGAGCTAATTCATGAAGAGTTATGTTGGATTTAATCTTATTCATGTATCCAAAAATGTTATACCTTCCTTTTAATTTCTCCTCTTTATTTTTGGGTTGTTTATTCCATTTTAAGGGAGGTAGATTATTGTCACCCCTTGCATTCGATGGAATACTAGTATTTTTTGGAGGAGTAGATGTTGTGAAGGGTTTTTTTTAATTAATATTATAATTAAATTTTTGATACTAATGGAAGGCATGTATTTCATTGGATTTATTCTCTGGTTCATTATCATCTTCACCTAGGAAAAATGACTTGTGCATTTCAAATACCATGGTGGTGTTTGAAAACCAACTTTTAAGTGGAATTTTAGTGGATTATTCATCAAGCCTTGCCTTAACGTATCCATTTGGAAGATTTCATATGATGCACATAATTACACACATTATATTTCACAATTCTATGATGTATTATGAACTCTACACTAATTTGGTAGAGCCATTTTTACTACGTCTATTTCTGGCAACTTATTGGGATATTACTATTCTATATTATTTGTAGATCAATTGAAAGGTTTGTTGTATATTTAAAATTCAAAATTTTGGTTATTATTATATATATTAGTGTTATCCATCTTCCTCTACATGTTTAATAAGTCATTGCTCAATTTGTAGGCCATTCTTTCGATAGAATCCAATTCTACTTTGGTAGAATCAACACCTTATGCAATTGTAGTATTATAGGGCATTGAATGTTGGTTTTGTTAATGACTATTCATATTTAAATAATTATTCAAATAACCATAATTATGATTGGATGTTTTATAAATTAGAAGATGTAGTACATATAATTGATTTTGGTTAGAAGCAGGAACATTTTGATTAACATGAAGAACTAGATTTAGGGCTAGAAAACTAGCATTGATGGTAGAAGTGACTGGTATTTGAGGATTCAACTATATATAAATATTTATAAATTCTTCATATGATAAATATAGAGTGGTGGCATTAGTATATATTCATAGCAACACTACAGTGATTGGGTCCAAGGTATTTTTATGTATTTATAATGCCAATGCTCCATTTAGTTTATACTCTAGGCTAAGATAAGTGTACATCTTCTGAAACCCTGCATTAAAATATTAAATGAATTCATTAGGTTTCCTATTCATACATTTGAAATGTTGATACACTAGGCTAGGTTTGGTAACTTATCTAAATCAAGCAATAAAGGTGATCTGACATGCATTCCATGAAGTGATTGAGTTCTCTTGAAGGTTGAGGTACCAATCATAGGTAACATCTTGGAAGGTAAATGGGAAAATACTGCATCCAACATCTTCATCATTAACATTAATTAATCTCAAAATATCCTTAGAAGACTTAATATGTTCCTTTGTATTTATTCATCATAAAGAGGACAAAGAAGGTAGATACATCTTTGGGTTCTTAGGAAAATTATGCATATCCCCTGGGATGGTAATGGCATATCAAACTAACCAAGGTTGCTAGGCCATATGATGACTGATGGGATCAATATTTTTTATTAGATATGTTGTCCTAGCCTAAAGCCTATTATGAATAACTGGTATAGATCTAGACCTTTGATGTGATGATAAAGGGGAAACCAATAAACTAGCTTGGGCCCTAGACATGGTAATTCTCTTGGGTGTCTCCAGTGTAACTCAAACATAGGGGATAACCTCTCACTAGGGAAGGAACATAAGTGTCCCTCCTTATAGTTCTAAATTTTTTATTATTAATGTGGGTCTTGTGCATATACCCAAATTTAATGAGGTAGCCTCTAACATTTTAGGATCTCAATAAATATTAACTCTACTCTAAGGCATAGGTTATAGGTATGGGTTAAACAACCTTGTCATGGAATATCATGTTGATCATGTAGGTTTTTAATCAAGTTTGATTGTAATCAAATGAATCCTAGTAAATAAATCACATCCTAAGTAATTTAGATGGATGGGTGGAGTTTATTGTAGAGTGGGTAGGTCAAAATTAGATAAACTTCAAAAGGAGGTAATGGTAGAGCAAAAAAGAAGGTTCTATGGTCTCAAAGATTTAATTCCTAGGATATTTCCTTTGTGGACAAGTGTTTTTAAGATTAATGATTGTTATTTATAGTTGTTACACACTCAAAAGCAAACACATTTAGGTTGTCTGGGGGAAATACTATAGGAAACTTAATGGTCTCAACTAAAGGTTGATATTTTTAGAGTTGATATTGCACATCCTTAGTTATGATATTATAGATCAAATCAAAAAGGTGTTTAGGGAAGCCTGAAATACACCTAGAAGACTATACTAGAGAGAAAACATTGCTACACACTTCAAAATATTAACATAGTTTAACCAATTGCTTAAAATCAATGAAATCTATTAACTTTTCAGTAGAATTTACACATATAGTATTAACATACATCAATGATAAAAACCATAATTATCCATATATTTTTTACACATTAAATTAATGATTTAATAAAACCAAGAAAATAAAACCTCAATAACATAGAGATGGAATAAAAGTATCGAAGGATTAACCAAGGTCCAAATAATGAGGATGCACGAGTCATGGTTGCACGGGATGAAGCAAGTGAATACCACAAAATGCTAAAGTAAATGAAATCAAACAAGAGAAAATTGCATAGACAATTTGGAGAAAAGCCAATATTCCATTAACATAAGATGGCCAAAGTTAAGAATACATATAGGAGAGTACATAAGTAACTCCTCCATAAAAGGTGGTTAAATCACCCCAAGAATAGACTATAACTCCTCCATGAAAGGTGGTGACAGGGTGCCAAGAATAGAGAAGTAACTCCCATACCCAAAATAGCTGGTCAAATGAGTTACTTATGACATTCTAATGATACCTATGACACATCTATGACACACATCTCCACATAAGCTAGCGTATCCCACGAATGTAGGAAAACTCTATGTATGCACAAATATATAATATTCCCTAATTAAATAATAGGAAAAAATAAAAACCTACACTAACATCCCCCATAAGCGCAGCTTAGGTGGACAGTGTGGAAATATAAAATGGGTCCTAGAAACTAGGCCTGATGAGGTACCCATCTACAAATACAATCTCCCATAAGATAGAGGAAAGGAGAAAACCCATAGGAAAAACTCCCCCTTAAAAGAGAGAAATAAAAGAAATGAAGAGGCTAGAAGGCCCCCCCATGAAGATGATGCTGCTATAGATGTAGACCGCACTCGAAGAAGAGCTCATAGATGAATGAACTTGCTCTCGGTGAAAATTTTGGTGAAGATGTCTACAACCTACTCTAAAGACTAGAAAAAGATTAAGTCAATGACCTGACTATGAATAAGCTCTTGAATGAAATGCATGTGAATCTCTATGTGCTTGGTCTGTTAGTGCTGAACTAGATTCCTATAAATTTGAATGGTACTCTAGTTGTCACAATAAATGATGGTGGGCTACCTGATAGGAATGCCAAAATTAGAAAGAATCCCCTGAAGCCAAATAGCCTCAGTAGTTACATTAACAACTCCCCTATACTCTACCTTTGTGGATGATATAGCAATAGCATTCTACTTCTTGCTAGACCAACTAATAAGACTAGAACCTAGAGAGAAACTATAACCAAAAGTGGACTTGCAAGTCTATGAATTGCCAGCCCAGTCTAAATCTATATATCCAACCAAGTCAACCTCTATGCCAAATCTATAATGAATCCTGTATCTATGTGAACCCTGTATGTAATGCAAGATCCTCTTAGCTACTTTCCAATGTAGCTCATGAGGTTCATGCATAAATTTGGAGACAAGTCCCACTGTATATAATATGTCAAGCCTAGTGTGAGTCAGGTAGATGAGACTACCAACAGGTTGTCGATACCGAGTGGCATCAACCAATGGTGAAATATAGTTAGCCTTAAGATTGACTCCTGATAGAAAGGGAGTCAGAGATGGCTTGCAATCAACCATGTGAAACCAAGCCAATAAGTCAAGAGCATACTTAGGTTGTGTAAGAGAAATCCCTAAATCTGACTGTGAGATCTCGATGCCAAGGAATAATTGCAACAAAGCCAATTCTGTCATGTCAAATCTATCCTGAAGAGATGCCTTCACCACTACAATAGTTGATGAAGAACTCCCGGTGATCAAAAGGTCATCAACATAAAGAACCAGAATCAAGAGCAAGTCATCTTGCTACAAAAATTAGACATTAGGATCAAAATGGAACCTAGTGAAACTTGCTATGAGATGGAAGGAATCCATCTTGGCGTACCATGCCTGAGGGGCCTATTTGAGGCCATAGATAGATTTCATAAGTTTGCATACTAAGGAAGAATCTTGAACAAATCTTAGTAGCTACTCCATGTAGATCTCCTCCTCTAAGTCTTCGTGAAGAAAGGCACTCTTGACATCCATCTGGTGCACATCCCAACCATGTGATGTGGCAATAGCTAAGGTGAGTCAGATAGAAGTCATCTTTGTAATGGGTGCAAAGGTCTTTGAGTAGTTAATGCCTACCACCTGTGAGAAACCCTTGGAAACCAATTGTGCATTATACTTATCAACTGACCCATCTGCTACAAACTTGGTCTGATATATCCACCTACATCGAACCATTTTCCTTCCCTTAGGAAGTGAAATCAAATTCCAAGTGTGATTTTTGATTAAGGAAGAATATTCTTCCTCCATAACACTATCCCACTCAGGTACCCCCGATGCCTCTTGAGAAGTCTATGGATCTAAAACTAAAGTAAAGAAGGCATGTGGATCACTCTAAAAATCCCCATTAGTTTGTTTGTCATCTACATGATCTCCTACCCAAGTGTTAGCACTCTAAAGTGTCTGTCTAGCCCAAAGTGGCCCAAAAGTGGGTGAGTCAGGTGTTAACTCCTCATCCTCTGACTGAATAGAGGTGGATGACTCTGCATCACTATCCTCATTATCTAAACTCAAAGAAGAAGAAGATGTCTTTGGCTCAAGAACCTATTGTGGTTGATCTGAATCTGATGAGGAATCATCATGAAGAAGTAGATCCAATGAGGGAGAAGAAGTGCCAAGTGTTAAGTCTCTAGGACTCTCCTAAAAATGGACACTTCTCTTGATGAACAACTCATGAGTGACTAGATCTAGAAGGTGATATCCCTTAACACCTTTCAAATATCTTATAAAGATGTAAGGCTTAGACTGACATTCCATAGCTTTGTGTTTCTTCTTCAGTATGTGGGCCATGGCTGGGGATCCAAAAACCCTAAGGTGCTCAACATCAGGTTTCCTTTTATGCCAATATTCAAAAGGTGTTATCCCTTTTAAAGCTTTGTGAGGAACCTATTCTGAATGTAACAAGCACAATTAATGGCTTCAACCCAATACTATGGTGCTAAGGATTTAGAGTGAATCATACAACTACCCATCTCTTTCAAGAACCTATTTTTGCATTCTATAACCCCATTTTGTGAAGGACTGTAAGTGACTGTGCATTGAAAATCAATCCCCTCTATGGTGCAAAACTACTCAAACCTGATCCTGACCTACTCCCCTCTATTATCAATTCGAAGAACCTTGATGGATTTCTCACTTTGTTTCTCAATAAGAGCCTTGAAGTCTAGAAAATTTTCAAACACTTCAGACTTTTGTTTGAGAAAATATATCCAAGTGTACCTAGAGAAATCATCAATGAAAGTGAGGATGTACTTGGCCCTTGTGAAAGATGGTGTGGGAAAGGGTCTCAATATATCAATGTGGACTAACTCCAAAAGTTGTGAAGCCCTCCAAGCTTTTCCTTTGTCAAATTTTGCTTTGGGATGCTTCCCAAGGGAGCACCCCTCGTAAAGTCCTTTTGAGAATTGGACACGAGGCAAGCCAATAACCATGTCATGTTTGCAAATTTGCTCAAGGTATCAGTAGTTAAGGTGGCCAAACAACTCATGCCATAATTTGTTAACTTCATCTGAATGAGTCAGCAATGTTGTTGGAGAAGAATCAGGTGTAAAATGTGAGAAGGTGTATAACCTTGCTTGGTGATCTACCCTACCCACTACCACTATAGTATCACTATGCAATTCCCTGATAGCCACTAAATCTGGTGAAAAGTCAACTCTCATGCCCTGACCAATGTGAGTGATTTGGTATACTGATAAGAGATTGGTTGAAAGAGAATGAACACTTAGAACATTATTGAATGTTTCTCCTTCCATTTCAACTGACCCTCTCCTTGCAATAGAAACTAATGTGTCATCACCCAAACTAATTGAAGTCATGCTACAAGGATCTAAAGATGAAAAATCAACTAGGGAAGAGCCCATGTGGTGAGAAGCACTTGAGTCAATGACCCATAAAGATGTAGAAGCTAATATAGCTATAAAGGCCTTGCCCTTTTCTTTCTCCGTACCCTTGCCTTTTGCCTTAGTAGAATCTTGGGTAGATGAATTTAGCTTGATGGACTCAGGAACACCTATGTTGTGTTTCTCTAGAAGATGAGTTAGGCGATCTATTTGTTTCTTCATGCATTTATGTTTATCATGCTCTATCTTTTTACAATAGGCACACTTAACCTTTTCCTTCTTAGGTTTAGCATTGGAAGAGGAAGACTCAGTGTTGTTTTTGACAGGATTATTGTTTTCTTTCTTCTTCTCCTGGTCCTTATTCTTTTTCTTCTTCTTTTTCTTTGTTAAAGTCTTATCCTTACCATTTCCATCTATCAAAGCTTGGGGTTGAGCAGAATTCATTGTGCCCATTTGAATTAGCTTATCTTGCTCCCTAGTCAAGTTAGCAATGAATGAATCCAAAGAAGGCATTTTCCATGTAGTGCCAAGGGCACTTTTTGTGGCATGGAAAGTGGAGACAAAGACTGAATAGCTTGGACCTAACTTTGTGAGAATAAAAAGGATGAGTTGATCATCTTTATTCTCTATCTCACATTATTTCAATTAAAATCTAAGGGCCTTAAACTTAGTGAAGAAGTCTTGTAGGGTGTCAAAGTTGCTAGGACTTAGACTTATGAGTTCATTTTCAAGCTCATGACCTCTCATCTCATCAAGCTTCCCAAATAAGGTTTCTAGGGTGTCCCATATGTCTTTGGGAGTCTTGGAGGTTTCTAAATGAAAGAGAAGTTTTGGAGACATGGACAAGCTTAGTAATCCTAGGCTTCATCACTACAGTTGTGCCACTTGACCTTTTCAGCATCAGTGTTGGGTTCTACTTCAGTACCCATGGTGATCCTATACAGCTCTTTGCTTCTAAGAATGATTGACATTTTAACCTTCCATTCATGATAGTTGAAGGGTGTTAGGGGTTTAAGTTGAAAAGAATCTATTTTAAGCTAAATTTAGGTGAAGTTGTGTTAATTACAAGTTGTGAAATTATGTTGAAAGGAGAATGAAAACAAAGATTGCAAGTGCTGAAAAGCAATCACACCCCTCCAAAATGTTGAGCCCCCCCAAAATATGTAAGTGCATGCTCAAAATATGTCAAAATCAGTCGAAAATGTGTCTTAGAGCAATCAGTGCAAGACTTTAAGCAAATAGGACGTCAGACTCAATCGAAAATGCGTCTTAGGAGACCCAAATTCTAGGCACTTTATAAACTAGTGTGTTTTTAATAAATAACAAGCCTATGCTATGGAGAATTGAAATACAAACACTTTTGCAAAAAATGTCAGCCAAATCTGAGCTATCATTTGCAAGATATTAAAGATTCAATTTCTCATAAACTAGTGTTTTTGCAAAAAAATAACACTAAAACATTAAAAAAATGCCTATTTTGAGAGAAAGTGGTCTTCCAACCACTCGTTGGACTTGACACAAAGAAAGGAAACCAAAAGAGGTCTTTTTGAGGGGGAATTGACCTCATGCCAACCTGGGCCTCACCCTTCATCTTCGACAATCGAATATACAAGCTTTAAAAAAACTCAAATATTGCTCAATCAAAGAATACCTTATATTAGTGTGTTTACAACTACCACTAGCAAGAAATACTAAGTGGTCTTGATTTCAATGCATTACAAAACCCTCATGAGGAGTATATGCTGAATATACAACTTTGACATAATATCTAGAGAAATAAACAACACCCCTATGATCTACTCAAAAAATCATGCACTTTCAAAAAAAGAATTGTCTCGATCCAAGGGCTTATGTGAAAGTTATGATCCTCCAAAGTTCCCAAAATGAGAACTATGCAATGTCACGATTGAGAATCCACTATTTCTAAAAAATCTTAGCATCAACATCAAAAAATGTCTGCACTAGTGCATAAAGCATGTAAACATAGCTAAAATAAAAAAAAAATTGTGGGAAAAGGAGTTCGTATGAGCAAGAACGGAGCATTTGAAAACTGCCTTCAAAATTGCAACTGCCAACGGAGAGGGGTCATGTTGTAGCTTTCTAAGCACGTTTTTACAAAGTATACATAATGTATGCAAAAACTAAAAGATACCAGATGGTTTTTTTGGGCTACAAACAAAACCCAGAAGGCATTTTTATTGCTAATGTATAGAAGATGCAGATCTAGTGTAAAATAGATGCCTTTAGCTAGAAAAAATGACCCCAACAACAAAAAAGGCATGTAAAGGCAGAATCAGCTATCAAGAGATTACAAAGGCATGTGACAAACTACAATTCTGATTAAAACACAAAATATGCTAGCTGATTGACAGGAACAAGATTATTAGACCTTGCAAAATCTCACTTGCATGTATATGGAGAGACCAAACAAGCCATGGAAGGAACAAGAGCACGGAGAACTAGAAATATCTCCTAGAAATTTTCAAATTTCACAAAAAAAATGCCTTAACAAAGCTCTAGATTTTAATGAAAGCAATAGCAAAATAGACAACCAGTTATCGGGGTGGCTCTGATACCATATTAGAGGATTCACCAAGGTCCAAATAATGAGGATGCATGAGTCATGGTTGCACGGGATGAAGCAAGTGAATACCACAAAATGCTAAAGTAAATGAAATCAAATAAGAGACAATTGCATAGACAATTTAGAGAAAAGCCAATATTCCATTAACATAAGATGACCAAAGTGAAGAATACATATAGTAGAGTACGTAACTCCTCCACAAAAGGTGGTCAAGGCACCCCAAGAATAGACTGTACCTCCTCCATGAAAGGTGGTAACAGGGTGCTAAGAATAGAGAAGTAACTCCTATGCCTAGAATAGCTGGTCAAAGGAGTTACTTATGACATTCTTATGACACCTATGACACATCTATGACACACATCTCCACATAAGCTAACCTATCCCATGAATGTAGGAAAACTCCATGTATGCACAAATATATAATATTCCTTAATTAAATAGTAGGAAAATATAAAAACATACACTAACAACAAAAAGAACACTGACATAGTTGTGTGACAATCAAACTGATTTATTCCTATATTGATAAATTTTTTGACCTTTTAAAATGTATGATTACATGAATATATAGAATTGGGGAGGGGTCACCTCATCCTCTAATTCCATACAAACTCATAGTTACAATTCATAATTAGAACCTTAGTTCAATTTTTAACATGAAAACTACATGTATGCCTACTTACAGTTAACTACAACTACACCAAAAATAAGTTGGCATGTACAATGCAATGTAATGTTGGCATGTTTACAAATAGTTTAGGAAAATTTTACGTTTATGTACTAAGTATAATTAAATTATAAGTATAAGGATTACTCCTATCTGTATGATAATATACAAAATTATCCTTCAACTATGGCTTGTTAGGTAATTGTATGGTGTTACTAGTTGTTGGAGGTGTTGAAGTTGTAGCTTAAGCTGAACTAAAATTTGAAGTGTCAACTTTCTTCATTGCTTCCAATAATTTAAAGTTATTATCACCAATATCATTATGTTATCTAATAATATCCATTTTCATCAATGGAGGTTTGTGTACCCTATTGACTTAGTCCATAAGTTGTGCATGTTAAAATTTAGTATTTATGAAGTTAATCGTGAATATCCCTACTTTAGTGGCCTTATTTCTTGATAAATTCAACTCAAATTCTATTTATTCCAATGTCATTCCTTGTAATTTATGTTTGAAGTTGGCTGAATCTTGTTTAAGAAGCTAATCAAAATCGGCCTTGCTAATAAGCCTGATTGTGGAGTCCCTTGCCTGAGAGATCTTTAATTCTTATAGAATATGTAAAATGAGGCTTTCATACTCTACATATTTGGGAATTATGGCCTCGACTACTTCAACCCACTGTCTAGATTCTTATGTCTAGATGAATACCAATTTGAGGGAATTTATAGCCTCTAATGGTGCCATCAAAGTAAGGTGGCCATATGACTTACTAATGGTATAAATAAAAAGGAAAATAAATTTATTCTCATCTTATTTCAAAGAATTAAATAACTTGATAGTTTCAAATATTTGAGGTGATAACTCAACCATTATTGCAATAATAGCCTCTAGGATATAATATAATCTAAATGATACATTTTTCACATCTATTTCTATTTATATGGGAACATGCACCATTTGATGTTGTTCCCTTATTTATTCTAATTCTTGATAAAGTTATTTCCTAGTCATTTTGGTTCCCTCATGAATCTCAACTAGTGCATCATTGTAAGTTTTAAAATAGGATTTGAAATCCTCAATGTAAGGGGACTGCCCTAATTTTCTATTCTTTCTCTTAGACAAGGTAAATACCTCTTGTATTTCTTCCAAAGTGACCCCTTCCAATCTCACCTTCCAATTTTATCTTCGTTACCCTTTATACACTCCCTATAGATTTGTCAAATATAGAGCTCACCGTGGGAAATTATGTAATTATAAGATTAGGCCTTTGAGAAGCCTTTGATTGCATAATATTTTCCTAATTTGGGAGGACTAATTAGGTTGTATCTATGGGTTGAGTGTCTTGAACTATATAGTCTCACCCAACAACTCTTTTAAGGATTATTTCAAGTCTTCTTCAATTAATGCATCAAGAAGGGAAGGATAAATTATTTTAGACTAGTCCACCCCACCATATTGAGGTAGTGGGTAGATGGTATATATTGTCTTCTTATTTCTAGCCTTTTTCATTGTTACTACAATAGTGTTTTGAAAATAATTGAGGAGAGGCACTAGTAAACCTAAATGAGTAGATGGAATATGAATTTGTGGGCTTGCAACTACTCCTATAGTTTTATTGGTTATGTTCCTTTTAGTCTTTGAAGGTACTATAATAGTGGTGGAACAAACCATAGTGGAAATAGGAGGTATTGACATATAAGATAAAATTATAGGAGGTGGAATAGATGGGAGAGTAGGAACAATAAGGTTAAAGGAAGTATCCTCTACCTTTGGGATAAGTAGAGTTGGTTGGGCACTAGGCTAAGAGGAAAAAACCTCTATCTTGGGTAATAAAAAGGGAGGGGGACCATAAGGACTAAGGGACACATAATGAAAGGAACTAATAGTGAAAGGAGAAACACAAGACATAATAGGAGTAGTAAAAACTGAAGGGGTTGCCTCCTCACCTAATGATTCTCCATGTAGTGGTGTTTTTCCTCTAGTATCTTAGAAGCTCAAAATCTTATCTCTTTGAAGCTCCTCCTCCTCATCTATTGATTCATCTTTAGTTACCTCTCCTTGTGGACCTTTTGTTGATGGTGCATCAATATTAGGACTCTATGGAGGGGAGTGAGCCCTTAGATTTCCCTTGTAACAAATATTTATTTTCCTAGTTATGGAAGATGCCTCTTGTGTGGGTGTGGTTGAGGTAATAAAAAAAATAGCCTCTAGGATTGATGTTGTAATTGGCTGGGTAGGTCCTTATGAATCTAGAGAATCAAGACAGATTAGATCATCATGTGCTCCACTAAGTGAAATATTAAGTACTCCAAGCTCTTTCTTTATAACTTTTAATGCTACATAGGGTGTTTATGAAGGTTATCCTTGGTCCTTTCATGGAATAGAGGGACTATTAACCCAAATATTTGAGGTATCCCAACCTATAGCAGGTGGGATTCTATTTTGTGCATCTACAGTTGAGATAGATGAATAACCTTGAATGATTTTCAATAGGTCTTCATCGAACCCAACTATTTGTGCCCATTCCTTGAATTAAGAATCATTCTTGGAATTGAGAAATAATAAGTCATGATCATATAGCTCATGACGGTAGGAAAAACCAAGGCTATTAATGTATTTTTTTACTTGGCCACGAGGATCCTAATCCCTATATGGTAGAGTGGCTAGTGAGTAGTACTCCCTATAGCTTCCAGCCTTGTAGAAGTGTTTGTGAATTAAATAGAAAATTATCCCAATCATGAGGTGAGATTCATAGAAGGAAATATTTTGATTATTTTTCATATATTCATCTATCCCCCACTATATCTAGTAGGTGATTTATTATTTTACCAGTTTGTCAAGCACATATTTGGGGAGGTGTAGGGGAGCTAACTTATGGTCTATGACCATAATCATAATGTAGTCTAGGTATAACCAATAATATCCCTTGATTAACAATGTATCCATAATGATTTTGGATATCCTAGGTAATGGGTATTCATGAATGGCCATCCATACCTAGGGGTAGGCATATTTTTTAATGCGTGCGATGTTCTAGGTGCATACATATATGTGCATGAAGGAATATGAATCATATATATGGTCTAGGATCCAGAGTGACCCATTTTAAACATAAAGTATGCCCATCACAACATTAATAAGGTAGGACATCATGTGTAATTGGCCTCCCTAGGGCCTCTTATCCTTGTGTAACACTTGTTATCATAGCCTTACAATAATTACTTCACCCAGATTGAATGCCAAATCTAAGGTCATTAGTAAGTCAAATAATGGAAACCACTTAAGATGGAGGAATTTGATGTTGGGATAGACATATAAAATATTTATGAGGGCTATCCAAATATGTATTCCCATCCTAAATTTGATCATAAATACTAATTGTTTCTCCTTCAGATTGATTGTCTCCCCTAGAACCATCCAACTACTTAATGTCTTCTCAATTGACTTCTCCTTCTATGAGACTACCCTATTCAAATTGTATGTATCATCTAAGATGGGGAGAGATAAATAAATTTGAAAGTCATCCCTTAATATTCATGTCATGACTGTCATATGCTCAAAATGGTGCAAGAACATGCCTTTAGTCACCTTCCTAGTGAAGAATAAGTCTTGTAAGAGGTCAATGCATGGCATGACCTCTGACTTTGATTCTATATAGTTCAATCCTTGGAGTTTAAAAGGGAGGAGGTATATAAAAAATTATCATTGGGATGGATTGAATTTTTTTTCATGAGTGTGCAAATCAACCTATTGAATCACCTCCCATAATGCTGAATAATTATTGTAGTCATTTTTAATACTACAAGTTCAAAGATTGTGTCTTTATACTCAATTGAATCTTTGATATAAAATTTTGATGGGGGAAATATCACTAGTAATGTCTTGGATGATTATTCCATTTTTAACTAACTATGTTGACAACATTATGGTTTTCAAATTAGCATCTCATCCTTTCTAGATGCACTATATGCTCAAAATGCTAGTAGCTAGGGCTTGTTAGTAGGGAATCAAGTGAGTTCAAAGTTGTTTTATGATAAATGAGCATGTAATTTATACACAATGCTTTGATATAAATTTGGGATCCAATTCCAATTTATGCACCATTAATGTCCAATATCTATAACTTTTATTTTTTTGTTCATTTTGAACTTTGCCAATTCATTTGGTGGGTATGCCATGTAGGCACTATTGATTCTTAATAAGAGTGCCATATCATTGCATTTTTCCAAGTGTTATTTTGTCACTTCTTTCACTTTAGTTTACTATGCCAAAGGGGATATCAATAGTTGGGAGTTAGGATATCATGTTAAAATAGTGTTTGTAAGGTAAACAAATCCTTCAAATAAAAGTTCTGAATAAGTTGTTGAAGACCATAATTAGCCAGACAAATGTTTTGAATAATTTATATGAAGATCAAACCATCCAAACACTTTCATCAAATAAATTCACCAAATAATTTTGATGAAGACAAAAATTCCAAAAACCTAAATACCAAATAAAATTATTGAACATTTTCTCCAAAAAATTTCACCAAACAAAATTTATGAACAAATTCACTGAAGACCATTTTCATGCCAAATAATTTTATCGAAGAGTTTCTAAATAAGCTCTTTGATGACCAAAATGAGCTAGATACTAAACACTTTATATGAATATAAAAATGAGCCAAAGTGTAAGACTTCCAAAAAAAAATTCCCAAAGAATAAATAGCAAATAAATTTCATTATATGGTGAATAAAGTTGCAAACAAAAGCTCTGAATAATTATCTAGAACAAAACCTGTGAATAAAAAAACCTGAAGAATAACTTCATTCCATGGTCTATATAGGTGAAAAGTGATGAGAATTACCAAGGATAGGCCACCAAACAAATTTTTTGAAGACCAAATCCTATAGAGCATAGTTTCAAACAAATTTGTCGAAGACTAAAATGGCTAGAGACTTTTACATACACAACTTTTGACGAGCATTTGTAGGTTACTTAGAATAAATAAAACATGTTCATATGTTTGAAAAATAATTAATTTAGTGAAATACATAAGACTCTCACTTTATAAGACTTTTGATATAGGTTTAGGCTTTTTCAAAAATATAGTGGGTCCCTATTCTTAAAAAAAGAATGAAGGTATGTTGGGTACAACAGAAACTAGTCTTTATTTTGTGTTGAATGTAGCTGACCTAAGTGAAAAATAATGAATGTAGCCTTGTATATCTAGTGTGGGCTTGTCCAAAAGGGTCACACACTCGAGTTTAAAATTAGACATATTTTTATGGTAAGTTTAGACAACTTGAGCATTT
Source organism: Torreya grandis (assembly GCA_037957365.1). Lineage (NCBI taxonomy): Eukaryota > Viridiplantae > Streptophyta > Pinopsida > Cupressales > Taxaceae > Torreya > Torreya grandis. Next base: position 50,115 of record JARHVA010009622.1, read on the forward strand.
AGATTTGAAGATTTATTTTTAATGATATCAACAAATAAAGGGTCAAGCCTACATATATGTGAATGGATTAGAGGAATTGTGAATAAAATTTATATAATTGGGTGAAAGTCATGTGGTTAGGAATGTGTGAATAATTTACATTGTCAAGTACCTATGACCAAATTTATCTATCTATAGAAAATATAATGTGACAAATTACATAGAATAATCTAGAGAGAATCTATCATTTATTCCCTAGAATTTGTAAGGGTTGGGATATTACAAAGGCATTCATTTTGGATTATATTATGCATATGTTATTTACCATTTTTCAAGGTGTATCTAGGATTGAAAAACTTTAGATTTAGAAATAAAGTTCAGTCACTATAATTAACCTTTAAGTATAAAACAATACACTTATGACAATCTTTATACACACTTAACCTATGCTTAATTCCACAATTTTAAATCATTATTCCTCTAATTCTATGTGTATGACCATCTATACTTAACTATGATACTAAATATCCATATTCCTCATTTTAAGAAACCTAGACTCACTATTGGACTAATTCACACTTCCAATTTAGCTATCTCTACTCCTCATATGAAATCACTCCTTTAGGACAATATCAATGGATGTTAGTGTCTAAATCTACATGTTTCATTCTCTTTCTAGTTAACATAAAATTTCCCAAATTTAAATTTATCATAATGGGTCATCCAAAAAATTTCAAAATCTCAATTTGAGGAAATCCCAATAAGATCACTATATAAACACATTTTCTACCCATTTTTTCACTAGATGGAAAGGTAATACCACTATTGAAAATCAAATAATTATCTAACTTAACACTAAGAGGAAAACACCTTTTCTTCCCAAATTTTGATTCTATATAGTCTAAGTATATCTTAGCAAGGTATATATAACCACAAGGTCATAAGTCATTATTCAATCACATAATTATATAGAATTTCACTAGCATATAAGATTTCATCAATATTTCACACAACCATATCATGAGATAACTACATGATTTTTATCCCTCTTTAGAGTATTTTTATGTAGGTAGCACTCATCATATGGGGTGTTTAGTCAAGAATAACCCCATCCTATTACCTTACTCCCCCATTTTATTATATTTGTTCCTCCTTGTCACTAAGATAGGGTTGTAAGTGAAGAATAAGGTACAATATTGCTATTGAAATGATTATAATGAATCAAATCATACAGACATGACCTATATATAAAGTTGCATTTGACAAATTCACATAGAAGGAAAAATCCCTAAAGGTAATTGACTCACCCTACAAATAACAATACATGACAACCTAGTTTAAATAGTGTGGCCTTATCTTAAGATAAAGTGAATCCTTATTCCCAGTTCATATCACCATCACACAAACCTAAAGTCAATTTCGAAGTAACTATTGTAGTTTTATGGACCTAAATTATAACCAAGTCATCCATTTGGTAGTACTTTGTTCTTTTAGCATATTTTTTTGTATAAATAATAAGTTTTAAATTAGTCATGTTATTTATTGTATATTTTATGCATTCTGATTTACTCAATAGGTTATATTAATTAGACAAATACTCTCTTAATATCCAATGATAAAATATATTAGTGAACCTAATTATTATTGAATATTTTCAAACACTAACCATTCATGTTACTAGGGTTTATTTCCTTATTTTTATTATTTTTGATTATTATATTATGGTTTTGAGATTTAGTAAATTGTTTGTTAATAGCAATCCTTGAAGTTTACATTTATACCTCTCTTATTCTAAGTGCTATATTTAGTGGTACCTAAGCTAAACATACTCATATTTACTTTTCTAAGGCACATAAAATTTGATAAGAACAAGGGTATATTAAAATATGTAGATCATAATAAAAAAAATTGAATATATAGAAGCATATGTCAATACTTTGGAATATGATTAATATAATAATGTAAACATTGATTCTTAAGATGAACATCAAGTTTTAGTTCCACCTAGAAATGATGAAAAAATAGAGCTTAATAAAGTGCAAGTTATTATTAATTTTTGATAAATAATTAATGAACAACCTTAAGATTACCATGAGATTTTGTAAAATCTTTTGGAAATTAAAAGTGAAAGTATTTCTCAATAATCTGAGACATCTACTAATATGGATTCCATACATATCTCTACATCCCTTGATACAACCTTTATACCAACATCTACTATGGGGAAAACCCAAGGTTTTATCAAATGAATATCCCAATATTTACTTAGTAATGTTTTAAACCATGTTTAGTTATCATGCATTATATTATTGATGTATATTCCCTTATGCATGACATTAAAACTCTACAAAATAAACTATTATATTTGGAACAAGATGATTTAAAACTTAATCATACACTTGAATCACATATTTTTACTGGATACTCCATTGAATCAACATATTTCAGCATATCCCTTACCACCTAGTTTTGTGGCACCTAAGATTACATTATATGATGAAAAAGGTAACTCAAATAAACATTCAAGAGAATTTCACACATGTTTGGACTATGCATTAAATGACATTTTTTTGATCAAGTTGTTTCTTTTGAGTTTAAAAGAGTGTGATCTAATATGGTTTTGGGATTTACCATATCAATTAATTAATGTATTCAATCCTTTGGCATATTTGTTGCTTACATAATTCTCAATTCAAATAAGTGAAAACATTTTATATGCTTAGTTTAAGAAGCTCAAATAATAACCTAATGATCATATTATATATTATCTATTATGATATAATACCATGTTGTCCAAAATAAATAATCCTATGGTAGATAAGGAATTGCAAGACATATTCAAACAAAGTCTACTTCCACCTTTACATGAATCTATTTTCTTAATAAGTTTCTATCATTCATTGATTTATGTCACACAATTAATGAAAGAGAGGTTAAGTTGTTGGTAATGAATAAGATAAAGTATGTAACCAACCCAATTTATACTTCAAATATAAGAAATCCAAGCAAGACACCATACAAGGTGAAGCTAAGTGAAAATAAGAGTGTTAAAAAAATATACTGAATGTAGTTTCAAATCATACTACACATGTTGTGTTATCCACTCCCTTAAGGAGATAGTTTACCAACTTAATAGAATATCCCTACAAGGTGTTACAAAATTTATTGGAAAGCTAGCTCATATCTCTCCTTCCCAATAAGGAGGTTGATGTGAGTAAACCTATTCCAAAAGGATTTGATCAAAATGCTTTTTTGTGATTTTCATAGATCACCACACCATATTACCAATAGATGCATGAGTTCAACACATAAGATACATAATTTGATAGATGGGAAAATCATTAATGTGGGTATATATACTAAAAATATAAAGACACAACCATGTGAGAGTAGAATAATGAATATATTCAATGATCCTTTACCTAATCATATAGGTTTAGAAACAACAGATAATTTGGAAGTGAATTACACATAATGCATACCCTCCACTAGATTGTTATCATCCTCATATATAGGCATAACGTATTTTTAATGGAATTATTGGTACATATCATGCTTTAGTAACATATAGACCACTTATCACATTCATAGAACATGATTTAGTCAACTATTACTTTGATTTAAACTCTTTTTTCATTCAAGCTTACATTGATCATCATCCTATACAAAGTATCATGGTTGATAATGGTTCAAGTGTGAATATGTGCACTATCACACTTATTTCAAATTTTGAATACACAAATAGGGATATACTTCCTACAAAAACAATAATAAATGGATTCAATACCCATGATCAAAGTTATATTGGTGAGATCACATTACACTACATCTTGGTCTAGCCCATGTGGTTGATGGGTGTCATCAATAATTTTCATTTAATAATGTCAATCCATGGCTAGTGTCTAAAGGCTATATGCAAAAGGAGAAAGAGATCTTCGGTAAATGGATCCTTCTACCACACTTCACACTTTGTAATAATTTAAAATTATGATTACAAAAATTGAATCACACTTTCAAAAATAAAATCACACTTGCAGAAATAAAATCACACTTACAGAAATAAAATCACACTTGTATAAAGTAAATTACACTTGTATAAATCAAAACACTCTTTCATGAAATTAAAGCACACTTGAAAAAAGTACATTTCTTAATTTAAATTAAATGACAAACACATAAAACACCTATAGGTTTATACCAAACTATATAAAAAAAGAAATGTATACAATAACAAAGAAATAAAACAATAATTTACAACAAAAAGGATAGTTACATAATAAATAAATAAAATAAAAACACATGGTTCTATATTCCTTGGAATGAGTAGCCAGCTCATTCCTCATAAGAGGATTTATTTAGAGCATAGGTTTTAGAGTGGACTACTCAGAATACTGGAAAGAAAAATTATACTAATTGATTATTTCATTCAGGTATGGAAGGTTGTATTTATAATTCATGCTTCCAACCAAAACTTTATTTGGGAGTAACAATCTGAGATATTATATCCTATCTCAATATCCATAGAATGTAGAGAGAGATATTTGTTCTAATGATAACATAGTCTTGATCTCCTCCAAATATGGAGAGAGTTATTATTTGGAATATAATTACATAAACCTATATTTGAATATAATCTACAATGGAAAGTATATAGATAAAAACCTATACATATAAAGAATTTAAATGGAAATCATTCTTCATGATAGTTAGAACATTGAAATACTCTTAGAAATACTTTATAAACAAGTTTGTAGCATTTTTTTTTGAATTTTGTAGCAATTTTGTTGAAATCTATAGCAACCTATTGAAATCCATAGCAACCCTATTGAAATCTATAGCAAGCCTAGTAAAATCCATAGTAAGCCTGGTAAAATCCATAGCTAGTCTGATGTAATCCATAACTGATCTTTAGCTAGCCTGATGTAATCCAAAGATAATATGTAGCTATTGTAGCAAGCCTATTTCAATCTAGAGTTGATGTAGTAAGCCTATAGGAGTCCATAACTTGACTAGAATACTGGATCTTTTTTCAACATTATGCTTGAATGGTTACTCTTCATAATTTTAATCATTCTTAGCTTAGTATGAATTGTATATGCACTTATTGACAAATTTTTCTCAATAATCATTATAAATAGCTAACCAATAGATAAAAAATAATTTTAAAGATATAACCATGATATATACTTCCTATTTCATTCTAAATAAACTATAAGTTCAAAAAATACATTTAGATCCACTTCTTATGCAATAAAAAAGTTGTTATTTTATAGATATAATGAGCCATTTTATGGACTCATCATCTCCCCCACACCTAATCTCATGCATGTCCTCATGCATGCCACTATTTAAAACATCATGGTACATATGCATGGGTTAGACTTAACTTCATACTTTAAATGGGATTCCCAAATTGATTTCATTTATACAAGTATAATGAAATTTATCTTTTAAAATATCAGACAAAAGTGGCCAATGAAAATGGACTTTTAAGGATAGGTTCTTGTGTGGAGTATTTTCCTACTATCCTCAAATTATTTTTTAGTCTTTTGACACAGGTTCTTGTATGGCTGTCTTAGGTTGCTCTCTTCATCTTTTTTTTCTTTTCCCCTCTTTTTTAAAGGGGTGAGAGTAGGTTCTTATGTTGATAATTTCTTACTGTGTCTACATATTTATTATGACCACAAAGAAACTTTTGACATAAAAAATTTATTGTTCCTTTCAAAACTATGTACCATGATCAAGATCAAACTATTTTTGTATGTTTGGATAACAAAACTATGTACCATGATCAAGATCAAAATATTTTTGTATGTTTGGATAAGCCCAATTCTTATATCTTCAATGTTATTCTCATCCCCCACACCTAAGCTTGTGCATGTCCTCATACATACCAAATGAATGAAGTGGGATGAGATTACACAAGATCAGATAGAAGTTTGACCATTTACCCAGAACAAGCTATTTGCAAGAGTGGGTCTTCATGTAATAATAAAACTTACAAGTAAATTTAAATGTAAAATAGTAAATTAAAACAACATATCATACCTTCAGTCTTCAAGGCTACTTCTATGGTAGCCGAAGTGAAATATACTAGAAAAAAGTGTTGAGAAAAGTATAATCTTACTATGATAGAAATAAAAGCACAAAAGTAAGCAACCATGTAAAAATTACATTAACTATTCCATTGGGAAAATTATATTCTTTTTATTTTTATGTTTTTGCCCTTGACTAGCCAATAAATTGGTTTTCTAATCAAGGCTCTTTATTTCAGCACTTGATCCACCAACAAGCTGGTTTTCAAACCAAAACTGCTAATAATGCCCAAAAGTTTTTATTGTTTCTTTTTGAAAATTGATCACATGGAAAATGTTAGCCATAGAATCTATACATCTTCATACTACTTGTAAATATGGCTTGGAATCTTTTGTAGGTTAACATTCTTTAGCATTGGTCTCTGTAGTGATGACCAATAATCGATGATAGGCACTTGTTCATTCTACTACATTCTATTGTCAAAGGTTACTCAGGATAATCTACCAATTGCTTACTAAAGTCATGGGTAAAAATTTTCATCTCCAAAATGAATCCTTGTAATTAAAGTATCTTGTAAAAACCAAAACAAACAAAATATTTCTAGACAAGAATAATATCAACAATGTCAAAGAAATATAAATACCAACAATAGAATGTTAAGATGAACATTTGAATGGATATTGAAGAATGCATTGGAATCTATGTATGAATAATTGATGGTTCAAAGATTAACATTATTGATGATGGAATTTTATTGTGGAGAATATTAACTTCCTTAGACAAGTTCTACTATTATGCAAGTGGATATGGGTTTAACTAATTCTTGAATATGGATGGAAATGAGTGGAATGAAATGTCATCAATTCTTTTTATTATGAACTATGTAGAAAATACTAATTATTATTTTGTATAGGGAAGATAAAATTACATTTCTAAATTATTGAATGGAAACTAAAAATTACAAAAAAAATACTTGGATAACTTAATTTTGGAGGTCTTTGGCTTCCTTATTACAAATGGATTTTGCATGCTTTGTCTATAGCTAAAATTTTTATGTTCTTTATCTACAACTTGCATCATGCTGATCAAGCTTTTCAATATCTTCTTTTTTGCCTGGGAAATCAAAAGTTAGGGTCTAGGAATGATAGCCCCTAGTGAAGTCAAGGGGCATTTCCCCTTGCACACTCCTCCCTGGGGTGAAACCCCTTGAAGCTAGTCCTAATTTACCATTTTTGTAACCATATATTTACTTTATGTTAAAGAGTTTTAATTATTTCATGTTATTTGAGATAGGTTGATGAAAGCATGTAATTCCTACCAATTTATAGCATCTACAACACTAAAAAATTATTAAATCCTTAGTCTCATGTGACTATATATAATTTGATGTTTTGTTTTGCATGCTAGTCTAGCTTGGGATGAAAGTCTAATTATTTTTTAAAAATTTATCATTTTTTTAATAAAAACTTTCTCATCTATGCAGACTTAAGAGACTAGAGTAATTTTTGAGTATTTTAATTTATAGTTTCTTTCAGAGGTTATGGCTATAGTTTATAAAGAATTTTAAAAACAAAAAAATAGTATGAATTTTATCAATTCTAAGAGAATATAAAAAATGAGATAGTTAGATTGCCTAGAAAAACAACAGTACATGCTAAAAATCAATGATTATGTAAGACACAAATTTTGGAATATGGTTATTGACTCACAAAAAATCTAGAGCTATATCTGTATGATGTCAAATTTGTTGCATGACGTGTTTCCACTTTAAACATGATCTACCTTAAACTTGTCTAGTCTATATAACTCACATGGAATTCATCTAAAATAACTTTCTATGAATGGAAATATTGCATGCAAGATTCATGAAGGCTATATTTATGTATTCCTTCCATGATTCTCTGCATGAATCTCTCCATCCATAAATTTGACTTGATTTGGTGATTGTCCATAGGAATATTTCCTATTCATGACATGAATTAGAAAAAAAAATTTGAAGCCATTATCATGCATATAGGTTGGTTAGCCATATGAAATCATTCGACATTCAACATTTTACCAAATAAAATTACCAGGACCTTGGTGGAAGTGATAGTTCATTTTCAGTAGATCTTATAGTTGTTTTCTTTTCAATTCTTGATAGATTATTGTTATATAAATCATTTTTGAAAACAAATTGTGCTTAACTATGAGATCAAACACCCTTCAGCCATCCTTTCATAAATTTCAGCCATTTTTGAATTTTGTTAACAAAAATTTGGCATGCAATCCTATCTTGCTGAAACTATTTTTGTTTCCCAACCAAACATAAAATAATAAAACATTTTTATTGAAAGCATGTGGGTATGAGGTGATTTGAATTAGTTAGAGACTGATTTGGAAGTGATTCTCACTTATTTCTTAGAAAATATGCAACTTTTCTAGAATCATCCAAAAATATGTGTGCTCCATTATAGATGATTCTAGAAAAGGTGCAACTATATTTGTACATGTTTCACATGACCATATATAGTCGATCTAATTAATTAACAATGTAGATCATTCCCTAAATATGGATATTAGATACAAAAGTATTTTTTTATATTTGTTGTGAATAACTTACAAAAATTTATGTATCAAGCTATTTTTCCATCTTGCAGTTGTCTTAGAATTTCAATTCCATCCTGCATCAATAATTAGATCTTCCTTTATGATTTTAATAGTTGTTATTTTATACACAATAATGTTAGTATTTGGAGGTTTTTTTTTAATTTTTAAATCTAAAATTCTTAATTGTAGAAAAATAAATTATAATCTATGTGTTTCGACTCATTTTTTGTTTTTTTACATTCAGAAGATGAAAGAAACTAAAGATAATGGTCAGGGGTTTGTACATACCTGGATTAAGTTGTGCACCATATCCAAGTGAGTGAAGGAGCTCCTCTTTGGCTATGGAGGAAGACACCTGTAGATAAGAAGAGACTCAAACAAAGAAAATGTTAGATAGATATATGGTGGACTACCAAGCACATGCTCGGTCCTGAAAGCGTAAAAGCTACCTTAGGGGATGACAGTCCACTAATTGATAAAAAGAATGTCAGATAAAGAGAAATAATGAAGGACTAAGAAATAAAAAGTAGACAATGCATACCTATATTCTACTGTAAGTCTCCCACAGTTGCCGACATCGGTAGTTCTACTGGCGTCAGTTTGTCAAGGTTGTCGACGTTGGTTAGGTTGTCGACGTTGATAGGGGAAATGGTCCTTAGATGGGTCTCAGGGTTATGTATGTGGTTGACAGAGGGATTCTAGGAGTCTAAATGTCTGTGCAGGGTTGCAGGGAGATGAAAAAGGTCTGCAGAAGGACAAAGGTAGAGGCTAGGTTGTCAAAAAGGGTAAGGGTGAGAGGAAGGCTTTTCAGCCTCTCCAGGGAGAAAGCCTGGTCTAGTTGAAGGTCGGGTCTATTCTGGTTGATAGTATTTAGAAATAGTAAATAGAAACTAGTTACTAATGCTTTCTAAATTATTGAAATGAAAGGGTAGAAGAAATACTTAGCTCTGGTGAGATGAAGAACCAAGGTGTTGAATGTTTGTACCTATTGTGGCTTGATACTGAAGACTTTGTGCAATGTTCTAATTCAATCTAGAGTGATTTGTGTAGAGTCTTTGTGGCCAAGGGAGCATTAGTTGAAGTCTAATGCCTGGTGATGTCTCAGAGTCTGAGAGGAAGAGAGAGAGAGCCAGATCTGAGTGAGAGAGAGTGACTAGAATGAGTCCCAGAGTGATTCCAAGAGTCCAAGAGTGATTCCAGCATCCAAGATCCCGTAACTCGACATGAGAAGTTAGTTTATGTAATCAACGTCAGCAGTTCCATCGGCATCAGCCGATAGTTGACCGATGTCGGTGGGTGTAGAATGTGTAAAAGGGCTCAGAAGCCTGTTCTCCATCTGCCAAGTGTACATGTCGTTGGTGAATGGTCAAATGGTGGGGTTATTAGGCACGAGAGTTAGTTATGAGGTTAGGAAGGAGTGAGAATAGGTCTTAGGTGAGTCATAGGGTGAGAAATGGTCTAAGGGTGAGGTGTCCAAGGTGAGGTATCCATGGTGATGTTTCTAGGATGATGTCATTAATTTAAAATAAGTAATTTATTTTAAATTAATAATGTGTGTAAGGGTTTAGAAGGGGACCAAGGGGTAGACACAATTTAGGTGTCTACATTTGCCCCTTTTTGTCTTGTTGGTTTTTCTGATGAACTACAAGACAAAAATAGGAGTAAGTTGCCCTAGGTATGAGACAAGGTCATTTTTGTCCTGTTGGTTGTTCTGACGAATTGCAAGATAAAAATAAGTGTTGGTTACCCCAAGTATGGGATGAGGTATTCCCCCTCAAAGTGGGAGTCAAGGGAAGGTAACCTAATATTGAGTGCCACTTTGATAGGCAGTGGATGGATATGGAGAAGTTAGAGTGTAAATGCTGTAATAGTTGAGATTGCATGTATACCACTTCACGTGATAGGTAGGTCAAATTGTCGCATGTCAAGGTCGAGGAGTGCTAAAATCAAAATAACCGGTCCCCATATTTTAGTCGTAGCTGATTGGGTTAAATGATCAAAGCTATAGCTCCAATGGTCATCATGTTCTAAGTATCCTGGGCTTAGGAAGTGCTCTTGGAAAACACAAAAATGTCACAAGTAATGGGGATCAACTTGGGCATGATCTAATACTTGTGAGAGTCGTAATGTTGGGTGTGGACAATTTTGCTATCTATTCATGAGGTAGCACACATTCAATCAAAATAACCAAGGCAGAGTTGTTTCAGAAGTGGTCATGGTCTAAGGAGATAGGCATGATCTCTAAGGTCATTGGTCGAGGTCAGGTTGAGATATAAGTGATCTCAAGTGTTGTATGTTGTGGTATGGGAGATGTAGGTGATCTCTAGTGTGCCCCATGAGAAGTCAAAGGTGTCTTCTACAGCGATAGGGCTAGTTATTTGGTCATGATTTTGGACTGGTTAAGATAGTTGGTCCATTAGGTAAATGAACCAATGAATGGCCGAGCTAACCTTAGAAGACATCATGTCAACTGAGTGCTTCCTACATAGCCCATGAGAAGGGCTTCAGGCCAATGTAGTTCTCCCTAAAAGGGAGGAAGAGTTAAAGAAGTTGATAGTTGGGTTTGACTAGGTTAGGGTTGTTAGCATTTCCCATATGTGTGATGGTACATGCTTGAAATGATGAATGTATGATGATGTTACAGCCTTTTCCATATTATTTGATGGTGTATTCTGTAACATTTGTGATGTGGTTTTTCATCCCTAGCAATTTTCCATATTGGTGATGGATGTATGCTAAAAATGAAATGAATGTATTTATGCCTCAGCCTTTTCCATATTGTATGATGGTGTATGCTAGACATAAATCATGTTTGGTTGATAGTTTCCATGTGTATTGTTTCCCATAGAAACTAGTGTGTGCCAGGATCTTGCTCCCCAATAAGAGCACATATGATTACCTCTTGTATTAGAAACTAAACATGGAATTTAACCAGAATGAATAAGTAACTAGAAATATGAAACAACACAGGATATGAGAGACAATACACAATTGTATTGTTAATCACTCAGAAGAAAATACAATAAAAAAGATGCCACTTCTTCTTCCACCTCAAAGGCTTGCCACACCTCAAGACCTTCTTCCCTCTCTCTCTCTCTCGGTCCCAACAATCAACTCCAATATAGAATTGATGTTCACCTCCACCAGTTAGTAACACGCTGCCAGTACACCAAGCACACAATCATACTCCAAGTAGATCTCCTGATCTCTACTACTACCTACAAATCACCAGACCTTACTCACCATTATAGATCTCTAAAAGAAGCCATGCACACCTACTGACCAAGATCATACATACATGAAGAACCCTTCTGATTCTCCAAACTAGCACCCACACTTGGTACTGTGGCACTAGGAGGAACACACCATTGCTCTCCTCTCTCTGAAGGAGCTTATTTTTGCTCTCTTACTCTCTAGCACTAATTTACAATACAGCCCATGAGTCTATTATATAGATCTCATGCTTACAATAATTAGACTATCTTAATTACAATAATTAGACACGTAACTCAAGACTATAATTAGCCTTTAACATGTAAAATAACAGTCCAAAAATAGACTCTCCAGAATCTGCATGCAAACTACATGTTCACACACAGGTTGCCGACGTCAGCTCCTCCTAACCAATGTTAACTGACTTGTAACTGACATCGATTTCTTCTTCACTACTATCTGATCGACGTCGGTTGATTAGATCAATGTCGGTTGCCCTGCAACTCATTTTGCAACTCTCTGTAACCTCCATAACCTCTATAACTCCTCCTGTTTGCATCCTGGTGAAGCTTTTAGCTCCATAACCTAACAATATCTCACTTGCAGATAAATAGCTGCACCTATACTTATACCTGTACACCATCTAATTCATTCCTTGGCTTGTATCCCTCTTCAAGATCAATCCTGAAGACCAACCACCACACAACCTGTGATGCTACACCTGTCATCCAAGTAACCTGCCACATCCGAACCTACAAACCCATGTAGTGAATACCTTGACCCTACATAACATGAATCCCTGCTGCTGGTCCCTCTCAGATACTTGAGAATCCATAGAACTGCCCTCCAGTATTCCTTCCCTGAATTGGCTCCAAACTTTCTGACAACTCTCACTGCTTGGGAAAACTTAGGTCTACACTAGACCTCATGTGATTTCAAACCCTGTTTTAAGCTCTACTTGAACTGTCCAGCCCTTGGTGTGCTTTTTGATTTTGCATCCTGCATAATGAACCCCACCAACACCATCTTCACAATAGCTCTCACTGGAGACAAAATCGCCATGTCTCTTATGCCAAATAATTTTGCTGCTCCAAATTCTTCATGACATACCTCTGAACTAACCTTACTTTTAGCTCAGCAAAACCCTGTATGTACAAACCTGCTACCAAATCACCCACGTACAGTAACTGGATAATGTTACGACTCATCATCCACCTAGTAAGACAAACATAATGGTTACACTGACATTGACTGAAGCCCTACTTTGTCATCCACCTATCAAAACCTATACCATTGTCCTGCAGCTTCCTCAAGACCATATGCCTTGGCCTTCCATCTCACGTATCCATCCACTCTCTTTTTTAACTTAGGAATCCATCCATCTTTTAGTGCTTTCTTTTAGTTGATAAATCCACCAACAAACACTTGTTTGGTTCTTCTCTAAGGACTCACACTCCTCATCCATGCCAAGCTCCCACTATTTCTGGATTCTACCTGCATTGCCTCTTCACATCTTCCTAGTTCTCAACCATCAGTCAGGAACTAGTAAGAAGGTGAACAATGAATATGAGGTCCACTTACCCTTTCTGACCTCCATATGGGCATTTGAGACTCATTGACAGCTTGTTGTCTGCCTACCATCCATTCCAATGATCGATCTCAGCCATCTCCCAGTCTACATCCAACTAATGTTGGTTCCCTGCATTGAACCTGACTACTAACATCGGTTTCTTGATCGATGTCGATGTACCTGTTACTAACGTTAGTTTTTGTATGACCGACACTGGTACCTATGTTTGCCTATGAGTGATGACTTTTTACCTGTGAGCTCTCCATGGATCAAAACCCTATTCAAATCAACATAACCCTGCTCAAAATAATTTAGTCCCCTCAACTGATCTCTGTCTGTCATCTCCTCCATGAACACCAAGGCCTTCTAGTTCTTAAGTTTATCAAAGATATCTATCTTCCTCTTAAGAACATGCATTCCCCTCCTACGTATGTGACCAAGCCTATAAAGCCATATCTCTACAACAGAAGGTGAATCAGTAATATAAGTAGATAGATAAATGATACCTACTTTATTACCACCATCTGATTCAAGTGCATCCACTGTGAGAGTTACTATGCATCTCCCATCACCCAAATTTCCTAAAGAAATTAGACTCATCTCCAAGACTGGTACCTGCATGACCTCCTTCAACACCTGTGTGTTATCCATCTGTATTTTCAGCTTCACTTCCCCTTTGCCAACAATCTGACAAGGCTCACCAACCCCTAAATAAATTTCTCCAAAGTCTCCAAAGACATACCCATGAAAATATGCTCTATTTCGGGCTGCATGGAAAGAGGCAAAAGAATCTGTAAACCAAGATTATAATTTATCTAGAGCAACCTATGCAACATCACCTGCAACATCTGCTTCTACACGTTGATATTCTACCAACCAACAATCTTCCTTTACCTGCTCTTTCTTTCCATCAATCAGACCATTCATGCTATTCAGTTTCTCCATTCGTAGCTTACTTTCTTCTACCATTGCTATACTCCCACTCAATTTGAAACCCCTGAGAGTGACTTGTAATCAACAAACACTAACCAAATCTGAAACCACCTGTTAGTAACCCAACCTAAAGCTCTGATACCACTTGTCAAGATCTTGCTCCCCAATAAGAGCACATATGATTACCTCTTGTATTAGCAACTCAACACAGAATTTAACCAGAATGAATAAGTAACTAGAAATATGAAACAACACAGGATATGAGAGACAATACACAATTGTATTGTTAATCACTTAAAAGAAAATACAATAAAGAAGATGCCACTTCTTCTTCCACCTCAAAGGCTTGCCACACCTCAAGACCTTCTTCCCTCTCTCTCTCTCTTGGTCCCAACAATCAACTCTAATATAGAATTGATGTTCACCTCCACCAGTCAGTAACACACTGCCAGTACACCAAGCACACAACCGTACTCCAAGTAGATCTCCTACTCTCTACTGCTACCTGCAAATCACCAGACCTTACTCACCATTGTAGATCTCCAAAAGAAGCCATGCACACCTACTGACCAAGATCATACATACACAAAGAACCCTTCTAATTCTACAAGCTAGCACCCACACTTGGTTCTATGGCACTAGGAGGAACACACCATTACTCTCCTCTCTCTGAAGGAGCTTATTTTTTCTCTCTTACTCTCTAGAACTAATTTACAATACAACCCATGAGTCTATTATATAGATCTCATGCTTACAATAATTAGACTATCTTAATTACAATAATTAGACACGCAACTCAAGACTATAATTAGCCTTTAACATGCAAACTAATAGTCCAAAAATAGACTCCAAAATTTGCATGCAAATTGCGTGTTCACACACAGGTTGCCGACGTCGGCTCCTCCTGACCGATGTCGGCCAACTTGTAACTGACGTCAGTTTCTTCTTCACTTCTATCTGACTGGCGTCAGTTGATCATACTGACATCGATTGCCCTGAAACTCATTCTTCAACTCTCCACAACCTCTGCAACCTCTGTAACTCCTCTTATTTGCATCCTGGTGAAGCTTTTAGCTCCACAACCTAACAGTGTGAATGGGCTATGATAATTTATATAACACAAATTAATATTTATATTAAATAAATCATGAGGTTATGTTATTGATTAGAAAATATTGTGGTTTGGTTATTGGCATTGGTTTGGTTTGGTGTGACCAAGATGTTATAAGAAGTGAAAGGCGCGTTGCTCTTTCATTGACAAGGACCATAATGATGGCATAGATAAGGTTTTTGCAAACAAAATCCCCATTCATGCATTACGTCATTGACCATTGGTTTATGTTAGAGAAGTAGTCAAATCACTTGACGTTAAGTGAGCTCAAAATCCCTTGAGTATGTTGGGGTAATAGGCATGATTATGTGATATTTCAAGATAATGTAACCCTTTTTGGTAGGGATAACTTTGCCCCTTTATAGGTGACCCTGAGAACGTCTATAGACAAGTCCATGATTTAATAGTTTGTAGACTGATCAATGTAGGATGTCTACCTGGGGATGTTGTTTTTTTTGTTTTATGGTCATATGGAAGTTGATCAGCGTGAGAAGCTTCTGAGAGGGTGCTGTGTATTTAGCAAAATTTAGGCATAGCCATCCTTTGAGGGAGTGGTCTATATTTGACTTTGTATGTTTTGATGTATGTGGATAGCTGTCCTTCAAGGGAATAGTCTATTAATTATAGCAATGATGTAGCTGGCCTTCAAGGGAGTAGTCTACATGTATAGTTTATGACCTTGGAATATAAGCATCCTAGTTTTTGTTGTTTTGGAATTTTTGTCATGGACGAGACTATAGAGGTTTAAGGGTTTCCCTTTTATTAGGACAAAGCATTCATGCTTCACCAAAGTGTTGACTAATGTTTGTATGGGAAAAAGGGTTAAAAGTGCTATGAATGAGGATGACGGGGGTTACTCAAGGGATGAGCTCAAGTTAAACGTCAAGTGAATGATTACTTGACTAACAGTAGAATGGTCATAGATGTAAGGCATTAAAGGGCTTAGGTTTTGGTCGGCCTTCAAGAGAAGACAAATGATAAGTCCCTAATCCATGCTTGTGTAAGGTCTGAGTCAATTAGGAGCAAACTTGCCCCGTTTGCTTCTTTCCAAATTGGTCACATGTTGGTCTTTTATAGGGACGAGATCTCCAATTTTGAAATCTCGCTCTTTCAGATTATTGTTGTGGGCATGGTTTGGTCGATGTTGGACGTGAAGTCGGTTAGTAGGTTGTTGGCATTTTGTACAACACTGAACATAGTTGTTGCAGTCTTGGTTAAGAGTGGGCCAATAATAGCTCAGGTGGTGGATGCACTTGGCAACTGAGTTACTGCTAAAATATTCCCCACAAATCCCATCATGGACTTGTTTGATGACATGAGAAGTCTCAGTGGTTGTTAGGCATTGGATAAGGAGGCCGTCTAGACCTTGTTTGTAGAGAAGTCCCCCTAGCATGGTGTAGTGAGCAGTGTTTTTGATAAAATCTCATCGTGAATTGCTAGAGAGATTAGGAGGCATGATAGAATATGTTAAGTAGTCAACAAGTCACTTATACCAAGCGTTATGTGGACTAGAGAGGTTAGGAGGAATTTCCCCTAGAGATGATGGCCGAGACATGTCCAAGATAAAAATCTTAGGTTGTGTTGGTTGAGAGGTCTTGACGAATACTGGATATGTCAAAGGTGTAGAAGTCTGGTCTTTTCCTTTATTCTTCACAATTTGGGGCCTAGTGGCCAAAGGAGTGGAAGGTGGTAAAGGGACCATAGTATTGTATGGGGATCCCGATTTAGGTGAAGAGATTTGGGATGATGTTGGTGATTTGTCAAAAAAATGGTCAAGAGAGTCCTCAATGTGAAGGGTGTCTTTTTTCAAGTGTTGGTGAATGGAAACCTTAAGGGCATAGCAACACTCAGTATCATGCCCAGGTGTGTGATGATACCAGCAGATTTTAGTATCATCAAACCAAGATGGTTTTGGTCTGAGAGGTTGGTATGGTTTAATGGGTAGGAGAATGATGCTCCAAGATTGCAACAATTGGCATAACATCGAAGCATAAGAACCCACTAATGGCTTTGTACTCATTGTTGCAATAGGGGTTGAAAACTTTTGTTTAGAAGTTGTAGGGTTTGTTTGTCGTGTCAACTTTTTCATGGGTGGTGTGGCCACACACGTAAACGACACTTTATTGATGAGAGGTGTTGGATTAGGGAGCACTCCTATTAAGGTAGAAGGATGTGGACCCAAAATAGAGGGAAATGATGAAGGTGGGAGAGGAGTTCTCCAATGTGGTTTAGTAGCCTTCTTTGGTTTAATGTGAGGACCACTATTGTGTGAGGTGAGGTTCAAGTCTACCTTCACTTGTGGGTAAGTGAGGTTTGATATAGGGTGAATACCGAGAGATTTAATCTATTTTGGCATAGTAGACGCTTATGAGGATTTGGATGAGGTTGCGTGTTCCTCCCTCAGTAGAGAAGGGATTGGAGATTTTGGCTCTTCACTTGGATAAAGCACAGGAATGGTCATGGCTTCCTCATGTGGTCTAGGAGTGGGGAAAGTATGATCCCCTATTGATGATAAGAAGGATGAGGGCGAGGCCACCAGCGTTGGTGTCGTCAAGTCATCCTCCAAAATGGGAGAGGTCAAAGTAGACTCTCCCATGTGTAAAAGGGGGCTAGATGGAGGACTATCCTCTAGATGTGGAGGACAAATAGGAGAAGAAGGATCTTCTACCTGTGGTGGACAAATAGGTTGATTAACCTCTTCAGACTATGGGAGAGGTTGGTTAGAAATCATGTTAATCATGCATATGTTATGCTCTTAAAGGTCATCAGCTATGGTCTGAATGTTATTTTGACTTGGAGGATGGTTAGGGAATGGTTGCCTAAAGACATCCATGTTTTGGTTAGCCGACGCATTTGGGTTATCCAAAACAAGATCCCCCTTGTCTAACATGTCCTGGACAATGTTTTTGAAGGTCTTACAGTTGTTTGTGTCATGACCATTGACACGATGATAGTTGCAAAAGTCATTTTCCCTATACCATGTAGGGATAGCTTTTGAGGGGTCAAATTGGGGTGGTCAGAGTTGAGGGATATTGAGGACCCCTTGCTTGACTAGTTTATCCAACACAAAAGCATATGGTTCTCCTATTGGAGTATATTGATGCTGTACATGCCGTTGTTAGAATTGTCTTGTGATATATTCTAATGTGGAAGGTTGAGATTGGTTATTTATTATTGAAGATGATGGTCTACGAACTATAGCATTTGCTGATCCCTTAGACTCAAAGTTGGAAGAAGAAGGTTTAGACAAAGAAGGGTCATTGGATTTAGCATTGTTATTTTTACTAAGCAATGTGACTCTTTCCTCTTTGACTGCACAAAGTTCAAGCTTTTGAGCCATGGTGAAAGCTTCATCAAATGTGTGGAAAGTTTGAATCCACAAAGTGGATGAGATGTGCTTGGCACATGCTCTTGAAAAGAGCTCAATGAGCTCAGTTTGAGGTAATGAGAAGGAGAGTTGGTTGATCAAACCTCTCCAATGGGCAATGAAGTCAGCTATTGACTCATCGTCAAATCATTTAATAGAATAGAGGTCTGTAATGGAGACCTTCTTAGTGATGTTAATTGAGAAGTGGTCAAAGAATAGTTGGGCTAGTTGAGCGAAGGTAAAAAGAGAGTGACTGGTAATGGAGCTATACCAATCAAGAGCGGCTCTCGAAAGTGACATGGGGAATGTACGAAGTAATAATGCATCTTTGTGCGCTATGAGATAACAAGTGTGTTTAAACGCTCATAGATATTGTTGTGGGTCTTCTTTACTCTAAAAGCGAGTAAACTTAGGGAGTTCCCACTAGCTAGGATATGGTTGAATGGGCACCGAAGGGTGAATGGGTTCATTACAGATTTGTTCATATGAAAGAACATTGCTTGAACCAAAAATGGATGTCTCAAGGTGAGACATCTTATGCATCAGCATCTTGATTAGATCGGCTAACGAATTGGCAGGTGGGGCACCTCCTAAGTTGTAAGGCATTTGGAAGGCATTAGGATGGGTGTATGACGTACTTGGTTGCATTTGTATAGGCACAACATATTGGTAGTTTGTCATAAAGATTGATGTTGAGGTCAAGGGGGCTTGTGCCGTGAAGTTGGAAGGCACAGGTTGACTAGATACCGCCAAAGGTGGTTGAATGGCAGAATTGGTAAAAAGTGTCATGTCCCCTTTTTAGTCGACATGTACAGAGTAGATGATTAGCCTATTATGCGACCCTCGTAGGCTAATGAGGTGGATAGAGGGTCTTGATGGAGCTGGGCTTGGCTTTCGTTCGGGCACTTTCAGGCATGAATTAAGGGAGATATTAATATTTGATTGATTTAATCAAATATTAATTATTTGAACTAATTTTAGTTAATTATTAATTAATAATTAATTAATAATTAATAATTAATTAATTATTAATTATTAATGATTTGGTCTAATTTGAGGATGCAAATTCTAAATTAAGACTTGGTCTAATTTTAAGACCCTAGTTCTAATTTAAGGAAGTCTAATTTAAGGGAGTCTAATTTTAGCAAGCACACCTTTGGAGGTGTATAAGAATCTCTCATGAGAGAGTTTGTATGCATGCTTATTATTGATATTGATTCTTGTTAAGAAATTCTTCTGTGAAGACTGAGCCAAGGGTTCCAGGATTCCAATTGCAGTGAAGAACGTCAACTCTTCATTGTGTGCGATTCAGAGGTTGTGAAAGATCAGCCGATCTATTGCCGAATTGAGAGATAACTTCACCCAGAAGTTATCATAGTATTACAGGTATTTGAGAGATAACTTCACTCAGAAGCTATCACAAGGGTTTACAGGTATTTCTTTATTTTGGGTTTTTGATTCAAGAATTATCCAGATATAGATCTTTTGTGTCAGCGCATAATTCTACAGATCAGGATCAGGCATACAGGGTGTGTTATATCAGCGGCCGTACGACTTCCGTACAAATCTGCGAAAAAATCCGTACGCATCTACAGAAAGTTTAGGTACCGACATCGGCGAACAGGAACTTACAGAGACCGACATCGGTCGACTCATCACCGACGTCGGCAAGGGGACCACTACAGGTCGACCGACGACGGCAGTATAACCGACGTCGGCGACTGTGTTTTTTACACAGCAGGCCGAGACGTGCCAGATTCAACCCAGTTCGCGGAATATTCAGGCTATAAGGCCGAACTTTCGATATTCTTTGTATACCTGACAGAGGATCTCAAATTGTAAGCTTATGAGCAAATAAATAAGAAATTATACTGTGATTTATTCATCTATTTGAAGATATTTTGCAGAAATTCAGATAAGCAATTTGGAGCTTTGTTTTGATATTCGAAGGGATATTACAGTGGTATCAGAGCTTTGGTCTTTGGTATCAGAGTTTTTGTGCAAATAAGAGAGCCCCTAAGTAAGGGTCATTACAGTGGTATCAGAGCTAAATCCTGCCATCCTGAGGGTTTAGAAATTTTATGCAGCGACAAGAGTTGCGACCACACGGGTATTACACACGCAGTAAAGCTTTACTTGAAGGCACTCAAGTTCTAGAACAACCGCCGGAAGACATGGGTGACGATATTGGTAGGGCCCGTATTCCTCATCATCCGAGAGACCAAGATGATCCAGAGGTTTTACTTACTCTTAGAGAACTACGAGAAGGGCAAAGGCAGAATAACCAGGTATTACAGCAGTTGGCAGCAGCATTGCCAAGATTGGGTTCTCCGAGGAGACATTCCCCACACCGTGAGGATGTCAGGAGTGTTGCAGGATCACAGCGAGGCCATGGGACTGTTTCTCGTACAGCGAATAGGCCTACTAGGCCTATCTTTGTGAGACAGGAAGCAGAGGAGGTGATAGCAGGTGAGGAGCATGAGGAGACATTTACGGACACACTTAGGGCAGCGACTGAAGAGTGGGAGTCATTACCACATGTGGTCAGGGAGATGATTACTTTTGACCGATTCCTCACATAAAGGAAAGAACATTACCGAGGTCGACAGAATGGGAGACCAAGACCCCAGAACAATGATCTGAAGCAGGCTACGAGTAGGCTCACACTAGCAACATTTGACGGTAGTGGTAAGGTGACAGCACAGGCCTGGGTTAGTAAGCTGGATACATTTCTCACATTGCGACCGATGGGTGAGGAAGATGCTATCAGATATGCGACACTACATCTTGAGGGAGTAGCTCACGATTGGTGGCACCATGGGATGGTGACACTCCATCATGATCGGATCACTTCTTATCAGGAGTTTGTGGACAGGCTGGTGGAGCGTTTTGACAGGAGGGATCCAGAGTCCTATTTTCGAGAGTTGGCACAGTTGCGCCAAAGTGGCAGTCTAGAGTCATACATTGGTGACTTCCAGAAGTTATCAGTTATGGTTCCTGACATTTCAGAGAGGCGACTAGTAGTACTCTTCATGGAGGGCTTGACAGAACCATTGAGAGGTTGGATCAAAGGCTTTGATCCTCCTTCATTACAGGAAGCTATGAGGAAGGCGCGCAGTATGGAGATGGCAGCCCCATCAAGTAGATCTAACTCCAGAGGTACTTCTTCATCGAGAGACCATAAGCACTCCAACGGGGATACAGAGAGACCAGATTTTAACATAGATAAATCTGGGGTTAAAAATGATTCAAAGGCCAATCCAGCAGCACCACCTTTGGATCATGAGGCACTTAATGATCTACGCAGGAAGAAGCTTTGCTTCTACTGCAAAGGTCCATATGATATCCATCACGATTGCCCTTTGAGGCCTAAGGGCAAAGCAAATCGTGTGATGTGGGCGTATTATGAGGATGCGGAATCAGAAGATTCCGAACAGCAGGGTAGTTCTGAGGAGGCAGAGGCTTCAGAGCCTAAGGTAGAGGCAGATTTAGAGCTTCATATACAGGAGGCACGCCTATCCAGCATTCAGTCGGATGAGTCATTCAGACTCCGTGGAGTTTTGGCAGGGCAGAAGGTTACCACCCTTCTTGATACAGGAGCTACACATAATTTCATAGATGCCAGATTGGTGGAGGAGCGTGGACTCACTACCGAAGATTTTGAGGGGATTAGAGTTAAGGTCGCCGATGGTCACACTCTTAAGTGTGAGCGCATGATTAGAGATCTCCCATTGCGCTTGAACAACTATGAGTTCAAGGCTAATTATTTTGTAGTGAGCATGGGGGACATAGAATTAGTCTTGGGTATGAAGTGGCTTCATTCATTTGAGGAAGTTACTCTTCATCTCAAAGATATGGAGGTTCGTTTTCAGGTTGATGGAAAAACACATATTCTTAAGGCAATACGGGGCAGCAGCTTCAAGCATATGTTTTTTCATCGGATGGAGATGCCTATACGACATGATATGATAGAGTGCGATGATGAGGGCACATTGGCACCAACACAGGAGAGATATGAGGATGAGCTTTGTCTTGAGGTGAGTTCAGTTCAAGAGTCAGCACATGTGGTAGAGGCTCAGCTTTCTTTTACAGGGGGGTCACATGTTGATGACGATATGCGTATAGGAGACAGAGGTGATGTGACGCCATTGGATGAGAGTGGTGATGGACAGGACCTGGAGTTTGTGTTGGTTGACAGCACTGTAGATCGAGACTTCATTTGGGATCCCGGTATTCAGCGATTGCTTGAGGGCAAGCAATTTCAGGAGGGGCGGATTGTCATGTCCCCTTTTTAGTCGACATGTACAGAGTAGATGATTAGCCTATTATGCGACCCTCGTAGGCTAATGAGGTGGATAGAGGGTCTTGATGGAGCTGGGCTTGGCTTTCGTTTGGGCACTTTCGGGCATGAATTAAGGGAGATATTAATATTTGATTGATTTAATCAAATATTAATTATTTGAACTAATTTTAGTTAATTATTAATGATTTGGTCTAATTTGAGGATGCAAATTCTAAATTAAGACTTGGTCTAATTTTAAGACCCTAGTTCTAATTTAAGGAAGTCTAATTTAAGGGAGTCTAATTTTAGCAAGCACACCTTTGGAGGTGTATAAGAATCTCTCATGAGAGAGTTTGTATGCATGCTTATTATTGATATTGATTCTTGTTAAGAAATTCTTCTGTGAAGACTGAGCCAAGGGTTCCAGGATTCCAATTGCAGTGAAGAACGTCAACTCTTCATTGTGTGCGATTCAGAGGTTGTGAAAGATCAGCCGATCTATTGCCGAATTGAGAGATAACTTCACCCAGAAGTTATCATAGTATTACAGGTATTTGAGAGATAACTTCACTCAGAAGCTATCACAAGGGTTTACAGGTATTTCTTTATTTTGGGTTTTTGATTCAAGAATTATCCAGATATAGATCTTTTGTGTCAGCGCATAATTCTACAGATCAGGATCAGGCATACAGGGTGTGTTATATCAGCGGCCGTACGACTTCCATACAGATCTGCGAAAAAATCCGTACGCATCTACAGAAAGTTCAGGTACCGACATCGGCGAACAGGAACTTACAGAGACCGACATCGGTCGACTCATCACCGACGTCGGCAAGGGGACCACTACAGGTCGACCGACGACGGCAGTATAACCGACGTCGGCGACTGTGTTTTTTACACAGCAGGCCGAGACGTGCCAGATTCAACCCAGTTCGCGGAATATTCAGGCTATAAGGCCGAACTTTCGATATTCTTTGTATACCTGACAGAGGATCTCAAATTGTAAGCTTATGAGCAAATAAATAAGAAATTATACTGTGATTTATTCATCTATTTGAAGATATTTTGCAGAAATTCAGATAAGCAATTTGGAGCTTTGTTTTGATATTCGAAGGGATATTACAGTGGTATCAGAGCTTTGGTCTTTGGTATCAGAGTTTTTGTGCAGATAAGAGAGCCCCTAAGTAAGGGTCATTACAAAAAGATAGGTAGTCACTCCTACATTTATAGGCGCAAGAGTGTGTGGAGTCGAGATAATCAAGTTATGATAAGGTGTAGAACTTGGTTAAATTGATTGTGGTTGAGGGGGTACAGAAACCCTGATGGAGGTAGGTCTAAAAATAAAAGGAGAGGCCAAATCTTGAGTATTGGCCATGGTCAAGTTATTAGTCGAGGCAATGGCTTGAATGATTATGGGTTGGGTAGCAGACATTGTTGATATCGTTACCGCTTTAGTGATGGAAGTTGGCATCCCATAATCAGGATTACCTGAAGGGTCTCGTGTTTGACTTCTTATGAGATAGTGTTGGAGAGCCTTGACATTGTGGTCAAGGAATCTCTCAAAGTCTTGATCTCTTTTGAGAATAATTGGAGGTTGATTGGGGGTTGGCTGGATAGGAGTACGCTCAATATCTAAAGTGTACTCCATTAGGTGACTTGATATAAAAGGTGAAGGTGGAAGTGGTTATTACCTTGTGTGGTTAACAAGAGTTTTGGCCTGACTGTGTGTCAAAACCATTGAAGGCAAAAAGGGTTAGGTTCTAGAAACTATGTTTTTTTTAGTTTCAACAAACCAAAGGTTGTGTTTGACAGCAAAAAAGTTAGATTTTAAGCTTGCTATTTTGGAAGAATTATTGTTGACAGTGACTGACGTCAGTGGAAAAACTGATGTCAATGGTGAAATGTTGCCGATGATGGTAATATAACTGATGTCAGTGAAGAAAAGTTGCCAACATCAGTGGAAAAATTGATGTCGGTGCCTGTGTATTTCTAGAAACTCAAAAAACTAAAAGTTTTTGGAATAAAAAGAAAATTTGAGTTGTTTTTAGACCTCAGAATGATGCGTCCTCACCAGCTCAAATAATCAGATGAAAAAAGCAAAAAAGATGAAGGCAAGCAACCTCTAAACGTTAAATTCCTAAGAATAAATTTTAGAGTCGTGGTTGCTTATGCCTTAGAAGAATGTGTTTGGGAATTGGGCCTATAGAACAGGTCCTAAAGAGGCAGTCTAAGGTTGGTTTTGGGTTAGTTTTGGTGCTCAAAGATCTGTGTTAGGTTTTGTATGTGGCCTGGTGCTAGGGGCTTGCTCCCTTCACTTCATGAACCCAGAGCCAAGATGGGCCACTTAGCCAATATATACTTCGCCTATAGTTTATACTCTGCTAGAGAACAAAGTGGGTCCTCCCCTTGGTTGTGAAGTCCAAGTAGGATCACTAGGAAGGGTAAGGTATCTGCTAGGTGGTGAAATCCTAGTCGGGCCTTGTCTCAAGTATGTTTAGATGTTTAGTTTGATGTGCTTATGGTCTGGATGTGTAACATATGTGCACTATGATTTATTCATAATATGTTTTTAATTACTAGATGAGCTAAAAATACATTCAAGAAGGAATGAAATGTAATATATTTTAACCCAAATTGAAATGTTTTTATTCAGATGCACACAAGTGAGGAAAAGGTTGAGAGTATGAATTTCACTACTCTAAGATGCAATAAGGTAAAGGGTGACAAGAAGAAAAAGAAAGATAGTCTTTTTAACTTGTGCTTATGATTTCTTTTCGAAAGAAAAAGATAGAAGGAGGAAGGATGCAAGAAGAGAATCTAATGCATCTATATGAAAAATTTACGTTTAGAAGAAATGAACCCTAGGAAAACTACAGGGTCCCACTGAGCGTGCCAAAATGTTTCTACTCATTTTTTGCTTTTTTACATTCAAAAGATGAAAGAAACTAAAGATAATGGTCAAGGGTTTGTACATACCCAGATTAAGTTGTGCACCATATCCAAGCAATTGAATGAGCTCCTCTTTGGCCGTGGAGGAAGACACCTGTAGATAAGAAGAGACTCAAACAAAGAAAATGTTAGATAGATATATGGTTGACTGCCAAGCACATGCTTGGTCCCAGAAGTGTAAAAGCTACCTTAGGGGATGGCAGTCCACTAGTTGATAAAAAGAATGTTGAATAAAGAGAAATAATGAAAGACTAAGAAACAAAAACTAGACAATGCATACCTGTATTCTACTATAAGTCTCCCATAGTTGCCAACATCAGTAGTTATGTCAACGTCAGTTGGTCAAGGTTACCGACGTTGGTTAGGATGCCAACATCAGTAGGGGAAATGGTCCTTGGACGGGTCTCAGGGTTATGTCTGTGGTCGACAGAGGGATTCTGGGAGTCTAAATGTCTATGCAAGGTTGTAGGGAGATGAAAAAGGTCCACAGAAGGATAAAGGTAGAGGCTAGGTTGTCAAAAAGGGTAAGGGTGAGAGGAAGGATTTTTAGCCTCTCCAGGGAGAAATCCTAGTTTGGTTGAAGGTCGGGTCTGGTCTGGTTGATAGTATTTAGAAATAGTAAATAGAAACTAGTTACTAATGCTTTCTAAATTACTAAAATGAAAGGGTAAAAGAAATACTTAGCTCTGGTGAGATGAAGAACCAAGGTGTTGAATGCTTGTACCTATTGTGGCTTAATGCTGAAGACTTTGTGTAATGTTCTAATTCAATTTGGAGTGATTTGCGTAGAGTCTTTGTGGCCAAGGGAGTGTTAGTTTAAGTCTGATTCCTGGTGATGTCTCTGAGTCTGAGAGGAAGAGAGAGAGCCAGATCTGAGTGAGAGAGAGTGACCAGAATGAGTCCTAGAGTGATTCCAAGAGTCCAAGAGTGATTCCAGCATCTAAGAGCCTGTAACTTTATGTGAGAAGTCAGTTTATGTAACTGACGTTGGTGGTTCCACTGGCATCAGCTAACAGTTGACCAATGTCAGTGGGTGTAGAATGCGTAAAAGGGCTCAGAATCCCATTCTCCATCCACCAAGTGCACTTTTCATTGGTGAATGGTTAAATGGCAAGGTTATTAGGCATGAGAGTTAGTTAGGAGGTTAGGAAGGAGTGAGAATAGGTCTTAGGTGAGTCATAGGGTGAGAAATGGTCTAAGGGAGAGGTGCCCATGGTGAGGTTTCTAGGATGATGTCATTAATTTAAAATAAGTAATTTATTTTAAATTAATAAAGTGTGTAAGGGTTTAGAAGGGGACCAAGGGGTAGACACAATTTAGGTGTCTACACTATGTTGCAAAAAAAATCCTAAAAAAAATCAACTATCTCTTGTCATAAAATTTGTAAATAAACATTCCCTCTCACTAAGAATCTCCTTAATAGATCTAAATCTCCTAATAACACCATGGTTCCCTAATAATAGTGCCAAAAATGATGGGTGCATTCAATACCCTTCATTTAATAATACCAATCTAGGGTTAGTGTCCAAAGGCTGTATGCAAAAAGAGAAAGATATCTTTGGTAAATGGTTCCTTCTACCACACTCCACACTTTGAAAGAATTAAAAATCACATTTATAGAAATTAAATCACACTTGTAGAAATAAAATTATACTTGTAGAAAGTAAATCACACTTGTAAAATTCAAAACACTCTTTCATGAAATTAAAGCACACTTGCAAAAATTAAATTGCTAAATTGAAAGTAAATGATAAACACATAAAACACATACATGTTTAAAATAAAATTTACATAAAATAAATGTATATAGTAGCAAATAAATAAAATAATTTATGGCAAAAATAATAATTACATAATAAAAAAATAAAATAAAAATACATGGATCCATCTTCCTTGGAATGAGTGGCTAGCTCATTCCTTAGAAGAGGATTTATTCAGAACACAAGTTTCAGAGTGGAATGCTCAAAATAATGAAAAGAAAAATTATATTTATTAATTTATTGATTAATTAATTTTAGTGTGGAAGGTTGCATTTATAATTCATGCTTCCAACCAACACCTTATTTGGGATTAACAATATGAGATATTCTATCCTATCTCAATATCCATATAATATGGAGAGAGATATTTAACCTAATGACAACATAATATTGATCTCTACCAATATGAAGAGATTTATTATTTGAAATATAATTACATAAACCTATATTTGATTACAATCTATAGTGGAAAGTCTATACATAGAAACCTATATATAGAAATAATTTAAATGGAAAACATTTTTCATGATAGCTAAAACATTGAAATACTCTTAGAAATAATTTCCAAGCAAGTTTGTACCAATTTTTTGAAGTCTATAGCAATTCTATTGAAATCTATAGCAACCTATTGAAATTCGTAGCAAGCCTGGTGAAATCTGTAGCAAGCTTGGTGAAATATGTAGCTAATTTGATGTCATCCATAACTGATCTATAGTTGCTTTGATGTAATCCATAGCTCATATGTAGTAACCCTATTGTAATTCATAGCTATTGTAGCAATCATATTATAATTCATAGCTACTATAGTAAGTTTGTAGGAGTCCATAACTTGACCATAATACTAGATCTTGTTTCAACATTATGATTGAATGGTTACACTTCATACTTTGAATCATTTTTACCTTAGTATGAATTGCATATGCACTTATTGATAACCTTTTCCCAATAATAATTAAAAATACCTAACCAATAGATAACAAGGAATTATAAAGACATAAACATTATATATACTTACTATTTCATTATAAATAAACTATAAGCTTAGAAATGACATTTAGATCCACTTCCTATGCAAGAAAAAGGATGTTATTTTATAGATATACCGAGCCATTTTATGGACTCATAAGTGGCCACACATTTTATAGTAGTTATAACTTTAGTATTTTTTGATATGTTATTGGGACACCCTTGGATTTAGTATAATAACTTATAGAATACATATATGTTTATAATAATTTTTTTAATAATTAGGTTATCATAGTTCATGGTATTCTAGATGAATACCCCCTCCACCCAAAGGTTATTGTTCCTACACAAAAAACATCAATTGAGAAACCTAAACATGTTTTACTTATTTAGATAGCTCAATAGCAAGTGGTCACCTTTACAAAGAGACCTATCCTTGAAAATCCACTTAATTAGTTATTTTTCATAGATTCTAAAGAGCTAGCATCACTCCAACACATATTAGATTGGTATTATAAGACATTATGAGTGTTTGATAATGAACACCAATATATATTTCTTATAATCCATGATAATATTTGAAGAGTCCTAAGGCTCACCATGATAAAAAATATACACAACATACTACATATTTTCAACACGATAATGACACTTATGTTATAGAGCCAAATTAATTTTTAGAGCCCAAGTTGAGACCAATTAATCCATAATGTCATGATACTTTCCACTCATGAGAGATAATCCTTCCTATGTTAGATACAAGACCCATTTATTATGAGGATCTTGTGGGATTAATTGGTTAATATGTTATCTTTTCAATTATATCTTAGATAATATAAAAACTAGAATATTAAAAAAAAATCTAAAACTTAGGACCCATGAATGATATGTGTAGTTCATTTACATTCATTGATTTATGATTCATTATATGGATTACTTCTCTATATCCCATTTTACATTAAATATTTTTCACAAGTGTACTTAAGTGAGTTTTAAAACATATAGGTTATCAATTTAATATACATTTGTAGGTGGTGATATTTTATTGAACCCATAAAATATACACAAACAAAACTGTACTACACTAGACAATCACACACTGTGCTCTTATCCCATTTCAATAGACATTTATCATATCAAAAATTTATAATCCTTATACAAATTATTTGACTCATAGAATTTTTATTGGGTGCATATTTTACTCTATTTTTATCACTATATGGTTAGCCTTTTTCTTCCTACCATAGTACCATACATTTCACACATCTTTCCATATTTTTTCACTTACTTTCACATTATTATCTTGATGGATACATGAGTTGTTGAGTACACTAAAGTTAAAAATTTCTTATGTAGAAAAAATTAACTTATTCATGCATGCTTATCATGTTTGCTTCTTTGCTTCATGCTTGTTGTGTAGTCATTTTAATGGATTGTGTAAATTTAAACACGTCCTAGTTTGTAGCTCTAATCCTTATTGTGTGTTTCCATGTTTGTGAGATACATTTAAACATGTCAATTTTATGTGTCCCCTTTTCCTTATTATTTTTTTAATGTGATTTTTCATGTGCTCTTTGTGTATACATCATGTTCATGAATCTTGTTTGCTATTGTTTGTTCACTTTAAATTCCATGATATATATCATGCATCTCTCGAGTTTGTTGATTCCATGATCAATAACATGCATTTTAATTGAGTATTTATATATTAATTTTAAGTGTAACTTAATATATGATAATTTATTCACTATGTTTTCAATTGTTAACATCTATTTAGACATGACATTATGTATACTTGGTTCTACATGGATCATACATTGATATTTTACTTAAATTAATAATATGATGAATTGATCTAAAATGTTATTATTATTATCACTATAGATCTCATTAATTTTATAACTTCATTCACATAAATTTTTATTTTGGATTAAGTTATGTGAAAGATTCACAATTCACCTCTAAAGAGGGGGCTTACACAATGGTTTGAATTAGAGATTATACTTCAATATTCCATTGCATAGATATAAAACAACACTAATTTATTAGTTGATCAAATTTCATATTCATTTTTAACCCATAAAGTTCATTAAAATAGAACCACAACATCTGGATAATGGCATAGTTGATTATTATCCATAATAGTGTGCTTTCATCCTATAAATTAGAAACAATGTTTTTAAAAATTTTCATAATCATACTAAATTTATATAATAGTTTTTAGTGGTTACCCATAAATAATTTAAGATTTTTTCTCATGATTATTACAAATTTTACCCATATTTGGGGACTCATGCATAACATGTGTTCCAAAATGTTTCACATGTTTTAAATCAATTATTGGAATAAATATACTTAGATATTAGATTTGGGGAATTTGCATGGCACATGATCACTTTATAACTTGATTTTGCACTAGTTTATATAGAAAGAATGGAAATTCATGTAATTATCTATTTTGTATATACTAGAGTCAATTATTAAAAAAAATTTAGTAGTGTTGTACCAGAATGAATCTTATTCCATATACAAAGGTTTATTCATATTTTTTCACTAGTTTTTCACTAATTTTACACCATAATGATCTATTTATATTCATATAAGGATTTAAATCTATTGTGCTACCTTAAATTGTGTGATGATGAAATAAAGTGAATTTTGAGTTTTTAAGCACAAATTTTATTACCAATGAGTATTAGGGCATATACAGTCTAATCTATGTGTTTCAATGAAGCAATATACAAGGTTTTTACCCTCTCTAGTCACCATTATTATCCCAAAATACTAAAATGGTTCATGTTCATGAAAAGGTATGATTTTTCCTTTTTATTTTATCTATAAGTCTCTTTTCTTTATTTTCATATTTTTAATCTATGCAAACACTAATTTATACATGTTTCATTGTAGGTTTGCATGAAACATTGTTCAACATGTGATCTACATCCAAGCCTACTCAACATAGGTAAGCTCAGGTATAACATTCTTTCCTTTTACTATATCACTTTTGATTTGATGCATTATGAGAATAAATGGGGATATATTTAGTCACTAGATTTAAAATTTGATGCTAAAAATTCACTTGTGACCAATCATTATGCACACTTAAAATGTGATTAATTCCTTGGTTTTAAACCCTTATTCACATTTTTCTATGTCGATAAACCCCTATCTATAGTAAACTATGATATTGAATGTACCTATTAATTATTCCAAGTAGCTTATACTCACTATTGGAATTATTCACACTTCCATTTTATTTTTCTCTAATCCTAAAATGAAATCACTCCTTTAAGACAATCCCATTGGCTAATAATGTATAAATCCACTTTTTTAATTCTCCCACCAATTAAAAACTAATTTAACAAATTCAAATTCATCACAATGGGTCATCCCTCATGTTTTACAAGCCCAATAGAGGAAATCCCCAAAACACTAGCATATAAGCACATTTTCTACACATTTATTCACTAGATAGTAAGAGATCACCATTATTATAGATTATAGAATTATCTAACTACATGTTGAGATGAAATCACCTATTCCTCCAAATTATTTGTCCATATAGTCCAAGTATAACTAATCAGGTTTGAATACAACATTAATGTCATATGTTCATTATTCAAGCACATAATTACACTAAGATTTCACTAATATATAGCTTTTCACTAGTATTTCTCACACACAGTGATAACATGATATAACTACATGGATTTTGATCCCTCTTAAAAGTATTGGTATGTAGGTAATGATAAGAACTTGGGGTGTTGAGGTTAACCACAACCCCATCCTATTACCCCACTCCCTCATTTTGCTACATTTGTTTCTCCTCGTCATTGAGATATGTTTTTGAAATAATAAAAAGGCACACAATGATTATAATAGAAAATGAAATGAATTTTATTATACACATAGGACCCATAGGTGAAGGTTCATCTAAAAAAATTCACATAAAGGGAAAAACCCCTAAAGGACATCGATGCACCCTAAAAAAACAACCTAGGTTAGCTTATTACAAATAGTTTAGCCTTATCCTAGGATAAATAAAATAATTATTCTAGATACATAACACAATTATACAACCTTACATTCAATTTCATAGTCATTATTACAGTCTTGTAGACCCAAGTTCTAGTTAAGTCATCCATTTCTTAGTATTTCCCCCTTTTCTAAAAATAGTAAGTTTGAAATCAGTAGGGTGTATTTATTATATATTTTATGCATTTTGATTTAATTAGTAGTTTAAATTAATTATATTAATACTATTTTAATCTCCAATTTTGATAAAACACAAAGCATCAAGTTCACATGGAGATCCACCATGCTTAAAAAAGATAATTTTTTTAATATATTTTTCTTTTATTACTTTGGAAATGAAATGGAATAGTTATGTCTATTTTTATATTTTACATTGGATTAATAATAGTTTAATGTTTATGGTTAATGTATTGAATTTATATGTAAACCTGTTTTATGCTAAAATAATTTGATATGTTTTCATTTTTAAGACTTTATTTTTTCTCTGATTTCTCTATTTACTTTTGGTGTGATATGGTTTACTTGTTTTCTATGTCTAAATTTTGAATGGGATTCTTAATTTATGTTTATTATGACTTTATTTCTTACCTAATATACTCTTTTTTAATATGCTCTATATGCCATGATAGTTATCATTCATAATTATTTATTTTTACATGGTAAAAATTATGTAAATTTTCTCATCTTGATTTTATGTTTCCATTATTCTTATCATCCATATTTTGGGAGAAAGGCTCTATATGTGATCTTGACATTGATATATTTTTGCCATGGTCTCTTTATTATGACATGATAATTTTATTCTTCATTGATTAAATGTTTCCCATGAGGGGCACATTATTCCTGTGATTACATTGATTACATGTTTGCTACTTTAGGTATATAAAATTGTTCTTAAATTTCCCATCTTTTTCTTACTTGGGGAACACAACCATTATACTTATATAGATTACATTTTAGGCCCACATGAGGAAATTTATTTATGATATTCATAATTATAATTATTTTACCCTAATTTGGATTAATGGGTTAGATTAATCTACTTAAAATATAACTTTTCAATAGAATTCAGATTATAAGATATTACTTTTAAGCATACATATAAATGTAAATGGATTATAATGATTCTTTCTAATTTGATTAAGGAATATGATAAATATATAAAGTACTAAATAGATCATGAAACTTAGATTTTATGGTTAATTATCTTACTAATAATATGTTTTGGAATTGGAACTTATTGATAAGCATAAATGTGGCTCACTTGGTTTAAAAACTAGTCTATTATCTATACCAGGTCAATTATGTAGGATCATGTCAATATTGCTTGAATTTGACCTTATATTCATAACCTAATTATATGTATGTGAAACATAATTATTATATGATAACCTATGACTATATTTCATTGATATATTTTTTATGATCCCAAACCTTGATGACACACATAGATCCAAAAATCAATCTCCTTTTCCTTAAAACACTAGATGTGTATGTGATGGATAGAAACCTATAAAAATGGATTAAGTGTAATGGGTTGAGGTAAATAGAATAACCCCCATATAATTATTGGATAATTATATTGTATCCAATACTCAAATAAGGGAAATCAAGCCACATGTTATTCTCTAACCTAGTTTGATTATGAAATTGTGCTCCTTTATTATGTACATAAAGTTATTGACTAGATTTTTTACTTGATAATGATTATTTTACTTATATTTGAGTAATTCATAATTATCATGTGATTGCTCCTAGTGATAGGTATGAAAATTAGAAAGAATAGGGAATATTTTCTTAGTGTGAAAAAATATATAGATGTTTCATATATAAGTTTTAGATCCATTTTGAATGAGACCTTGATTTATTTAAAATACATATCCATTTAAATAATTCCTCACTCCACTAACATGATAGGATTATGGTCCAACCCTAAGTAAGAGTTTGATTCTATAAAATATACATTGTTGGGAGTGGTATGGTTCCACTTGTACATGTCATTATCTACTACCGATAACAATTGTAACCATCAAAACTAATCCATGTACATGTGGAATATTTTAGGAGTATGAATATGTATATACATGATATTTCTTAGGTTTCAAATAAATAGTGAGGCTCCCATAGGTATATAATACCATAATATAAGGGTTGACTAATAAGAGATCATGAAAGTGTGAGAGGATGGTGAATTAGGACCTTGTTTGGGTGCTCAATTCATTAATGGTAAATGTTTGTCAAGTTTTTCATTATTAGGTAATGAATACCATATTTAAATAAGTACAAATACCCCAATGTTTTTCTAGTGATTAAATTTCTATATTAAAAGGAAAAAAATATTTATGTGTGTGTACATCACACTTTGCCTTTTGTGAAATAGCTCCAAACGTGAAGTTGCTCCATAGAGAACTAAAATGAGAATGAATTATTCAATGTCCATGTGTGAAATATAAAATATAAAATTGAAAATTTAAAGAGAAATAATTATATTCACCTATGTGTTGGGGTAAACAATGTTGTCTACAAATATTGTTGGAGATGATGCTTCCTCATTGAAGTATTGGAGAGATGGGGGGATCATGCCCATTAATTATGTACCTATGTAGGATCCTAATTTGGGAATGAAACATGCACCAACCCTCATGAATGTGGGTAACTATAAAAAATGTATTAACCCAAATAACTGTGTAGGAAAATGATAGAAAGAATTGATTAGACAAGGTTCAAACCCAAAAGAAAACACTACAAGGTAAATGAGAGAATTGATCATGAAATGTTTGATCAGAAGTGAATCAACCACTGTAAATGGTTATCATATTTAAATTAGGTTCAATCCATGTAAAAACAATAAATAATGATTTCCAATGAATGAAAAATATTCATGCCCCCATTATGTACATAGATTTTGATAAATGTGAAGAGGAATGAAAACCATTTTCCATTATACTATAATTGTGTTATATATGTGTACAAACCAATATCATTCCCACCAAATTTATACATTGAATTTTAATCTTGTATCTAAAAATAATGTGAATGTGCAAGTCTAAAAATTTGTTCCTATGAATTTTTGTTCATATGCCCATGCACATGCATCCAAATGTGTATGAATCTATAATAAAGTTTTAGTAAATTAAATGAATATGCATATAATATTCCCTTTAACTTAGTATTAATGTTCTAATTTTTATCATGTATTAGAATATTCTAATATATAAACCCCCTAAATCTCTAAAATATGTGTAACATATACTCTACTCTGATTTTCTACTCATGGAAGCATATGATAACCCAACTACATTTAAGGATAAAAACTTAAATTTTTTTATATTAGTGATTAGATTTCTTAGTGAAAATTCAAGTCTTTTCAATCAAAGGCTTAAAGCACAATGTTATATTGGTTCCCATTCTACTTTTCATGCTAAAATTATGAAATTCAAACATTAAATCTATCTATCATCATGGTTATAATAATTTTCCATCTACATAATAATGTATCAAATAATTATTAAAAAGTATGGTGATGCAACCATGAACGTATAATTTAGCTGAAAGTATTACATACATGAATATGCTTATCCTTATTAAAATATGCATCCATAACTAATATAATATAATATTAATTAAAGATATTGAATAGTTACAATAACCATTGATGTGAATGTTTTCTCAATAAATACAAATTGAATATATTAGTACAAAAAGATACATCTAAAAGAATCGTATGATAGCCATCAACCTTTTTAGGTATTACTTTCTAGCTGAGTAGAGGGAGAGTATCATCAAATTATTTTTCCTTCAATATGTAGACATTATTTATGAATTATATGGTACCTCAATCTTGTACACTTAGAAAATAAATATCATAGATGCACCTATATGAAATCAAAACTAGATAGATCTATAACTTATCCTAATCAATAATATTCAATTGAAAATATATTTATATTGAGGTCATGAAAAATAATGGATATGATAAACTTACATTGAGGGATATCTTATCACAAAATGGTAAAGGAGAGGTTTCCAAGGCCTCTAGTCAAATTCCATCTTGTGATAACCCTATCTAGGTCTTATGATTATAACAATAATAAGTAAGCTAATCTACTAAATAACATGCAGGCTAATCTAATAAATAAATATGCAAGATAAATAATAATCTAGTGCTCACCAAAGTTTGTGACATAAATGGGGAAGATAATAAACATGCAAAGGCAATTATATCTAATATAACATAAAAATGATCTAAGCAAGGAGAGATACAGTTCAATACATGAATTCTACAACATAGACTTATCAAAATATGAATGGCTAGGAATTTACTTACCTTGTTGAAGTCAACCTATCATGCATCAATATCTCCCTTGGCTAATGTTGTTTTTCAAGAGGTTTTTATGTGCTCATAAGGATGAATTAGATCTAGGCTACAAGACTTCTCCTCTGCATCCAAGACCTCCAAAAATATAAATGTTACTCTCCAATGAAAAAACATAAGAAATTAAACTTCCTATTGATTGTATAAACATATTTGAGAGTAGTAATGACACATAATTGAATGATCTGATCTTTAGAAATGAAGTTGAGGAGGTATTTATAGCCAAAAATTAAACCTAAACCCTCTTAAGAATTTAACTGACATAGTTGGCTTGGTCAAATTTTTAAGGTGGGAAATAGAGATGTTAAGTCTCAAACTATGTTAGCTTGGGTTGAAGAGTTTTGTAATGTATGTTAAATCCCAAAATGGGGTTGACCTAATCGATGTAGTAGGGAAAGTAGTAAAACTAGGTTTTTGCTTAGGTAAGGGCTAAATTGGGTTGTGAGATTCTTAGCGAATTAAATAAGAATAGATTGTATTAGTTTTAGGTGGAGGAGTAGGGTATAACAATCCTATGACGCACCAAAGGTATAACAACCCCTTTATTGATTCACCTTTAAGGCATGCACTTAGAGAGATTATGATTCTTTAGGTTCTTACAAGAGAAAAAACATTATTAATTGATAAAGTTTAAAAATATTTTGTGTATACATATTACCTATTTTAATCTCATCATGTGTCACATCATTGTAACATGGGATTATGATTCAAGAAAAAACATAGAAAACTAAAATTCTAAGCTAATAAATCAAAGTAAAAAACATAAATTAAAATGACATTAAGGAAATAATTGAAATAATTGAAAGTATTGTATACATACTTTGACTTACTTTTATTTTTGAATGGTTGTCTATTATATTTATAATATTAATTATGGAGTTCATAGTAATTGATTCTGGATAAGCCCTAAAGATACAAAACTAAAGATCAAAAACAAACAATCATAATAAAACCAACATAACTAAACTTTGTAGAAATAAAATAAATCACTTAGTCAATTGGTAATCTAGGGTGAAAAATTATAATTTAGATCCAAAAGACCAAGGAAAACTGAGATCAAATAGGGTTTTCAAAAAATCCAATGCTACTAAATGATCAAAAAACTCAAATAAAATGTACCTTAAGTAGGAAAAGTAACAAACCAAATCAAACCAAGGACATGTGAAACTAAAATAAAAAATATAACATCAATGTAAAATAAGTAAAAAATCATACTTAAAAAAATATGGAAAGGGAAAATAAAGTAAAACAATATTAATGAGTGAGAAGTAACAATCCAAATTAACTCAAAAATTGAAAAACTAAAATAGAGAAATAGAACAAGAACATCCACAAAAGAAGTGAAAAATAATTTTATATATTTTTTCAAAGGAAACCAATGAAATCCAAGAAGGATAAATAAATGGTGTAAGGAATTGATGCATAGTCACTCAAAAACATTGTTCTATCTTTAAGATATATAGAACAAAAATAAAACTATTGTTAGCATGTTTTAAGAAGATGTGAAGAAGAGGAATATAAAAGTTGGGAAATAGATTTAGAAACAAATTTACCTATCAAGAGGGAAATGAAATGGGTGGTGGGGGAAATGTAGGTGATACTGAGGTAGAAAAACTTTATAAAAATAAATACATTCAAATTAAATTAACAAAAAACGGAGGAATTTAGACATTAAAGACTCGAGAGAACTACCCTTAGCCACACAAATTTGGGTTATCTAGTGAAGCATAAATATCATCCCATGAAGGCTATATGAATGAAAATTAAAATGGACCTAACTTCTCTCAACATGTTATCCATTCCTCAGGACCTTTTACATTGTCGTCAGTTTAATGTGAAGATTAGGTACATGTGTGAGAAAGTAGGTAGCCCTATAGATAATTTAAAAATCTTCTATTCCAGTCTATTGGCCTACCTTATCCCAAAGGACCTCAAATTTATCATGAGGCCAATTGTGGAGTTTGAGCATTGACTAGAATAAAAGGTGTGATTAATAATCATGTTTTTTTGTGTGATTTTGAATTTTGAATTTGATATATGCCTTTTTATCATTGTTTTTTGTTTTAAATGATTTGACTTTTAACCTTTTTAATGAATTTTACTATTCCTCTTCTAAATGGATTTGGATAACCAACATGGGTTTTAAAAATGACTATCACTTAGAAAACTTAGACCTGGTAGCTAAGGAAAATAACTTAGAGAGCATGGTGTCTATAAGTCTTGTACTTACATGTTAAATAAGAATACTATCTCGAAACTAATCTTGGTGTGCCCAAAGTGAAATTAAAATAGGGAAGACAAGGAGAATGAACATGAAATGATTGAGTAACCTTAAATCACAAAATATGTGACAATGTGAAAAGGACACAATGATAGGTAAGTATGACTCTATATCATAAGAAATGATGTAAGTGTAGGGAAACATGTGGAAATAATTTATTTTAAAGGTGTTACCATAAAAGAAACAAAACCTATTTTGAGAGTATAAGATCACAATCCTTGACCATTGCCTTAATTTCTAAGAAAACAACTATGGTTTAAAGATAGTTTTAAAATATTAATAGATTTTATGAGGAAATCCTGGTCCTATCCAAGGTCTTACATTGAAACTCATAAAAGATAAACCAAAGAAGTTAAAAAAATTAAAATGTTATTGTGAGGAAGGCCTGGTCCTATCCAAGGTCTTATACTACAACTCACAAAATAAAAGGGAAATAAATAATGAAAATAAACTTTTAAAATGAAAAATTTAGGATCAAAGAGAAAATGTTAAGACTAGACTATGAGGTAAAAGATATTCATGAGGATGTTTGGGTCCTATCTACGATCTTATGATCCAAATCATGAATTAAATGAAATTAATTAAGATATACTGAAGGGAGGCTATTGAATATAGTGTACTACTACAAAGTGGATATATTTAGAAAAAAACCTACAAAAAATGTTAGTAATTATAGTATATGAAAATATGAAAATAAAGTAAATATTTAAGCAAAATATTTCTTTAAAAATTGAGCATTAGTGTGTTCTTTAAAAATGTGTCCATTAGTTTGTAATCTATAAGTACTAGGACCATGTATGTGTTAGAACATTTAATTCTAAGTGGTCTTACTATCCCTTAGCCTTGGTAAAATAATTAAATAATAATAATATATTATTTATTAACATGAGGTAAACACCTCATGAAAATAAATAATAAAGTTATGTTTATTTAATAATTACCAATTTTAATTAAATGTGTAATCAAGATGGATGGATCCATTGGTTACATCAATCACCTTCCTTCAAGTTTTACTATAAAATAGGGTTTATGCTTATTATTTAAACATCTAGATGGTTTGAAAAATATCTCAAGTGAACAAAGGTTTTTGTGAGGGCCATTTTATGAAGAAGTGATATTGAGAAGATTTTAAGTACTGGGGGAATTATTTAACATTAAATAATTAGTGTGGGTTTTTAACCTCCATTAGAGGTTTTCCAACCTAATTTATGTATTGTGTATAATTGACCTATGTGCATACTTTTATTATTAATTATACTTATAGATCCATCTTATATATACATATTATATATGTATGAGTTAGTTTGGCATGGTTTCAAAGCCAATGGGGTGTATGTGATTGGCAAGCAGTCAATATTTGGTATTAAGATAAAAAGATATTTATTTACTCATATATCAATATATTTAAATATTTTAT
Source organism: Torreya grandis (assembly GCA_037957365.1). Classification (NCBI taxonomy): domain Eukaryota; kingdom Viridiplantae; phylum Streptophyta; class Pinopsida; order Cupressales; family Taxaceae; genus Torreya; species Torreya grandis. Next base: position 90,978 of record JARHVA010009622.1, read on the forward strand.
TCATCTCTTGGGTACTATGCATGGATTTGAAAGGAAGTGAAACAAATTGTGGAGTATGTGATGAATATCTCAAGTTTTTAGATCAATCTATCATCTAGATCTCTAAAAACAAGTAACCTGAAAGCATTCATAGATTTTTTAAAAGCTAAATATCATTCTTGGGAAGCATTTTTAAACTTGTACATCCTCTTGGTTGAATATATTTGTCAATTTTTTTTACAAAACTTATGGTGTTGTTTCATGGTGTTGAACATTGTTTTTTTCAATCAAATTGAGTGATAAAACCCTTATCAGACCTTGAAAAGGTTGTCTCAAGCTTATAAGATTTTTTATTCCTCATCTAGGTTCCATTATATAGATTTATTAGCTTTGAAAATTAGGAATAAAATGTGTTTGGGAAGAAAAATCAGTTTTTGAAGCTTTTGATGTTTTATTGCATGATTTAAAGGGAGTATACCAATTTTTAGAGCCCGAGAAGGCTTCCTCCAACCCGTAGCTTCACCATTGTATCCTCTTGAGCACCATAATCAGATAAAACAATATTATGAGGTAAGTATAATTATTTTAAAGTTTATTTAATAAATAATTTATTTTTTATTATAAATTTTCCATGCAAGCAAGCTTGGGTCCCACTTTGAATAGTTATTTTTATCAAAAAGTTAAAGATTTGACATTAATTTTTACTTTTCAAATTACTTGCATGTGCACGCATATGTGTACATGTGAATGTACACACACACACAAATTTTAATTAAAAAATAATAAAAAATAAGCTTTAAATATTAATTAGTGCATATCAATTCATAAGAAGTTTGTTAGATGAATAGGTGGACTCTATTTTTCTAAAAGCTTGTTACTAGGGAGGCCCTATATTCAAATTCTCTAAAATAAAAATTTTAATTTGGTTATTTTTGAATTTGGTCAATTTTTTATATATTTTGTGTGCCAAGTTTCATGTGTTCAAAACTCTAGATGACCTGTCGACCTTGTTATGACATTTGATATAGTAAAAAACTTATAGACCATAGTCAAGTAACAAGCCAATCCCTAGGTTTTGGCACCTTATGAAAACATATACATGGCATATTTTGTGTTTTAAAACCTCCTATTATATTTTGTATAACCTTTTCAATAATAGTGTCTAGGTGGTGGTTCTAGGTATGACTCTTTGAACACCTAGTTAATGCAGCTCTATTTCAGTTTTTACATTATTTGGTATATAAATTATGAAATTAATCAAAGTTTCAAGTGTAATTAATTTTATTTTGGAAAATAGACTCCTTAAAAAAAAAGTGTATTTTAAAAATTATTCTTACATTATTTTTACAACACTTACAACACCCTATTTTGTCCCAAACTTTCATAATTGTTTTATTTTGTCTAACATTAAATTGAGAAATTATTATGTATTTGCACTTTAGATTTGTTTTTAATATCAAATAAAAATTCACATTAAATATGATTCATTTTAAGTATTTGTTTACTGTTAATCTTAAAGGGAAGTTATGGCTTCACCTAATTTTATTTTAGATAAAATCACAAATTCTTAATAAAAATAACTATAAGATATATAAAATTCATGTTAAACCTAAATTTATGGCCCAAAAGTTATAGAATATTATTGTTGGGATTAAAAATACCCTTCTAGATGACATGTGACCCCTGAGCTTACCAATTCATTTCAATAGAAATTACATGAACCTATGTCGATTATCTTATGGAATGTTAAGGATGAACTATTTCTTCACAATGGTAATCAAGAGTCTCTTATTAATTATTGTAAATTCCTTGAATCCATGCATGAAGGCACTCACCTATCAAAAATTATTAATTTAATCCTTGAATTTTTAACTTTACCTATGAAAGGTGATGAAAAGGTTGTGAATTTTCTTGCTAAAATAAAGAAAATTAAATATCAGTTAGATGGTTTTAACTATAAATTGATTTAAAATTAATCAACTTATTTTTTCATTCAACTAAATATTCATGAAAATTTTAGAAATTTTATTTCAATCTTGAATTCTAAATATCAAACTAAGCAAGATATCCCTGACCTCACCATCTTGTCTAATCTCCTAATTTAAGAAAAGAAAGTTATGAATAATTTTGATTCTAAAGAGAATGTTACTCAAGGAATTATCACCTTAACTATTATTTCTAATAATAATAAGAACCTATTGGGATACAAAAATGGATAAGTAAATCTTGCATAGTATATTCTTTGAATATTCATGTATTATGTATTAAATTATTGGCTATATGTATTTTATCCTATCCTCCATGAGTTGTAAAGGGATAGAAGATGAAAAATTTCCTCTCTTTGGCACCAATGTATGATAATAATATAAATAGTTAGGAACTATGGTGATTATAAATATGTATGTTTATATGAAAAATATGATGAACCTTTATTGAGATCAATATAGACTTTCTAGTTATGGTTACCTGTTGTATTTATTATGTTGTTTCTTGTCTATGTTATCATGTTTAATGTTTTGTATAATCTTATCTAAAGTAATTTGAATGCTTTATAAACCTTAAGAAAACTCTGAATTGATCTTAGTTCTTATCTATCACACTATAACTCATCTTTATCATGCCTATGTTAATTATGAATTGTTTGTACCATCATGTGCAATATAACAAAACTTAGCTATCCTCTTTTTTAGCATGTTATATTTCATTGGGAACCTCTACTAACAATGTAGTGAGTGTGGATACACTTATTCTAGAGAAAACTATGATAAGATGGTTATCGGGATAAAGAGACATTAAAACATCATTAGACCCAAAAATAAGGTACTTCATAAAAGTAGAATCTAAAAAGATTGGTCTTACCATAAGTGATCATTTAGGAGCATATCTATAGAGAAATATATGAAATTTTCTAGTGTGAGCTACTTGAAATACTAAATAATTAGTTGACAAGATTGGAATACTACTACTTCAATCCTAGAATAAAAGAAACTATTACTTGGACTGAAGAAAAGATAGACCAATTGTTAAAATTAGAAACTAATTAGACATGAGCAATAAAGTACTATGTTATCACCACTATAGATAGATATATCATTGAGTTTGTAGTACAAGGGTATATAACATTTGAAGCTACACAAGACCATTTTGTTTGAGAAATTAGAAGATTTTTTTTTGGTAGTAACTATGTCTCTTATTGAAGATGTTGGTTATGGATAAGGCTATGTTGCGTAATTTAGCCAATATGGAGTAGTCACTTCAAGTGTATAGGGATGTTTGTGCATGATAGTGAATTATGGATATATGATTAAGTATAGATTGAACCTAAATCCAAAATGGAGACATGAGGAAAGAAGAGTCAGAAAAAAACTCTAGATTCATAACATGAAATATGACAATAGAATAGATGGAATAAATAGAAGAATACCCAAGTAGTTGTAAGTATAAGTAAGAGTAACAATAGAGTAGATGATAAACTAGTGTACAGATGTGATGGGCAAGATGATGAGCAAAGGATGAATAAATAAGATGATGATGGATGCCAATAGATAGAATGAGAAGAGGAAGAATGAGATGTGTGAAGAGGAAGATGAGAGTAGTTTAGGAGTAGAACAAATAGAAGATAGAAATAGTGCACAAATACAAGAAAAATGATATAGATCATAATTCAAACTCTATCGAAATTCAATATTTAATACCTAAATTTTCACTAATGAATTTAATCTTGATCAATCTTATCGTGTTAGTCAACTTCTTGACAATATTTTTAACTTATTCAACATGTAATGATCACTTGGTTTGATTTTGATTCTAGGCACCCTGGACATACTCTTTGTAATAATTTAGTTCTCCCTAATCAATAAATAATATTCTCAAGACAACCACTTAAATAAACACCCTCAGGTATCCATTTTTTTATTATAATATAATACACCATTTTTAATCAACACTTGTGCTTTATAAAACTTGTGTTTCTTGTTTCAATAATTGGTTCTTCAAAATTGCATATGCCTATGTAGATATTTTTGGTGTTCTAGGTTCAAAAAAGGATTTTTAGACTGATTAATAGTTAATAAACACATGTACAACCTACTCATACATATTCGAAGAACTCAAAACTCACATCCAAGCTTCTATACAATTTTGGTCTCCACTCTTTGACCATATTCTTGGTACACAAATTACATGGTTATAAAATACAGAGTCTGCATGTATTCATTTTAAGATATCTAGACTCAAACAATATTACACACTTTGCTTGAGGTTGAAACATGTTTAAAAAAATTTAATTCACCTTTATTTTTAACGATGACCCATTCCAATACTACCTCTACTATTTTTTGTAACACATGGAATACTCTAGAATTGATTGTTTTAAAACCAAATATCATAAAAACTAAAAATTAAATCCTGATGATTACCTTATTAAATAAATAAAGAAGTCACTTTCCTCAAATTAATCACTAGATACACACTTAATATCTTCTTATGTTTTAGCTAACTAAATTTAGTCTTTATCGATTGACATACATAGTGATACAAGTATAACAAAGCTATTACAAACTTAAAGAATTTGAATCCAATATATAGAATATTTGAGACTCCAAAATAATTCACACATGTATTTACCAAACCAAAATATTATTAATATAATTATTCTCTTTTAATCTCATTTTATTCTTTTAAGATGCATGCTAGGTATGCAATTACAACAGGGTTATGGGTCTATAGAGAATCGCTCATTCATTCATGTGAAAGTAAATTTATAAAATGTAATGAATGCTTTGAAAATAACATATTCTTACCACATTATCAAGATGAAACCATTCCTTTGTCATTGCACAATACTTCATTTATATTATCAACTCTAGACATATTCTAATAATGTAGGGTCTATAATAGAACATCCTTCTAATCACAAAATTGTATATTCATAGTTTTTTTTTGTGGTGGGGGGGTTCTACATATTATCCTCAAATACAAAGCCTAATTTTATCACACATTGAATTTACTCGAACACCAACCTACTATTTATTTCAATAAGGGACTATAACTAACTTTTTTAACCACTTTGGTACATTACAAAACTAACCTACAAGTCTAGTCACTATGATGGCTCATTATGTGAGTCATGTGAGTGTTATTAACCCCTAAACACCTAATAACAACTTGAGACCCCATGACACAAAATGTGGATCCCTTACACAAGACATGAATTTTGAGAATTTAAATTATGAATTTAGCAAAAAAATCATTCTTAAGCCACAATTAAAATTTGAAAGACACCTAAGACTCTTAAATGACCCCTTAATAACACCAAATATAAAAATGGACTAATAATTACAAGAAGGTCATGATTCTCCTACATCATACTACCAAGGAGTAGAAAAATTTCCCATGAAATTTATAATTGATGTTAATTTTGATGTCATTTATAACATCCTTCTCCAAGTGCACATCCACCTAGGTCCCAAGGCCTATTTGATATACCTAGGCCTTTGTGATGCCTACTTATGTTGGCTCCTCTTTGATTCACTCCTATCTTGCTTTTGCTTCTTTTTTTCACTTTGCTTTTGAGGTCATATTCTTGTACTTTGATCTTTCACCTAATCATAATAAAGATCTTTGGTGCTCTATTACATCCAACCTATACATGGAACACACAAATTAATGAAAACAATTTGTTGATTATCCTTTTGGCAATCTCTCACTTGCTCATGTGTGCTTTGTCTCTCCATGCTTGCTTTTACTGATTATGGAAGTATTGCTATAATTAAGGCCTCTTCTTCACCGTATTTGGCCTCCATTATAAAACTATCTTCTATTTTAACTTTATTATCTTTATTATCCACCTTGTCATCATAAAAAGAATTCTCCAAATCTGCTATCTCCCTTTCTAGATGTTCAACACTTTTATATGTAAACTAAAAATCAGATTTCTCTTTTCCTTCCATACCTTCAATAAGGATCTCAAGATGATACACTTATTTCTCTTGGTCATTGTCATCACATACTTGGCTGAAAATTTCATCATGTTCATTTAGCTTCTCATTCCAACAAAACTTATGCATCTCCCTCTTCAATTGCTTGCATATCATCATCCTCTTCTTTTCTCTCTCTTTTCTCAACATTTACATTCTCCTTCTTCTCATCAGTAGTTTGATTGGTCATTATAATTAGATTACACTTCATCACCCATCCAAAGTGTGGGATATAAATCTATTTCAACTGATCTATCATGAGGTTCATCAAGGCTATCTATTTCTTCATACCATTCATATCTCTTTGGAAGTCTTCTTCTTGTTGCTTCCTTATAAAATCTCTTTCCTTTTTCTTTCTCAATTAGTCTTTTATATTAGGTAGCTGCCTCATCATTCTCTTCACCATTTGTATCCTCTCAAGTAAGTTTTTTTCACCTTGGTCCATTCTTTATCCATGTTATCTTTTTGGATTCAATCCTTTGAGCATTCACTTTGCTCTCTTTTGTCGAGCTTCTTGAGCTCCTTATATCTTCTCAAGCCTCTTTTGGCTTTCCAATTGCCTTAACCAAATTTCATTCACCTAAAATCTTCTTCATCAATCTTTCAAGCAACCTATAACATTCTTCATCATTCTTGCATTGAAATTGATCAAATATATAAACTAAAAATCAATTCTATAAATATGTACCTAGCTTTGTGCAAACCTTTTCCTCAAAATCTATAGGTTCTAAAACCAAAAAATGATGCAAAACATCATTAAACCTTTGTCAAAATTTAAGCTTTAATACCTGCACTTTAACTAATGCATTCAATCTTGATCAATCTTATCATGTTAATCAATTGATTGATAGGATTCATAGCTTATTCAACATGCAACAATCACTTGGTTTGATTTTGATTCTAGGCACCTTAGATATGCTCTTTATAATACTTTAGTTTTCCCTAACCAATCGATAATATTCTCAAGACAACAACTTACATCAATGCCCTCGAGTATCAAAACTTATCTTCTAATCCAATACACCATTTTCAATTGAAACTTGTGATTTATAACACTTGTGTTTCTTGTTTCAATAATTAGTTCTTTAAAATTGTGTATGCCTATACAAAGATTTTTGGAATTCTAAGTCCACAAAAAGATTGCTAAATTTATTAATGGTTAATAAACACTTGGATGACCTGCTCATACCTATTCCAATCACATGAAACTCATGTCCAAGCTTCTTTATAGTATTGGTCTCCATTTTTTGACCATGTTCTTGGTATACAAATTACACGGTTATAAAATACGGAGTCTGCATTTATTCACTTTAAGATCTTTGGACTCAGACAATATTTCCACATGTTACTCAAGGTTAAAACATGTTTAAAACAATTATATTAACCTTTTTTTAAAACCATGAACCATGCCATTACTACCTCTGATATTCTTTTGTAACACGTGGAATGCTCTAGAATTGATTTATTTCTAAACCAAATATCATAAAAAATAATAGTTGAATCCTGATGATTACCTTAGGAAATATGAAAAGAAGTCACATTCCTCAACTTAAGCAGTAGATACACACTAAGTATCTTCCTAAATTTTAGATAACTAAATTTAGTCTTTATCAATTGGCATACATGGTGAAACAAGTATAACAGTCTATTAGCAACTCAAGGAATCTAAATCTAATATATAGACTACTTGAGACTTTAAAGGAATTCACACATGTATTTACTAAACCATGGGATTATTAATAGACTTATTCTCTTCATATCTCATTTCATTCTTTTAACATGCATGATAGGTATGAAAATATAATAGGGTTATGGGTCTATAATGAATTACTCATTCTTTCATGCAAAAGGCAATTTATACAATGTAACAAATGCTTTGAACACAACATATTCTTACTACATTATCAAGATGAGACCATTCCTTTGTCATTTCATAATAATTCATTTGTATTATCAACTCTATACATATTCCAATAATGTAGGGTATACAACATAACATCCTTCTAATCACATAATTGTATATTCATAGTTTTTGGGGGTTTATACATATTATCCTCAAATATAGACCCTAATTTTCTCACACATTGAATTGATTCAAACACCAACCTACTATCTATTTCAAGAAGAGAATATAAATAACTTTTTAAACCACTTTGGTACATTGTAAAACTAACCTAAAAGACTAGTCACTATGATGACTCATTATGTGAGTCATGTGAGTGTTATTAACCCCTAAACACCTAATAAAAAATTGATACCCCATGACACAAAATGTGAATCCCTTATACAAGACATGAATTTTGAGAATTAAAATTATGAATTTGGTATAAAAAATCCTTCCTAAACCACAATTCAAAATTTAAAGACAATTAAGACTCATAAATGACCCCTTAATGACACCAAATACAAAAATGGACTAATAATTACAAGAAAATAGTGATGCTCCTGTATCAAAGGGTATTATCAGAATAAGAAGAATTATGCATATAAATATAACTTAGTCACAAGATAATTACTGGTTCAAGTCAAGCAGAGGAAGAAGTTAATGGAAATAATTATTCATCAAAAGTGTATGCATCCCTACAACCCCATATTTTATATTCTAGTATATTTTTTTAGCCAAGTGAATAGGAAGATAAAAATTGGGAAAGACCATTTTTAGATCAACTAAATCGTTAAGGTAGGTAAATTCACACAAAATCCATTAGGAAGCATTGAAAGGCCATAAGATTAGTTGAAATGAGCAAAAATAAGAAGAAAAAATAGTCAAACAAAGTGCACATGATAATTCTTCTAGTACATAGAGTAGGATGCAAGTAGGATCACTTAGAACATAGACACCTTGAATATCAACTATGCATAAGACTCCATTTATAGCAATCAATATATTGAACCAGTCAAGAGGATTCTTAAACTTAGTGATTTATGATGGATCCATAGACCTTGAATAGTTATTGATAACTTGAAAAATTAAATATAAAGTTAAGGGTGTCACTTATGAAAATTTACAAAAGTGTGAATTAGTAGGGGCTCTAACTAGGAGAGCACTAGAGTTTGCTACGCCCGTAACTTATCACATGTATGAGGATAGTATTAGCTTAATTGTGGCTTAATTATCCCTCTTTGATGTTATATTACATTTATTTAGGCCTTATTTTTATTAGTAGGTTGGTCTATGGAGTAACCATGGCCTAGATAGACTATATATAGGAGGTAGTGGGTAATTATTTATCATCATATTGTGAATTCTACTCTTATTGAAGCTTGTGGAGGTTTCCCCCTCGAAGTGGATTATATATTAACATATATTTGGATATATTTCAGTCATATTTAGATATAATTCTTCTATTATACTTAATTATTGAAGTAATTTCATTACAAGTGGTATCAAAGCTGCGATTTGGGCAATCTTGTGGGTGAAACACTAAATTTATAAATTTTGAGATATATAAAAATTGTTGCAAATTTCTCTACAAAATTTTTACTAGATGTGTGAAATAATCAAATTAAGCTTCCATTAAAATTTGAGCCCATTTGGATTTGGTTTACAAAAGTTATCTCTATTTTATGGTTTTTCATAAAATTGCTCTATAGTGCCCAATTTAAAGAATTTTTATGAGTTATTTACATTTTTGGAAAGCCTATAAAAATTTGGATATGGTATGTTCTTTGTATATTTTTATTTGAGGCTGACATAATTCCAAAATCACTTGGTCAAAGTTTGGTCAAAAGTGCCAATAAGGGTTGACATCGTAAAACCCTTTTATGGAAAGTACACAAACTCGAGGCTGAGGAAAGGGTGATAAAAATTTAGGTAAAACTCCTAACAAGGAAGAGATGGAGTCAAAAGGGGAATGTACTAGATCCTTTATACTAGGGTTTTCTGACATAGATCACAAAATAAGCCAGCTTGACTATAGTGTGCAAGGCATTCAGAGTGAGGTGCAAGACATACAATCTAATATGTAATCCATACAAGATAGTTTGGGAGATATCATGATGGATTTTAACATTAATTAGTCAGCTAACTCTATTGGACGAACCCACTAGGGTGGTTTTCCTAACCAGTCTACTTCAAATCTAACTCCATGGCCGTAGAGGAACCTATTACCAAAGGTGGATATGCATAAATTTGATGGAAAAGATCCACTCAATTAGATCAACCAAATGGAGAGTTTTTTTGACCTACATCAAATTCTAGGTGGATAGAAGGTTACCATGGCATCCTTGTATCTTGAACCTGATTAATTCACTTGGTATTGATGGTTGTGTGCTCAAAAGAAAAAGATGACTCTCAATGTCACCTGGTTAGTTTTTACAGAGGAGCTACAATTACACTATGGCAATAGTGTGACAAAGAATTACTTCAGCCAACTGGCAAAATTATGACAAACTAGCTCTGTCAAGGATTATATTCATCATTTTTAGAACCTATCCTTACGTGTGGAGACAATTTCTGAAGCAAACTTGAATGACCTATTTTTGTGTGGACTCAAGGACCACATTCAACATGAGGTATGCATTTTTAATCCACTTAATATTTATGATTCTATTATCATGGCACATAGAGCTGAGGAAAAATTCATAGCCAAAAAGAAGCAAAGATTCACTCACTTCAAAGATCATAACATATTGTCACCAACATTTCCTCCACCTACTAGATTGACCCCTCAACAAATTGAAGAGAAGCATGCAAAAGGATTATGTTTTGATTATGACATCAAGTGGAGTAAAGGACATAGATGTGCTGAGAAGTACTTATTCTACATTGAGGGTCCAAACAAAGATGAAGAAGTCGATGATGCCTACAATGATGATGAGGAAGATAGAGAGGAGGTACCTGAAGATTCCAAACCTAAAATCTCTTGTCATACACTTGCAGGTATCAGCACTCCACAAAATCTTAAGGTGGTGGGTTTCCTCAAGAAACAGAAGGTGACAGTGTTGATTGATTCAGGGAGCACACATAACTTTATAAACCATAAGTTGGCCACTTGATTGAACTGTTTCATCTACCTAGCACCAAAATTTTAGGTCATTATTGCAAATGGTGGCACAATTGATTGTTTAGGCAAATGCCATAGTATTAAGCTTACTATGGGTGGGTACAATCTTGACTCGCCTATGTTTACTATTCCCATGGGTAACACATACATTATTTTTGGAGTCCAATGGCTCACAACCTTAGGTACCATTGAGATGAACTTCCAAGAACTATTCATGTGCTTTCATTCTGAAGGTAAGAAAATTGAACTATGTGGATTACATGAAAAATCTCCACAATTGATTAGTTGATATCAGATGACCAAGATGCTAAAAAAGGGGGCAGAGGGAATTATTACACAATTATGCTCCATAAAAGTTCAACCCACATAGGTATCTACACATCCTGATCTATAAATAATTCTTGAGGACCACTCATCTATTTTTGGGGCCATGCCAAAAAGATGACCACCAAAAAGAGAACATGATCATGCCATTCAACTACTTCCAGGTAGTCAACCACCAAATATCAGACCATATAGATATCCATATGCACAAAAGAGTGAAATTGAAAAGATGGTCGATGAGATACTGGAGGCAGGGATCATCAAGCATAGCCAAAGTGCATATTCATCACCAGTGGTAATGGTGCGAAAGAAGGATGACACATGGAGGATGTGCCCAGATTATAGGGAACTCAATAAGTACACCATCAAAGATAAGTTTCCTATTCCAGTAATTGATGATTTACTTGATGAGTTTCATGGTGCTAATTATTTAAAAAAATTGGATCTTCACTCGGGGTACCATCAAATTATAATCAAGGATGAAGATGTTCATAAAACTACTTTTAGAATACATGAGAGCCATTATGAGTTTTTGGCAATGCCCTTTGGTCTTACAAATGCACCATCTACTTTTCAGAGCTTATTGAATACTATTTTTAGGCATTTTAAAGGAAGTTTGTGCTCATTTTTTTTGATGACATATTGATTTATAGTTAGACATGGGAAGCACATCTGCAACATGTTAAACATGTGTTGATAGTGTTAGAGAAGAAACAAATTTATGTGAAGCCATCTAAATGTGATTTTTGAGTATAGGAGGTAGAGTACCTTGGTCACATTTTTTCCCATGAAGGTGTCAAAGTTGATCCCCAAAATATCAAAGAGATAATGGAATGGCCCATGCTAAAAACTCTCAAAAACCTTCGAGGGTTCTTTCAACTAACAGGTTACTATAGAATATTTGTGAAAGGTTATGGCAGCATAGCAGCTCCACTCACTGCATTGCTAAAGAAGGATGCTTTCCATTGGAATGATGATGCCACCAAAGCATTTGAGAAACTAAAAGTAACTATGTGCACCACTCCAATTTTGGCTACTCTAGACTTCTCACAGACATTCACTATTGAATGTGATGCTTCTGGGTCTAGGTTGGGGGTAGTACTAATGCAGGAAGGAAGACCCATTGCATTTCAAATTCATCAATTCAAAGGTAAGAATATACAAAAACCTATCTATGAGAAAGAAATGATGGCTATTCCTCATGCAGTTAAACAATGGAGGCCTTATCTGATGGGTAGACACTTTAAGGTGAAAATGGATCATGATAGTCTCAAATACTTTTTGGAGTAAAGATTATCATATGAGGAACAACAAAAATGGGTAACCAAAATGTTGGGTTATGATTTTGAAATCATCTACAAGAAGGGTAAATATAATGTAGTAGCAGATGCACTATCCAGATGAGATGCATCCACAGAAGCATTACTTTGTGCAATGTCCATGTTGCAAGCAGATTGGGTGGTTGAAGCTAGGTTAGAATGGGAGCAAGACAAGGATACACAAGTTCCGATTTAGAATCTCTAGCAAGGTAATTTATCCTCTAACAAATTTGAATGGAAAGGTAATTTTCTATGGTATAAGGGTAGGTTATACTTGTACAAAAATTTAGAGCTTAAGCATAAGATTCTTGTAGAGTTGCATGCATCTCCACTTGGGGGACACTCAAGGTTCTTGAAAACTTATCATAGAATTAAGAAAGAATTATTTTTGGAAGGATTCAAGGGAGATGTACAATTTTTTTTGGAAGAATGATTGATATACCAACATAATAAAGGTGAAACAGTTAAGACCCCAAGTCTGTTACAACCATTAGCAATTCCTAGTCAAAGGTGGGAGGAGGTTTCCATGGATTTCATCACTAGGTTACCTTTTTCTAAATGTAAGAATGTTATTTTGATCATTGTGGATAGGCTTAAAAAATATGCCCATTTTTGTGCCCTCTCACATCCATTTTCAGCAAGTACAATAGTGTCTATTTTTATGGAAGTAGTTCTCAGATTACATGGAACTGCAAAAATAATTGTAAGTGATCATGATCCTATTTTCACTAGTAATTTTTGGACTAAACTATTTTCTTGTTTGGGTACTCAGCTAGCTCATAGCTCATCTTACCACCCCCAATTTGATGGACAAATTGAAATAGTTAACCAATGTTTAGAGGGGTATCTCTGTTGTTTTGTATCAGATAAACAAGAACATTGGGTTAAATGGCTACCACTTTTAGAATGGTGGTATAACACATCTTTCCATACCTCTTCTAAAATGTCTCTATTTCTAGCACTATATCGTTACCATCCACCTTCCATCAATTCTTCATCAAAGGTGCACACCAAGGTTCAAGATGTGCAAGAGGACATTCAACATCAACAAGAGGTTTTGGCTAGTTTGAGAGAGAATTTGGCCTTAACACAAAATAGGATGAAACAAAAAGTAGATCAACACCATAGTGAGAGAAATTTTGAGGTGGGTGACTAGGTATTTGTTCATTTGTAGCCTTACAAGTAGATGTCCTTGAAGCAATAGAAAAATGACAACAAACTTGCTCCTAAGTATTATGGCCCTTTTCAAGTTCTACAAAAAAATGGAAGTGTGGCTTACAAGCTTGAGTTACCTCATTCATCTCACATATACCCATTATTTCATGTTTCCTATTTGAAGAAGCTTATTGGATAGAAAGTTTCCACCCAGATAGAGCTCCCTAAACTAGATGAAGAAGGATGAGTCATTTTGGAACCAGAGAAGATCCTCCAAACACGTACTAAGAGGTTGAGAACCAGAGAGATTAGGAAATATTTGATCAAATGGAAAAACCAGAGAAGTGAAGATGCAACTTGGGAAGGCAAAGATTTTATACAACAACATCCAGAGTTGTTCAATGTTGAGGACAACATTGGTTTGAAGGGGAAGGGCATGATATGCCCCTAACCTATCACATGTATGAGGATAGTATTAGCTGACTTATGGCTTACTTATCCCTCTTTGATGTTATATTACATTTATCCACACTTTCTTTTGATTAGTGGGTTGGCCTATGGAGTAACCATGGCCTAAATAGACTATATATAGGAGGTAGTGGGTAATTATTTGTCATAATATTGTGAATTCTACTCTTATTGAAGCTTGTGGAGGTTTCCCCCTCGAAGTGGATTATCTATTATTATATATTTGGATATATTTCAGTCATATTTGGATATAATTTTTCTATTATACTTAATTCTTGAATTAATTTCATTACAGAGTTCATATACAATATATATCCTTAGTAAACAAGTTTTAAAGATGCTTAGGATTAGATCATCTCAGAATTTAAGATTAAGAAATTCACTAGCTAAATAATACAAGATCTGAAGGAGATAAGGCAAAAATATAGAGATTCGATCTATGACTATGATCATAGATTTTTTGATGTAATGAATAAGGTAGAATTTTCTTTGACAAATAAAGACAAAACAAAAAGGTTCATTGAATGACTATAAAATAGGATTCAGTTTTCCACTACATAAACCCAATATGAGACAAAAGTAGATGCTAGAACTATTGCACTATGCATAGAATAGATTGAGGATTATGAAGAAGCTCTTATTTCTAATTATAAATTTGAAAATGCAACACAAGATTTAATGAAAATAATGTATTAATATCATGAGATGGATAAGCCTAAATTGAATCTATGGTGCATAGAGTGTGGAAAATATGAAAACCACCAAAGTGATTATCATCAATTCAAAATAGAATTATTTGAACTTTATTGGGTAGTAGGGCATGCCATGACATAATTCCATCTTCTAAAACAATATATCAAAAATACATATAATTTTTATTGTAATTTTTGTAAGTCAACTAACCTTGATGAGAAAAACTATAAATATTTATATGAGCTTAAAAAGGGCATATATAAAAATGTATTTGACATCATAATGAAATAAATATCTTCAATGAAACATGAAATCCTAGGCTTATAAATTGATAATATTTATGTGACCTAAATAGGTCCATAATGGATTTTGAGTTCACCACAGTATCAACCTCATGATATGGATCATTAGACTCATTCTTCACCAAGTTTTTCAACTTCATCCCCTCAATATCAGTATGAAACAACTTATAACTCACCCATAATGCATCAATAACAAACAAATTGGACCCCTCTAGTTGTGCAATAACAATTCATCATGGGAGATAAAAATTAGTAGTACCAATATTAGAAATCTATATAGTAAAAAGGAGGATATCAATGGGAATGTTCGTCTAATAGAGGAGGAGTTTGATGCATTTATAGATGAGAATACCAAGGTGATAGAGGCAATAAATATCAAAGGCCTCTTCTAAAATGCTATCTATGTGGGGAATACAATCATGTCCAAAGTAATTATTTGATGAACCCACAATGATAGTCCTATTATACATACTATAGAGTCTTTGATCAATATGAAATAGAATATTTTCCTATTTTAGAG
This sequence comes from Torreya grandis, assembly GCA_037957365.1. Taxonomy (NCBI): domain Eukaryota; kingdom Viridiplantae; phylum Streptophyta; class Pinopsida; order Cupressales; family Taxaceae; genus Torreya; species Torreya grandis. The sequence continues at coordinate 106,722 of JARHVA010009622.1, forward strand.
AAGTATAAAAAGGTCAAATTTGTCTAAAATGTAAATATGGTAAGTACAAAGCCTAAATAAAATGCATTTTTGAAGGTTGTGATATGACAAGAACATGAAAAAAAAGGGTTTCCTCCACTTGAGATGCCTTAGGATCATGGCATCATAAAAGTTAAATAGGATAAATATCTAGATATAGATATAGAAAAAAATCTTATGCATGAAGCCGTGTAGTTATTGAATAACATTCAACATCATGAAAGTACTAATGAAAATGTTACAAGAATCACCAAATAAATGTATAGCCAAATAGTGTGCATTATATGAAAAGATAGAGTTGTCACTGCATTCATGAATCTCCTAAAACTTTTGAGTACTTTGTGTAATGAATACATATCATAGAACATCATGAATCTATTGCATAATATTTTTTATTATGCATAACATGGTCAAAAAAAGACAAAAAACCTAGTTTGGTATGTTGATGCACATATTGATATTGAGGTTGCTAGTTACAAGATCCTAAATGCTATCTTTAATTTTGGAAGCATAGTTATTATGATTCCTAGATATACATGGGAAGATATTGGATGATAAGCTCTTAGCTACAACCTAATGACTATGAGATTAGATGATTATGGAAAAGTTGAGGCTATTGTCAGATTAGAGGATGATAAAATCAAAGTTACAAACTTGTCTCTATGAGGTGACTTTGAGGTCATAGACATAAAGACTATAGTAATGTACTACCCTACACTAATAGGAAAAAAATGGGTGTATAATGGACAAATGACTATCAATACAGTGTAAAACCAACTCAAGGCACATCAAGGTGATAAATTTATTGTCATTCCTCTCAATAAAGTGCATAAGCCTTACATAATTCTAGCTAAACTAGACTCCCCCTATGTTTCACAAGAAACTAGTTGGATGAAGGTTAATATTAAGGAGAATCCAAAAGCTCTATGCACAACTGAATGTAACTCATTATACGAACATGCTAAACCATAGTTATGATTGCTACTCACTTATAAACTCAAGACATCATAATAGTGGAGGCCTAAACCAATAACTACATAGCTATTGGTAGATTAGTTTATCATTGAAGAATGTGTCTCTATGTCTATAAAATATTTAACTCAGTTAGAAGTTGAATTTTTGTATAAAGATGATGATCACATGCTGGACTACATGGAGCCAACAAAGTAAGGCACTTTACCATGAGAAGAAACTTAATCTATTAGTGGTGACTCAAATACCTACCCTCAATTGGGCTCGAGATTATCATGAACTTTGGTTGATGTGAATGGTCTTTGTGCATAAGTGGTAATTTATTATGCATTATGAAATAGAGGACATCAATGATTTCATCCTGTGCTTGTAATTCCATGTTTTGATCATTAATCAATGAGTTAGTGATTTAAATTATGCTCTAAAGGGGGTTATTGCGACATGGTGGGAAAATTATCATAATGATCAACTTGAATGGGATGATGTTTGTGAGATCATGATCAGTAGGTTTTAGCTACCATAGTTCATCCTCACTAGTTGACCATTCTTTTAAGAAGGTGAGTGTCATAAAATTCAAAGTGTGTTGAAGTCTAAAATGTGGAATGTATCACATCAAAATACTAGGTTCACATCTTCCACTATATACTTGCTCTACTACCAGTAGCATGGTACATGTACCAAGAATGCATAAGGGAGACCAAGCATTAGGCACAATTTATGACTAATTTTATAAATACCTTTATGTTCAAAGATGAAAATATGATGATCCATAATATATTATAAAAACTTAAGTATTTTTTGTGTCATGGGTGTGTAGAAGACTTGAACACCACAACAAAATCTACTACATAAGAAAACACAACCTATGATCTTAATGAGGCATTACAAAGGTAAAAAGTTGTTAAGAAGGAAGAACAAGCTCTGACATATCCATATCACTACATACAAGATGAAGCACATGATAGTGAAGATTTAGATTTTAATGGTGACCTAGATTTGAATGATTTATTTGAGCCTGAGTGACCTATAGTACCATTCAAGGATACCAATGCAACATTGACTGAGGAAGATAATTTGTGTAGCATCTGAATTATTGAATAAGAAGGGAAAAGGAGTATACAAGAATATGTAGATAATGAAAAATGAAATATTTATCAATAAACTATGAAGAAGCATGTCACTAACATTGGAATCAAGGAGGTTCCAAAATTGGTAAGCATAGGTGATTATTGGATAGAAACTAAAATTTTGATAGCTCTATAATTCCTAATGATGCATTTAAAAAATTGGAAAGAATAAGAATCTGAATGATGCATGTGTAAATGATGTATTTTCAATACCATTCATAGATAAAATTTTGGAGTCTATCACAAGCCATGGAGTATATTATTTCATGGATTGGTTTAGTGGATATCATCATATTCTGATCATAGAAGAGGATATATCCAAAGCAACTTTTGAAATATAATGAGATTAGTTTTCATATAAGGTCATGCCTTTTGACCTTAATAATGCACTTGCAGTGTTATCTCACTTAGTGGTTAAAACATTTAAGGATTTCATTCATGACTTCTTAGAAGTTTACCTTGATGATTGGGTAGTCTTCTCCTTGCTTAAAGAGAATTTGTCTAGGCTGTGTTTAATGTTGGAATGATGCTAAGCCATATGAATCACCATAAATTTGAATAAATGATTATTTTTTACACCATTTGGCATTTTTCCCAGACATTTAATATGCAACAAAGGTATTCTGGTAGATCAATCAAAAATCATAGTAATGCTAATTATTCCTCTAATCATTAGTTCCATTGAAGTTGGATATTTTCTTAGACATGTAGGTTACTACCACAAATTTATTAAAGGATACATAGATATTTCATCTCCACTGGAAACTTTAATGTGCAAAAATACAAAATGTCAAGAAAATTTTATTGAGCTTAAATAATGACTGGTTACTACACCCATACTAGTTTTTCCAGATTGGAACAAGCCTTTCTACATACATGTAGATTCTTTGAGCATTCTAGTTGGTGTTTTACTTCCACATCATATGGAATGTGTGCTTGACCATCCTATCCAATTTACTAGCCAAAAACTATCTAATGCAGAGAAAAACTATACAACCACTGAGTGAAAAACACTAACCATCATGTTCACACTTCAAAAATTCTAGCATTATCTTCTTACAACACCATTTAAATTCTTTAATGACCATTAATCCCTATAATATCTAGTCAACAAATTGATGCTAGGAGGATAAATGCCTTGATGGTTGATGTTGCTCTAAGAGTTTCAATTCTACATAAATGTCAACCCATGAAGGGAGAATGTAGGACCCGACCACCTCAGCTATATCTTAAATGGGGAAGATCTATAAGAATTACAATAAGACTCTCCTAACACCCATATTTTATGTGTCTCTTGGATTCTTAAAAAAATTTAGCCATTTCCAACTTCCTCAAGCAAGGAAGCTTCCTTATGCACTTTTGAGAGTGGGATAAAATGTAGTTTGTAACTAAAACACTACCATATACCATCATTAATAGACTTATATATCACTTGGGAAAGGATGAAGTCCTATGTAGGGTTATCATCGAACATGAACGAGCTTAAATCTTGGAATAAGTTCATCAAGGAGTTGCATGAGGACATTTCATAGGAGAGGATACAACTAGAAAGATTCTACAAAGTGGACTATGGTGGCCAAATTTATTCCAATATGCACACGGAGTTGTGTAACACTATGATGCCTAATAATGGATAGGTAGACCACTCCAAAAATATGAGAAGCCATTGTATCCCCTATTATTAGATCAACCTTTTGAATAATGGGGGATTGATTTTATCAGACCAATCAACCCACCAAGCAAGCACAATAAAGAAAGGTACATCATTACTACAATAGACTATTTTACTAAGTAGATTGAAGCGGCTATCACACATAGCTATGGTGTAAAGGATGCAATAAATTTCCTATATGAAAATATCATTACCAGGTTTATATGCCCTATAAATTTAGTTAACAAGAGAGGAAAGCACTTTCTAAATAACACCATTAAGGCCTTGATGGAAGAGTTTATGATCTCTCATAATAAAATCACTGCCTATCATCCATAGGATAATGGCCAAGCTGAAGCCTTCAATAAAGTACTAGGGAAAATGATTACAAAAATTTGTGATGTCAAGTGGGATGATTGGGAAGATTGAATTCTTATGATCTTTTAAGGCATATTAAACATATTACAAAATGTCTATAAGATTTATGCCATTTAAGGTGGTGTATGGTCTGGAAGTAGTCATGCTAATGGAATATATAGTACCCAGCTTGTACATTATCATGGTCATGCAACTTAGAGATTGGAAGTATCTTATTAGTTGGCTCCTAGAAATAAATCAGATGGATGAGTTTAGATGTAGAGAAGTATGGAAATAAGAAGTGCAAAATCAAAGCTATAAATCCTAGCATGATAGGAACTTGAACCAATTTTTTTTCATAAAGATCATTATTGTAGAAATGCTCACTAGGTTGGATTATGTGCTTGGTAATTCACTTAGCTATCAAGCTAAGTTAGTTATAGAATTGGTGGGGATAGGTGTGAGCATAGTCTAATCTAGTACACAACATTTAATCATGCTATGGGACTGACATCAATTTCACACAAGGTGAATCCTTTTGTGCTCACTTGAAGTATAATAGTGAAAGGACTTGGCCTACATTGGGCTAGTTGGAATATGGCACACCTAGGGTTTCAATGGGGTTTAGTAATTGGCAAGATGTGTTTAGGTGGCCTTCCAATTCTAAATCCTTCAAAAGGTGGGTTCAATAGGTGAAATCCTTCTTAGTGACACAAGTCCTAAGATGTAATTCCATACTTGGTCATGCAGGGCTCTTAGTGGTGTAATCCAGGGGAAAAGATAACATAAGGTAGTTTAGGTACTTAGGCAAATCATAGGGAAGGTTTGGGTCAACTTGCCATTCTCAAGGTAGCTCTCTAGGTGGAGGTCTTAGAACCTTGGTGCATACTAATTCCAATACTTTATCACTTTATAGGTGGTCTAAGGTCCCTATATGGCATGAAGATGCCATTAGTGACCAAGGATGAACCTCCATTTCATAGTACATTTAAATAATAACTAAAACATTATTCAAATAAAACTAACTCACAAGAATAAAATTATAAAAATTATAACACAAGGACCAATAATCGTTTCTTCATTAAATTATAGTTTAGTAGCAAAGTTCAATATAAATTAAAAAACATATGCTCTTCCTAACTCTATTCATGCCCAATGGCTCATATATGAGCTTGGGATATACATTCCAAATACTTAACTAATATGCAAAGTATAAATAATAATGGTTCTCTCTCTATTCCACCAGAGATTTACTACCTTGGTCACCTATTCTTTGTCTTCAAATGTGAGTCTTTTTTATAGGTGAATAAGAGTCTCCTTACCATGTAGGATGGGGACATGTTGAGTAATGAGCTATCACAAGTCTATCAACTCTACTACACTATCTAGGGTAGACGAGCACACACCTTACATTGATATATCACTAAGGGGTCTCTATCTCACCTAATCCACTTCTTGACATCCATGTTTCTTGAATTGCTACATACAAGTCTTGGTAGGGATGTATTTATGTAAGTCAACACCACACAACTACCTGCTAGCTAGCATGGGATCCATGAGGACTTCTCTAACTGGCACCAAAATGTACAAAAAGGGGAAAAACCACTCTAAGGGTCACCTCATGCTAAGATGGGTCTAGTTGGTGTGATCCATATGCTTACTCAAAATGAGGCCCAACATTACCTCATAAAAAATTTCTAGTCTACTTTAGACTAGTCTTTAAGTTCATTAGGCACACAAAACTTGGGTTTACCTTTTCTTAAGTCTTCCTTAAAAAATTTAAAACCCTAGATGGTGCCCCTAATATATTTTATGGAACTATTTTATTTTGTGTATATGGACTTGAGAGTAAGCACATCCATCCTTTTAACTCCTTTCTAAAGGCTTTAAGCCTTTCTTTTGCATGCTTCACCCCACCATCCAAGATCTCCCCCTACTCACTAGCCTTTGGTTAGAAGTTGCAGAAGACTACCTCCAAGTCTTATTCTTGAGTTTTCAATTGAGAGCTAAGGGAGTTGACCTTGACCATTACCATCATGCTTTTGGTCTTTGTTATCATGGAGTGTTGGAAAAAAGCATCCTTCTCCTCTACCTTCTTGAGGTGTGTGTTGATGATTGCTACCTAGTTAACAAAGTTACAGGATATTGTATCTAATTCCTTAATACCCTATTCAATTCTAGTGAATAGGTCTTTGACCACATCCATATTTCTATTCAACTCCTTATTTAGGGCCTCACAGGGGTCCTCTTGGTTCTCGAGTACTGACCTCATTGTAAGGAGCATTTTTTCGACAAGCACACAAACTTGGTCAACTTTTCTCTTCTCTAAGGTATCTAACTCATCTAAGAGGGATGGTTCTACTTCTCATATGAATCCTACCAGCTGTTGAATCTTGAGATTCATTACTTCGATCTCTTTCTCAACTTTCTTTGATGCCTTCTTCTAGTTATACATGAAAGCATAATTAATGATGTTCTTACATGCAAAAAAAAGGCCATCTTGATTAGGGCATTGGTTGATCACATGGTGTTCAAGACATGAGGGTTGAGGAGTTAGAAATTATGCCCTTCTTCCAAATTCTTGGCACTCTAAATCACTTTGGTTGAAACCTTAAATTTAGGTTCATCCATATAGTAATCCAATGCCCAAGAATCCTGGTGGCACATTAGGGTCATGGCAATCTTTAGAGGCATGCACTCCATCACGTATAAGTCCTCATCCTCCTTAAAGTCCTATTGTGCCCTTTCCTTATTTCCCAATCCATATTCCTCATCCTCACCTAGTTATTCTTCCTCACTAGTGCTAGTGCTCATGCTATTGCTACCTTCTTCAACTTTTTCCTATTATTTCTCTTCTCCTTCTCCCTCTCTTTTTCTCCCTCTTCTTCTTCTCTTTATTTAATGCTCAACTCACTATCATTTTCTTCCTACATAGGTTCTTCTATTGAATTTTACCCTTCATCCATATTCTCTTGTAGTGTCTTTGTGTCATGAACTTGCATTGTGCCATCTTTCTCTTCTTCTTGCCCTATTAGGGCCTTAATATCCTCTATTTGTTTCTCCAAGGTATCAGTATCACCTTCCATATCTTTAGGTACCCCTTTGGAACTAATGTGCACCTATTGTGAAACCTTATCTAATTTACTAGTGGGGGAACTTGGAATATTTTTTGTTGTTTTATCTTTACTTGGTCCCACACTTGTAGTGATTTTATTCTCCTCTCTCTCTTTCAACATGCACACCCTTTCCTCTTGGGCTGATTTCTCTTCTCTCTCCTTTTTCTTGACCTTATCTTCTTCAGACTTTCTTGCCATTTACTCTTTCTTAGTCTCTTTTTTTGTCCTTCCTCTTCATGGCTTACATGGTGCATTTCTTTTCTCTTTCTCTTATCTCTTTGACCTCTATTTTGTTGATCTCAACTTGGGACATGCCCTTGGCCTTCATCTATTCATGATTTTAGTGTAGTTTATATACCAAGTCAATGTATTCTTGGTCAAGGCCCATGTCTTTCCACTGGGACTGTAGTTCCTCTTCTACTGGTTCACTTGACTAGGTCACCTCTTTGTTCTCCTTGCCCTTTTTTCCTTCCATGCCTCCTTCTTCCATCTATGCCTTGAGCTCCTCTTCCTACCTTTGTTCTTCAATCTCTACCATTTGAATGACTTACTTAGGCATGCCCACATTAGTCATTTCTTCTTTATATTGATATAGCTATTGTACCCTTTGAATTTTGGATTTACTAAAGCCAAGTTTCCTCAACCTCCTTTTATGCATCTCTGGCTTGGTCTTCAATGGTGGGGAGGGGGTCCCTTCACTTGACAAGGACTTAAAATCCTTGAGCACAATGTAGGTGCCCATCACACCTTCTTCCTCCAACTCCTCTTCCTATATCTCCTCTTTTATGTCAAAGAGATTTGTCTTAGGTTCCAAAATTTGGGCCTTCCCCTTCTTCTTTGTGCTAGGGTAGGTCTTTGACATAGAATTTATGCACTTATTAGAGAAGCCCAAGGAGGATGCCTCTTCTTATGAGGTAATTTTGAGCTTTAGGTACTCCTATATTTCCTCTATATTTCCCCCTCTTTTCTTCTAGGGAGACTTTTTTTTCTTGGTGGGTGTTGGGGTTCCTTCCTCCTTGATCTGGATTGGGGCGTCTCCTTCCTAGTTGGATCTTAACCCAGTGCTTGGAGCCTTTTTTGAGGCTTCATCTCATAGTAAAGCATATAATTATGAACTCTTGAATAATATTGATATATGTTATATTCAAGGCATCTTCTTCATCTTTGATTACTCTTTCATCAGTGTGAGGAAACCTACACCTTAACTTTCTTCTTTATACATCTAGTTCCTTAATTAAAATTTCCATCTACTACATGTTTAGGATCATGTGTAACACATCCTTGAAGTATTATATTGAGAAGGTAAAGAGGAGCTTCAACCATCTTGACCTATTCCAATCCTTTAGTGCTAAGTGTATGATGTAATAATGTTGCATCACAATAAAAATTTCCATCTTGAACATTCTTTGAGGGAACCCCTAGAGAATGTGCCACTCTAGTCCAAAGGCCTCTGTGTATTGCTTGTACTAGTGCATTACACGCATCTTATATTTAAGGCTAAAAGTGGCTAGGTAAGTGTAATACTTATATTTATTTATGGGGGATTAATGGTGTTTTAGAAACACCCACACAATATCTTTACTCTCATCTAAGATCTCAATCTCCTCCATCATGATCAAGATGAGGATGAACCCCTATCTGAAAGTTACCTTTGCACTATGGCATTCTAACACATTCTTGACTAGTTCCTCTGTGATGAACTTGGTGATATTAAGTTAGATGCCCTGTACCATGTGATAAGCCATACAAAGATATGATTTTAACACATCTATCCACCAACTACCTAGTTAAAACTTAGATCTTATGAGGTGTATCATTGCCCTCATGCCCAAGTCCTCATACTTGGTAATTGGGAATGCATAGCCCCTTTGAAGTAATTTAGGAGATTTATGATGCACTCCACCTCCTTGACATCATCCATTATCTAATGGATATCCTATTTGATGTTAGGTAGTTCTATTATCTTCATGTACTATCTTGTAAAGTATAAGTGGTCTTTGTGGATGCACAAGAGTAAGAATTAGATGAGCTCCTCTAGTTTTTTGAAGTAGGGTAATTCATATAGTTGAGTTGTGTTGGAAGCCTTTAACTTGTCTCAAATAGAGACATCAAAGAGGGCATCACCTTTTTGGGTATTGCACCCCATATCCACCATCTAATCCTACACTAAGTCTTGGAAATGACTCGATGTCTAATGGTTACACTCTTTTAAATGGTAACTATGAGTAAAATAGAACCAATTTTCCCTTATCTAAACCTTTGAAGGATATTGGATATATTGATGGGACAACTTGGTTAATGCCTCAGTATTGATATCCATGATGCTAACTACCTTGATCGACTACACCTTAGTCTTAGTGGAAGTTGAATCTTATACAATTCTAACCCTATTAAGTTCTTATTGCACCTCTATAGAGTTGGATGCCTTTTGTTTCTTCACCATTATGAATCTATTGGTGTTAAAACAAGGTAGATGTGGCTTGCCAAAACCTCTGATGGTGGTCATCACTTCTATAGTTTTGGGAACTTCATTTGTATGTTTAGCTCTAAACTTCACTAAATATTAATGGTAGCATGGCAACATCTTCATGTTTCACTCAGCTCTCTGTACCAATTCTCTCATTCCAACCCCTCACACCAGCTTCACTATAAATACACTCCCTTTCTCTATGCTTTTGTTCACTCTAAGGTGTCTAGGTTGTTCAATTGCTTACTCATAGGGTTATTTCTTGCTTTAGCTCTTTTGTCTCTTGATTTATTTACTCTAAGTCTAGGTTAGCATAAACTATGTAACCTAAACAAGTTCATCATTAATCAATTCATACCCTTTTATTGTCAACCACCATCATTAATGTAGTTTTAATAGCATATGTTCCTTGATCTTCTTGAAAAACATGAAATTTTCAAAAACATCCTATTTTTTATTCATTAAATAAATATTGTTTTGCCACTACCACTACCTCATTGAATGCTCCTAACATCTTTTTTGGTGAAGTGACATGTGGTTCAAAGTCACTTCCTACTTCTTCCTAGGTAGATACGAATTGTCTTAGATGACTTCCTTTTGCACATGTATTATTGGCATACACTTTGCCTTTCTTGTGGTAACTTGGGTGTAGCACCTCACATGTGCATGATTTAGTCTCCTCAGTTACACTATCTTCTAGTTATGCTCTTATTTAAATCATTCTTTTATATGTTGGTTGATTTCTTATGCATCATATTGGCTTAGCCTATCCTACCCCATATAAATCCCTTACACTGGCCCTCCAACACTTTATTTCTCATCTGATCCTCTTGTATACTTTGAGAGTGTGTCTTCATTATCTACCTTATGCTCATCCTTGTTGGGCACCTTCACTTATTACTTTTAGGAGTATCTGGTACCAGATCAATTAATGTTCCTTTTTGTAATTTAAGCACAAAGGTAGCCCCAAAATTGTTTATTCTTGGGCCTTTAATGGGATTACACTTTTCATCTTGCATATATGTCTATTTAGCTACTTTTTCTTGTGTCTAGTAAGCTTCATGTGCCCACTACTTATATTTATGGCCTCATGTGCTTATGGGCACAAGTACTTGACTCATTCAATTGGAATTATGCATGAATTATTGACACAAAAGGTTAACTTTGGCTACTTCATACCACTCACTACCTCTATACACTATACAAGGGACAAACCAAGAAAATAACAAGAAATGTTTAGCTTACACCAAAATTTATTTGGGTCACCTCAATTTCAAACTGACTAGTGACCAATAAGTCAGTGTTTTCATGAAAAAAATGCCAATCTACTACTTATATGGTTTTAGGTGATTGCCATTGAAATACCCATGAAGCATTTTGATGAACAACATGTACAACTTACATGTTCTTATTTTTAAGATGTGGTGGATGATGTAGGGACCATCCACCATATTTACAACTTTATTGAGTGATTAAAGAACTTGAAATAATAGAGAAACACCAATGCTTCTTTAGGTAGCTCCTTGTACTTGATATTCTTGTCATACCAATGCTTTTGGTGCACCTTCTAGATATGTTGACTCCACTTTATTTGGGTACACTTCTAATCTAAGATTTACAATTTTTATAACCTTGTGCTTAAGGATACTTAGCCATCTAACTGAGTAATTCATGTAATGTGTAAGGAGGGCACCATAAATTCCATGGGTAGAAATATTTCATCACCAAACACCAGTTAGAATGGTGTAGAATTTTTTAAATGCTTGTAGGTCATCTGATAGACCCAAAGGACCTTTGAAACACAATAATCCCAATCCTTGTAATCAACATTGAATATATTTATTAGGCACATTCCTAAAAGTTTTTTAAAGGTTTCAGATGTAATATTAGCCTAGGGATGATATGGGGTGGTCTTATTGTGTGCCACCATGTATTCAATTAGAAGGATGTACATCATCTCATTGATGAAATGAGTGCCCATATCACTAATTAGAATTTATGGGCACCCATACTAGATAATGATGTTCTCCCATATGAAGCACATAGATGTAGTGGATGTGTAGTTTTTGGTTAGTGCAGCCTCAACCCAACTGGTAAAATAGTCAGTGGTTATTAAGATATATCTGACACCTGTGCACCATGCTACGGGAGTGATTATCCCAACAAAGCCAATGGCCCATTTTTCAAATGATGCCTAGGTAAGAATGGGGATGAGGGGAATCTCATCTTGGCGGTTGGGTTTTTTGATGTGCTAACATACATCACATGCCTACACACTCTTTTGTATTTAGAACATGCTTGGCCACCACAATCCTAATTGTAATATCTTTCACATCTTGCGTCACCCATGAAATGGCCTCCTACAATACCTTTATATTATTCTTTTAGTATGGAGTCTTTTTAATCTTATAAAAAACACCAACATAAGACTTCATCCCTACTTACTTTATATAGCTCCCCCTTAATGAGTTGGAAGGGGGTAGTATGAAACACAAGTTATTTATTTTCCTTAATGGATAAGGTATGGGGTGCAAACCCAGATGTTAGGAATGTGGAATATGTGATAGATCTTCCAAGATTTACTAAAATATATATATCTATGCATGTAACATGTCATCTTTAATTGGCACCATTACATCACCAGAATAAATATTGATGCACGATAAATGGTATGGCCCCAAGTTTTATTTCTTAGGTTTAACAATAATGGATAACTAAAAATCTTGAAAATAACAATCCATTTACATATGCACCTATGTAAAATAGTATTATTCATGAGGTAATTGAGTGCATCATGATCTGTAAAAAAACATGAATGGGGTTATCAATAGATATTGCCTAAATTTTTGTAATTCATAGACTATTGTCAATGCCTCATGCTTAATGCTGGTGTAATTTTGCTCTATTTTCATCAATTTACTACTTTCAAAAGATATGGGGTGGTCCATCTTTCCCTCACTTTATTGTAACAATATGATGCTAATGGAAGAGCCTAAAGCATCAATTCAAATTTAGAAAGGAGTCATCTAGCTAGGAAATTATAGAATTGACATACTAGCTAAATTTAGTTTTAGTGTTTCAAAGGCCTCCTCTTGTGCCTCACCTAATAGAATGGGCCATCCTTTTGTAAGAGTTCCTATAAATGTGCCATGATATTTTCATATCTCTAAATGAACTTCCTATAGTAGCCAAAATGGACTCAAAAGGTGCAAACATCTTTCTACATTGAGGGAGTTTGGAGCTAGATTATTATGGCTATCTTTGCTAGATCAATAAGCAAATCATCCTTACAGATAATGTGACTAAGCAATGTCCCAAATGGAGTTAAAAATATGCACTTATTTAGATTCAAAGAGATATAGAGATACTTGCACCTCTTAAACATGAGGTGTAGATTATCATAGTGGTATTTTACAAGACCATACACCATCTAGTCATTAAGATATACTTGGAGGAACTTATGGATAAAGTCCTTGAAGGTAGTGATCACTACCCTAGATAATAAAATTGGAACAATTTTTAGTCAAAAGGGCATCACGTTATAAGTGAAACAACCCCATTCAGTCATAAAGGTTATTTTGGGTTTATCCTCCTCAATCTACACCTAATGGTAACCTTAAAACCCATCAGTGAAAGTGTAGATTTCATAACCTACAACCTCATCGAGGACCTCATCGATGAATGAGGTTAGTAATGGATCCTATAGTTAATGTAGATCCATATACACCCATAATTATTGATGTTGATGACCATCAGGCTCACCCATTTAGATTTTTTCACCAAGTAGATGATACCAACTAATAATATTCTATCAATCTCCATCTTTACCTTAGCACAGAGATTGGGATTCATTCGATTAGAACTCATGATTGGATTCATGCCATACAACAACTTGATGCTCATTTTTATAAGGGAAGTGTGGATGCACTTCATGTCCTTGTAGCTACATAGGAACAAGTCCTTAAATTCTTTTAGGAGGTCTATAATTTATACCAACTCTGAACTAGACTAGTAAGTGCCTATAGTGGTAATCTTTAGCTCACCTTCTATGCTGATGTCTAATTTCATGGTCTTGAAGGGTGTATAATAGGGTTCCTTTATCTCTTGATGAGAATCTTTGAGTTACCTTGTCCCCTCTATTGTGTCAATTCGAAGATGTGTTGGATCTTCACTTTTTAGGGTGTTACCATCCACAAATCACATAAGCTTTTATCTACCTATTAAAAGCATCTAATTTCACTTTTTCTAGGTATCATCATCTTATTTTATAGAGTCACTATTGATCATTATCTCTCTAAATAACATCAAGAGTGTTAGTCCTTTCTCCCCAAAAATTTCCTTTAGGTACTGTTTTTAAGATAGCAGTGTCCTAAAAAATTTCCCTATGAATGACTTGTGATGGCTCAAGTAGCTCTAAGTTCTATGAAAAAAAGGAAAAGGTGTGCATGAACCAATCCTTGAGCATCTCATAGTTTCTTATCTAAAAAAACATTTAATTTAAAATTTACCATGCTCACACCCAAGTCTTTAAGGTCCTATAAAAGGCATGCACCCATAGGCCTTTTGGCATGTTCTTATCATAGATAGTTCAGGTTTCTTCACACAAATGCACATGTATGATTAGGTCAAAATCATCGATGTAAGTAGGTATGTCCATATCTTCATTACTATTTCTAAATATAGAGCATATGGCTACCTTTACATCTTTCTAAGTGGGTAGGCTAGGTCTTTATACTACCCACCAACAAGCAATAGCACTCTTTAAGGTATGCATTAGTTTACTCATTTGATATATCTCTTTGGGGATGTAGGCTTCAGTGTCATGGACATAATTTGTTATGGGTTAGATCCCTTTATACTTTAGGAGTGATACAAGCTTCCATTTACTAATATGGAACATCCTTTTCTCCACATTTAGTATGTGGGGAACCCATTTCTTCTTGGGGCACTCAATCCTAACTATCCCTATCATGGCTAGCCTTATCCAAATACATGCACTGGGTGGCACCTTCAACTAGTAACCTCATAGGTCTCTTTGACCCATCACTCATAGGTGACATAAGTTATATCAATGGCTGATTGTCTATCCTCCCAATCAAGCATGCCTTGGTCATTAGAGTTGAGCTTCTTGATACCTTGAATTATGATGTTATAGATGTGGTTGATATCATCCTCAATGTCAACACTTTCTACGTATGGGGGCACTTGGTCACTTGAAAGAGGGATCAACACCCTTTACTTGTCATTCTCAAAATTCATATAGTGCTTCTTAAAGTGCATGTTTGTGTTTTTTGCATAGCACCATGGTCTTCCCAAGAGTGTGGGGTAGTTATCCTATTCTACCAACTTGATAACCTTAGAGTCGATATGGAACTCAATGCCCATAATATCTACAATGGCAAGATAACAACCAATTTCACTCAATTTTTCTTATCCATGATTAAAATTTGAGGCAAAGACCTTAAGGGTGGGTGTTCCATCTTCTCCTAGGCAATTTTGGTTAGGATATTGACCTCGACACCCTTATCAACTAGTACTTCACAAGCTAACCATCCATTGATGGTGGTGTCTATCAATAATTCTTGGTCATACTCAGTGTTTTGAGTATGCCAAACTTCACATACCCACTCCATATGTGATGCTATAACCTATATCACTTGAAATGTGGTATCTTGAACTAGCTATTTCCCTATGTGATTTAGAAGCAAGTCTTTCAATAGTGGAACCATACCTTTAGTTTTTGAGAGGCACAAGATCTTGATCAACTCCTACACTTTAGTCTCTTGGTGATTTTGATTATTTCATGAAGTGGTGGCCTATGCCTTTAAATATTTAGCTAACTAAATTTCACCCTACAAGTATTGTATCATGCTCATAACTTATTTTAGGATGTCCTTATACCATGCAGGGTTAGGATATGACATAGATTTTGGCTTTGATTATGTTACATGCTTAATGTATCTTGATTTTCCATACTCCAAGCATAGATCTTGATTCAGTGTAGTAGGTGGTTGAGTGGTGAACCCACTCCTTGTTGTGACCTACATCTTGGGTAGTTACTTGCATGTCTATTGAGGCTTAAAGGCCCATTTTTCCTCTCTAGACTGACACCTAACCATTGTGGCACCTCTGTCTGCACTAGGCTAACCTTGAGTTATCTTCTTATACAAGTCTAGGCATTCCTTAACTACATTCAATCCTAAAAAATACCTACACATTGGGTACATTGGGAAGTCATGTTGATAATATTTAGTTGACCCACACTTGTAGCATGATCATGATGGGAATCTTCCTCTACCACATCCTCACCCTCATCCATGTGCACCTCACTATTTCCATAACTCATATTGTTCTAGCCATGGTCTTTATTGCCTTGACCTTCTTGACTACTACTTGATGTCATCACTTGCCTCATGCCTCTTTCCATGTTTTGGTGTATTTCATCGATGAATCTATGGTCCACTATTGAATGCATATAAGCATCACACATTTTACAATAAATGGTGTTGTTTACTTGGATAGCATGCTACAATAAGGGGTAGTTTTGAGAGTCATGTAACCCATGAAAAATTTCACAGTTGGGAAGGACATAAACATTTCTTCATAGTTAGTTGTTCTTGTTTTGCCCCTCCATCTCACAGTCGATTCACCATAAACCACTTTGAGTGTCATGCACTGAGCCAATGATCAACTTATGTAGTTGAGAATCCATTGATCTAATTTTTTCCTCCATGAATGGGTTGGTATCAGTATCAATGCTATCAACTACCTCAGATCAGATCATAGCTTCAAATGTTTTATAAGGGTCCATAAAGGTCTTCATGGACAACACTCTTTTTAATGGTACTAGTAAGCCCCCAAAAAACCATTTTACATGTTGGGAGGGGTGAAAATCATATAAAAGCTTAGATATAAGAGTCTTAAACCATGCATCATATAGGTGTACACTCTTAGATAACCCTTGGTTGATTTTTTTTAGTACCACAATAATTTTCTACTCAAATTTAGGGATACCAAACTCTTTCAAGAAGGCTTCCTTTAGCACATTATATTTAACCATAGCCTGGTTCATAGAAAACTTTTGATACTAGGTATCATCATGATCCATCAAGGTGGTCACAAAATAGGTTGATTTTCACTCGATATGAGTGACACCTTGAGCATGCCATTGTAACTAAAATTTTATCACATGCTTTGTGGCATTCTTTACACCATAATACTTAGCCAAATACATTTCCATCTCATAGTAGACTTGTTGAGGGGGTGGTGTTGGGTTCTGAGGCACCTATCACCCTATTATTTGTGTTGAAGGTGGCCCTCTAATGACTCTAATTATAGCTAGGGGCATTGATCTTGAAATTGTCAATTGTGCTATAAAACTTGTTAGTATAGTATTGCTCACTTCTGGCACCATGCCACTTCTTATGAGCTATTACCCAATTGGTTCAACTGACATTCTCTTTATAGGAATGATTACACCTAGGTTTATAGTTATTAGATTGGCACTAGATAGATTCACCATATCCTCACTTAGTTCCTCATAGGGAACTACTTACTCAATCATAAAATCTTGATTCAAATTTTGAATCCTACCAAATTCCACATCGATAACTAGTTTAGTTATTATTCTTCTATCTTGAAATGGAGAATCTAGTGTATGATCTTATGCTTTACGTTTAAATGGGCTAGGTTCTTTTGGCATGTCCTCTATTGTCACATCTTGTAAGAACCCACTACATCCTACACCTAACTACTAATCTTGGTCTCTTGCTTCTTCCTCTCTCTCTTCACATTATTATAAATTAAGAGATCATTCCCCATGCCCTTCCCACTCACTATAGGTCCTCTCAACACTTTAAAGTTATAGATAATCCATTATCCTACTCCTTTGCTTATCATAGTTCAACCTATATAACTCTTGGGTATCATGTTACTTGTCCTCCACCATTGCACCTCACCTACACTTCCCCTTCTCACCTTCTATGCTTTTTCATATGTGTAAGGATTTTATCCTTCCTTTCTTATGATTCCTATACCATAATCCACTGGGAGCTTATTTATTTTGATGTTGATCCCTATTATTCATGTACCTTTTAGTTAATGAAGAAAATAATACTCTAATTTTTTAAGGAATGAGAAGGTTGATACTATGAACTCTAGCATGTATCATTTCAAAAAAAATCTCCACCATTTGTCCATAGTGAACATCTAAACTTCACCTAGGCTCTTTAGCTTCTCTACACACTCTATGGCCCACTCGAGGTAGTACCCATAATTATGACTTAGAGTAGTAGTGTAGGCAACCATCCAATGGTACACATGCTTAGGTATCTCATTAAAAAACACCTCATATAGAGCATCATATAAGTTGTATTTCACCCATCTCCTTCCCCTTGTATGTAGGATGCCTCTGTGCAAAACTATCTTCTACTTTCTCTAACCAACACTTGGTATTATTGAATGAAATTTAGAGTATCACTCTATCATATGATTTTATAAATGAAATTTAACACAAGTATTTAAAATAGAACCAAAATGTTGTATAAAGGTTCACTAGGTTGGCTTCTATGCTTGCTCATGCACTTAGTTATCAAGCCAAGTTAGTTATAGACTTGGTGGAGCTAGGCATGAGCATAGTACAATATAGTTCACAAAATTTAATCATGCTATGGTATTGGCATCAATTTCACATAAGGCACAACCTTGTGCACTCACTTGAAGTGCACTAGTGAAAGGATCAGACCCATGTTGGGCTAGTTAGAACATGGCACACTTGGGGTTTCAATGAGGTTCATTCATTGGCAAGATGGGTTCTAGTGGCCTTTTGATTATAAGTCATTTAAAAGTGGGGTTCAATGGGTAAAATGCTTCTTAGTGACACAAGTCCTAAGATTCAAGTCCATACTTGGTCATGTAAGACTCTTAGTGGTGCAAGCTAGGGGAAGAGTTAACATAAGGTGGTTTGTGTACTTAAGCAAATCATAGGGAAGGTTTGGGTCAACTACCCATTCTCAAAGTAGTACTCTAGGAATAGATCTGAAGACCTTGGTTCATATTGATTCTAATACTTTATCACTTTATAGGTAGGCTGAGATTGCTATATGGTATGAGGATGCCATTAGAAACTAAAGATGAACCTCTATTTCATAGTACATTTAAATAATAGCTACAACATTACTCAAATGAAACTAACCGACAAGCATAAAATTATGAAAATTATAACACAAGGACCAATACTAATTTATTAATTAATTTATAGTTCAACAATAAAGTTTAATACAAATAAATAGTGCATATACTCTTCCTAACTCTATTCATGCCCAACAACTCACATGTGAGCTTGGGATATACATTCCAACTACTTAACTAATATGTAGAGTAAAAATACTAATGGTTTTCTCTTTATTCCACTAGAACTTTACTACCTTGGTCACCTTTTCTTTGTCTTAAAATGTGAATCTTCTTTTATAGGTGAATGGGAGTCTCCTTTCCATGTAGGATGGGTGCATGATGAGTGATGAGGTATCATGAGTCCACTGGCTCTACTAAATTATCTAGGGTGGATGAGTGAATGTTGTATGCTGATCTATCACTAAGGGGTCACTATCTCAGCTACTCCACTCCCTAACAATCATGCTTCTTGACCCACTATGTACAAGCCTTGGTAGGGATGTCTTTATGTAAGTTGACACAAAGTAACTACTTACTAATTGACATGGGATCCATGGGACTTCTTTATCTAGTGCCAAAATGTTAAAAAAGGGGGAAAACCACTCCAAGGGTCACCTCACACTGAGACGGGTCTAATTGGCATGGTCCATGTAATTTTTAAAAAGGGTCCCCAATAATCATCTAGTTTTACTATATGATAGCAAATTCACATCATTTCTAGGCAAACTACAAATAAGATGAAAAGGGCCCTACATTATACATGACTTAACATATTAAGGAACTATAATTTTAGGGGATCTTTAAGGAACCATGTTACTAGGGTGGGTAAATGGTTGTATGCTTAAGCCCTAACACCAATAGTTTATTGATCTCATTTTAAAAGCTGAGTGGATGCTGAGTAACATTATATAGATTAGGATTTCCCTATTTTTCATGTTTTGTGTGTGTTTAATTTTTATTTGTTTATTTGTAGATGATATCAAAAATAATATTTTTGAATTACAAAGACCAAACATCATGTGCACTAGATTTTCATTGGCGGATCCATGTGTGCTAATGGAAAATTCAAAGAAGAGAAATTGAAAAATATTAAGTCTAAAAAGATGCAAAAAACATCCAATCATCAAGATATCCATTAGATAATGGTCATTCAATGGAATTAGATAAGGGTCGATTGACATTATCTTCAACAAATTGGTGACTAGTCAACATCAACTAATCATACCCATCATATAGACACCAAAGAATATAATAACATAACTTCACACATGTGGTAATGAATAACTATTTTAATGGCTGCATTATATGTAGATTGGACACATCCACCATTGCATTCAAGATGACTAGACAACTAAGCATGACCTGGATAAGCTATAAAAGCTAATTTCAAACACTAAGCTCAAATTTCATCCTTAACATATTTTCATGAGATATAGCTATCAAAAGCTAAACCATTTTCATTATATAGAGCATTCAAATTTCCTCTCATGTAACCATGGATACCATGAAACTAATCCAACCCCTCTTTGAAGGATAAAAAGAAGCCATAGGTGTTGACATGACACTTCAATAAACTAAGTAAAATGATCAAGAGCCATTTGGTACCTCTAAAAAGTTGAGTAGAAGCTCTTCTACCCTGATCCTATAGATGTTATGAAACCACTTGCCTTCAAAGGTCACCATTTATTCTAGAACATAGACATTAAACACCTGATGTGGATGATGACATTTGGTGACATGGAAGAGATAGTTCAAATATTTCTTGGGTGATATAATGAGGGAACAATCTATTTGGGCCTAGACAATATTGTTGTAATCAACAAACAAGCCATGGCCTGAGCCTTGGTCATGCATGTACATGGATATTCCTTGCTTCCCTATAAGACCAAAATGCCTCCCATCTTACAAGAAGTTTAGGACCTATATGTGAAACAAAACTAAGGGATTATTATTGATGAAATCCCTAATAAACCAGTGCACATTCTCATCTAGTGTAGCATTAGAATATTTTGGTAGATGACCAAGTCTACTAAGCAAATACCTAAGGGAGATATGGAAATCACTCACAAGATGATCCACCAAAATGAACAATTCAATTAGCCTAAGTACTTCCAAGATTTGATCAAAAACATTGATAAGTGCTACACCACTCCTAGGCAAATGTTTTAGTATCAATTTTTGATCTTTCTACTTTGCTTCATGTAGTAAAAATCACTAGAGGGATAAGTACACCCAGATGTTGATTACTAGTTTTGAAACATAAGATGAACTTAGGAATGTGGAGCATTTGTACATGAGGGTAAGTTCAAATATTAGTGGGAATAATACCTAAACCTCATTTTCACATACCCTAGAGTGACAATTGATGTCCTACAGTACCTGGATCAGCATGTCACAGTCACTCTACTACCCAAGGGAGTCTTTATCACAATTCATGAGATAATATGCTTACCATTCAAACCACTCCCCTTCTTTATCATGATGGATATGGCACAAGATGAGGTGGCCCAAAAAAAAGAGCATGCAACCAGATGATAAACCCCCTTACAATATATACCACTAGGCACAAACATTCTTACTATATAATAACTAGAGTTAACATCAAGTTCATATTAGCATAAGGGGAAGCATAAAGCATATCCACATTCAGTGTCCCCTATCCCAAAGTAAACAACACGCAACATGATGACCTAAAAGGATGATTTAAAGGTGTCATATATAGATGGATCTTGGTACCTCATAGAGATGGGTACTAATCCATAGGAAGTCTACCAGGTTATATTGGTAGAAATGGATGGAGATTACTATGAGAAGGAAAAGGAGAAAGAGTTATTTTTCTAGAAGGTGGTACACACAATGTAAATCCAAAATTAGGTTTAACTTAAGCTATGGTTAGAACTCACAACTTTCTCACCTTCCATAATTGTTGACATAGTCTGATAAGAGGTTAAGCAACTTTAGTGTAAAATGGACTTATTATAACATTTAACTGCTCTAGCATTCACACCTAATGTCTTCTTTGCACCCCTACTAGAGATACCATAAAAATAACTTATGCATAGGCCCATAACATGGTAGGAGTCAAGATTTTGACCTACCTTGGAAGAATGCACATTTGGTCGACTAACTACTATGCAGGAAGCATAGCGTGATCCTAAATCTTCTACACCACTACCATGACATAGACTGATCACAATCAATAGAAATAAGTAACAAGTTCTAAGTTTAGAGGTGAGACTAAAAGATTCCCCACAAACATCATAGGTATAAGAGGTTGAGGAAAGTACATAGGAACAACCAATAATAGAGGAATAATAGGCCACCAAGGATGAAGCCTCTTGTACAATCAAATGTCATCTTAGGAAGGAAGAAAAGAAGAGAAAAAAAAAATAAGTGTAAAAAAAACAAATAACATATAAAATTGAAGAAGCTGAGGCCTCACAAAAGGCCAATGATGTAGAGGTAGACATGAAAAAGGCCTAGGAGATGGCTAGGTAGGACTAAAAGGTAGCCACTACATCACTATAAGCATAAGAGGAGAAAGAGAAAAAGGGAAAAAAGGAAGCAAAAAAATAAAAACAAGATGCAATTAGAAGTTGTGATGAAGAATAAGGAAGAACATGATGAAGCCCTGTAGAAACAATAAGCATATGCATAAGAACAAGCCCAAGTTCAGGCCCAAGGTGAACAAGAACAAGAGAAGAGGAAGAGAGAAAAAGAAGGAAGAAATAAGAACAAGAGAAAAAGAAGAAAAACAAAGAGGAAGTAGAAGATAAAAATAAGAAAGAAGAGGAAGAGAAGAGAAAGAAAGAGGAAGAGGAAAAGAAAAGATAGAGAAGAAGAGAAGTAAGAATAAAAGGAGGAGAAAATGAAGAGGGATGAAGAAGATAGGAGGAATAAATAAGAGGAAGACATTAAATAAAAGACACTACACAATAAGCTAAGCTGAATGCAAAGGCTACAACACAATAAGTTTCACTTGTAACTCAAGTAGGATCCTATATGCCATAGCTTCCACTAGGAGGTGTTTATATTTGGGATATTCCCATAGTTACTCCTTAATGCACTAATATTTCACTCCCTCTATTTACTATGCCACATCCTAACCTTGTAACCTCAACAAGTACATTGGCCATGCTCTCAATCAAGCAAGAGGCTTCATTTGATGTCTCTCGATTGCCTTTGAATAAATAGTTGGGGGTTGCCATAGATTTTCAAGAGTCCATTGCATAAAAGGACTTCTCCCTAGAGTAAGAGTGAGATCAGACAAGGGAAAAGAATGTGGAGCTTATGGGTAGTCTTCATAAAATGATGAAAATAATTGAAAATACTTTCCTAGATTTGGCCTCTTGAGTAATCAAGGACCAAGTGATGTCAAAATACAATAGGCTCAAGACCTTGGTCTCAAAACTTATAAAAGATTGGTGAATAACATAATAACTTTGCTCAGTCAACATATTGGGTCATAATTTGAATATTGATTCCACTATTTTGATGACTCTATTGAAGGAGTAATAAGCCATGATTGATATTGCATCCCTCCAAGCCCATCAGCTCACATGTAGCCTACTTAACTAGAAAAAATAACTTGATAATTCACTTATCATCTCTAACACATATTTTGTCATAGTTGTCATGGTTAACATAACAATGCATAGCCAAACTACCTCAACTAATGAAATTGACCTTGCTCTCTAGCAATATTTCAATGCTAGGGATAATGTGTATTATCGACTCTTAAACTAGAAGCAAGACTTAAAGTGCATCACATTTACATGTCTTTAGGAAAAATGACACATATAAATATTGGATCAAATGAGCATAAAAAATCAACTAAAGGTAAAAAATATAAAGGTAGAAATGAGAACCACTGAGGAATCAAACCTAAAAGAACTTATTGGATGTTATGCACCAAAGTGCATCCTGATTCACATGGTTTAGGAAGTGATGATCAATTGGTATGAACTCAAAACTAACCTGGCTTTGTTTTGTAGCAAAGTGGCCCTAATCATCAAAGTTCCTCTTTACAAACCACCATCAAAGCTCTATCAAGAACTTGCATATCACACATCTACTAAGTCTGGGGCTAAGGATCCTTCTGGCTAGCCTTCTTCCTCAAAATTACACCTCCTTCTAGTTGAGTATTGTACAATGCATAATTTTTGAAATTTTTTTGTAAAGTTTTGAGCAAGTTTTTTATTAGGGATGATTGGTGAGATAAGTGGGGATATGATGGTTGAAAACCTGTAAAGGGAGGTCACCTAGTTATGCCAGCCTATTAAAAACCTAAAAGGGTGGTAGGTTGGTACACTAAAAATGATGGATAAGTAGTACGCAAGAGGTGGAAACCAAAAATGGTGCCTTGAGTGATTACTATGACTCTTTCTACTCTACCCAATTTTTTAGCTTCTACCCTCAACGTATAGTTAGATGAACCTGTGACATTATCTTAGGATAAGACAAAATTTTACATCCAAGAAAGTGTTGGGAGAACAAAATAGATAAGTAATGCTATGTAGGATATTCTTTGAATATTCATGTGTTATGTATAAAATTTTCATCTATATGCATTTTTTCCTATCCTCTACAAGTTATAAAGGGATAAAAGATGAAAAATCTCCTCTCTTTAACACCAATATATGAGAATAACATGAATAGTTAGGAACTATAGTGAGATCAGACAAGGGCAAAGAATGTGGAGCTTATGGGTAGACTTCATAAAGTGATGAAAATGATTGAAAATACTTTCCTAGATTTGGCCTCTTGAGTAATCAAGGACCAAGTGATGTCAAACTATAATAGGCTGAAGACCTTGGTCTCAAAACTTATAAAATATTGGTGAATAACATAATAACTTTGCTTAGTCAACATATTGGGTCATAATTTGAATATTGATTCCACTATTTTGATGACTCTATTGAAGGAGTAATAAGCCATGATTGATATTGCATCCCTCCAAGCCCATCAGCTCACATGTAGCCTACTTAACTAGAAAAAATAACTTGATAATTCACTTATCATCTCTAACACATATTTTTTCATAGTTGTCATGGTTAACATAACAATGCATAGCCAAACTACCTCAACTAATGAAATTGACCTTGCTCTCTAGCAATATTTCAATGCTAGGGATAATGTGTATTATCGACTCTTAAACTAGAAGCAAGACCTAAAGTGCATCACATTTACATGTCTTTAGGAAAAATGACACATATAAAAATTGGATCAACTGAGCATAAAAATTCAACTAAAGGTAAAAAATATAAAGGTAGAAATGAGAACCACTGAGGAATCAAACATAAAAGAACTTATTGGATGTTATGCACCAAAGTACATCCTGATTCACATGGTTTAGGAAGTGATGATCAATTGGTATGAACTCAAAACTAACCTGGCTTTGTTTTGTAGCAAAGTGGCCCTAATCGTCAAAGTTCCTCTTTACAAACCACCATCAAAGCTCTATCAAGAACTTGCATATCACACATCTACTAAGTCTGGGGCTAAGGATCCTTCTGGCTAGCCTTCTTCCTCAAAATTCCACCTCCTTCTAGTTGAGTATTGTATAATGCATAATTTTTGAAATTTTTTTGTAAAGTTTTGAGCAAGTTTTTTATTAGGGATGATTGGTGTGATAAGTGGGGATATGATGGTTGAAAACCTATAAAGGGAGGTCACCTAGTTATGCCAGCCTATTAAAAACCTAAAAGGGTGGTAGGTTGGTACACTACAAATGATGGATAAGTAGTACGCAAGAGGTGGAAACCAAAAATGGTGCCCTAAGTGATTACTATGACTCTTTCTACTCTACCCAATTTTTTAGCTTCTACCCTCAACGTATAGTTAGATGAACCTGTGACATTATCTTAGGATAAGACAAAATTTTACATCCAAGAAAGTGTTGGGAGAACAAAATAGATAAGTAATGCTATATAGGATATTCTTTGAATATTCATGTGTTATGTATAAAATTGTCATATATACGCATTTTTTCCTATCCTCTACAAGTTATAAAGGGATAAAAGATGAAAAATCTCCTCTCTTTAACACCAATATATGAGAATAACATGAATAGTTAGGAACTATAGTGAGATCAGACAAGGGCAAAGAATGTGGAGCTTATGGGTATTCTTCATAAAGTAATGAAAATGATTGAAAATACTTTCCTAGATTTGGCCTCTTGAGTAATCAAGGACCAAGTGATGTCAAACTACAATAGGCTCAAGACCTTGGTCTCAAAACTTATAAAAGATTGGTGAATAACATAATAACTTTGCTCAGTCAACATATTGGGTCATAATTTGAATATTGATTCCACTATTTTGATGACTCTATTGAAGGAGTAATAAGCCATGATTGATATTGCATCCCTCCAAGCCCATCAGCTCACATGTAGCCTACTTAACTAGAAAAAATAACTTGATAATTCACTTATCATCTCTAACACATATTTTGTCATAGTTGTCATGGTTAACATAACAATGCATAGCCAAACTACCTCAACTAATGAAATTGACCTTGCTCTCTAGCAATATTTCAATGCTAGGGATAATGTGTATTATCGACTCTTAAACTAGAAGCAAGACCTAAAGTGCATCACATTTACATGTCTTTAGGAAAAATGACACATATAAAAATTGGATCAACTGAGCATAAAAATTCAACTAAAGGTAAAAAATATAAAGGTAGAAATGAGAACCACTGAGGAATCAAACCTAAAATAACTTATTGGATGTTATGTACCAAAGTGCATCCTGATTCACATGGTTTATGAAGTGATGATCAATTGGTATGAACTCAAAACTAACCTGGCTTTGTTTTGTAGCAAAGTGGCCCTAATCATCAAAGTTCCTCTTTACAAACCACCATCAAAGCTCTATCAAGAACTTGCATATCACACATCTACTAAGTCTGGGGCTAAGGATCCTTCTGGCTAGCCTTCTTCCTCAAAATTCCACCTCCTTCTAGTTGATTATTGTACAATGCATAATTTTTGAAAATTTTTTGTAAAGTTTTGAGCAAGTTTTTTATTAGGGATGATTGGTGAGATAAGTGGGGATATGATTGTTGAAAACCTATAAAGGGAGGTCACCTAGTTATGCCAGCCTATTAAAAACCTAAAAAGGTGGTAGGTTGGTACACTACAAATGATGGATAAGTAGTACGCAAGAGGTGGAAACCAAAAATGGTGCCTTGAGTGATTACTATGACTCTTTCTACTCTACCCAATTTTTTAGCTTCTACCCTCAACGTATAGTTAGATGAACCTGTGACATTATCTTAGGATAAGACAAAATTTTACATCCAAGAAAGTGTTGGGAGAAAAAAATAGATAAGTAATGCTATGTAGGATATTCTTTGAATATTCATGTGTTATGTATAAAATTGTCATCTATACGCATTTTTTCCTATCCTCTACAAGTTATAAAGGGATAAAAAGATGAAAAATCTCCTCTCTTTAACACCAATATATGAGAATAACATGAATAGTTAGGAACTATAGTGACTATAAATATGTATGTTTATATGAAGAAGATTATGAACCTTTGTTGAGATTAATATATGATCTTTGGTTATGGTTACCTATCATATTTGTTATGTTATTTCTTGTCTAAGTTATCATGTTTAATTTTTCATTTAATCTTATCTAAAGTAATCTAAATGATTTTCAAACCTTAAGAAAACTCTAGAATAATCTTAGTTCCTATCTATCACACTATAACTCATCTCTATCATGCATTTATTAATTATGAATTCTCTATACCATCCTACACAATATAACAAAAATTATCTATCCTCATCCTTAGAATGTTCTATTGCATCAGGAACCTCTACTAATAGATCCAGACATCTAACCCTTATCCTAATTCTATCTTAAGTGGGAACTAAAAATATGGTAATAAGAGTTATAAACCTAAGTTTAATGGAAATTGAAATCTATGTGGTAAATTTAATCATATAAGGGAAACCTATTGTAAAAATAAGGATAGACTTAACAATCATCTCATATAAATAACAAAGGGAAGAAATCTAATCAAAATCCAAATCAAAATCATAATTATGATATTATTGCTTTGTAAGCTGCCTTATTTACTTCTAAATAAAATTAATTTTAGATAGTGGTAGATCACACCATATAACTTGATTATCTAATGTTGTGTATGTTATTATAGATATATCTAGGAATATTTATTTATGGGTAATTCTTTCTTAGAAATAACTAAACAAGGAAAAGCTAGTTTTTTAAATTTTGTTATAAATGATGTTTTTTATGTACCAAGCTTGAAAATAACTTGTTATCTTATTAAAAAATTACTAATTATAATTTCATTACAAAATTTCTTAGAAATAGTTGGTTCATTATAAATCAATCTAGGTCTCTAATTGCTGAAGGGGTTTTAAAGAATGCTTTATATATTTTCTCTCCTTTTGCATGTTTTCTTTCATCACATAGTAAGAATGAATCTCAATTATGATAGAAAATATTATGCCATGTTAATTTTATAAGTTTAATGATATGTTTTATCATAATATTTTTATTAAACTTCCTTTTATACGTTCTCATCGTAGAACTTGTGAGGGTTTCTTATGTGGTAAGCAACATACTAACCCATTTCACAAGAATCATGATGTGAATTTCTCACATCCTTTAGAATTAATTCATAGTGATGTTATAGGACCCCTTGGAGTTGTATCTCTTAATGTTTACTTATATGATGTAATTTTCATTGATGATTTCACTAGAACTATCTAGTCATATTTCATTAAAAATAGATATGATTTTTTTCTAAATTTAATGAATTTAAATCTTTTGTTGAAAATGCACTAATATTAAGATATTAAGAACTGATAATGGTAATGAATATATAAGTAAAAGGTATGATTATTTTTACATTAGTTATGGAATTCAAAGGGAATTAAAAACTCCCTATTCCCCTCAGCAAAATGATATTGCTAGAAGGAAAAACTACACTATTATTGAGATGGTTAGAATAGTTTTTCATTTTTACAAATATTCATCCTAATTCTTATGGGCCAGAGCCTTTAATACTTCTATTCATATTAAAAATATAACCACTACTTAATCTTTGATTTTTATCTACATCAAAAATACTTATATGCTCATATCATTCATTTTATTTGATAATAAAACTATTTTGTTGTTACTTTAGAGATGCTAACTATATTGATAGTGTCTCATCTACATTATATTTGTTAGTAAAATAATTTAGTATTGATTCTTGAAAAATACATATTATAATTATATTGTAATAGATATATTTTTCTTAGATGATAAATCAAATAAAATATATAAATATCATGATTAATTTTAATTTAGTTAGCATTGAATACATTATATGCATAACATCATGCTTAAATTGACAAGATGATCATGTATAGTTATTGCATTTGGTAAGAAGATCATGCTAAGTGAGTTTGGATATTTTGTGTTTCAATTTATTAGATACTCTCATTTGATTGTTTATACTAACATTATTATACATTTCATTTGAAAATAAGATATGTTATGAAATGCAAAGTGTAAATGGAGTTTGTATTATTTGTTATTCATCATTTAATTTACTAAGCATCTTATTCATACACCTCAAAACTTATTTAATTTTAGTCTCATATCTATTTGATTAGATGATTAGATATCATGATATAATTCTCCATATTTGATGTATGAGAGGTTATATCTCAATATTTTTTTAAAGAATATCAAACTTGAAAAGTTATGATAAAACTCAAATGATAAAATGAGTTAGTTCTAATAATATATCTAATGTTTGTATAAAATTATTATCAAATTATTAGTAAATTATTAGATGTGTATCCAATGACAGTTGGGGATGCCCATCTTGTCAATATTAGAGACATCCAATAATTAATTTCATATAATAATTTATGTTTTTTTACTAACATTTTAATCAAATTATTGAACTTGTTTGCCTTAAATATGACTTGATTATTTTAAATGTGTTTTACCATAGAAAAATATATGTCATATTTTTATGTATGTGGTTATTGTGATGTTAACCATTATATATCATCATGAATCTATCTTTGGATATGTATTTAAGTTTTATGTAGGTGCACAACACCAACAATATAAGCATATTGAAGTTCATGTGCATTTTATCTGAGAGAAAATTTTCAATGGTGATATTACTATGCAGTTCTATCCTATGGATGAAAAATCAACAAATATTTTCATAAAACTACTTGGTGTTACCAATTTTTTTTAGTTTCATGTAATGTCAGGCCTCTTAGAATTGCCATTGAGGGGGAGTGTGCATGATAATATCACTTCTTAATGGCCATGTGTTGATTCTCTTTCTATATACTTTTTCTCAATTTTCAAGCATTGTAAACATTATGTAGAAGTTATGTTATTGTAAATTTGTGTGGAATTTTTATTTTTGTACCCCAATACTTTTAAAATAATACTTTATAATGGAGGTTATTATGTTATAAAAGGCTCCACATATGTTTATTGATTATTCATGATAAACTTTGAGATGTAGTCTCATGATCATGCTAGAATAAATTTAATTTCAAGTAGTTTATGGATTATAATTTCTTTTGTTTCAAAAATGTTTTGCATGATGAAGGTTTTTAAATCCTTCAATTTTATACATAATATAATTCCATTTATTTTCAAGGTGACTATGATATTTATACCCACTTAGCATTAAGAGGGAGTGTTATAAATTTTAATTATGAGTGAGATTATTGTTCGTTAGTCTTTGTTAAATAGTTAAATAATAATAATATATTATTTCTTAACATGAGGTAAACACCTCATGAAAAAAATAATAAAGTTATGTTTATTTAATAATTACCAAATTTAATTAAATGGGTTATCAAGATAGATGGATCCATTGGTTATAATAGTCACCTCCCTTAAATTTATACTATAAAATAGAGTTTAACCCTATTATTCAAACATCTTGATTATTTGCAAAATATCTTAGGTGAATAAATGTTTCTGTGAAAGCCATTGTATGAAGAAGTGAGATTGAGAAGATCTTATGTATTAGGGGAATTGTTTTAACATTGAATAATCAATGTGGGTTTTTATCTCCATTGGATATTTACCAACATAATTTGCATGTTGTGTATAATTGACCTATGTACATAATTTTTTGATTAATTACACTTCTAGATCCATCGTATGTATACATATTACATATGTATGAGTTATTTTGGTAGTATGTTTTTTATTAAGGACACTACCATTTTTGGGCATATTTAACTTCTTTATCATGTATATCATATATTTTGAGGACTAAATCACCAACATTTAAAGTTTTTACTTTGACATTTTCATTATGTTATTTAGTGATGTGATCCTTGTATTGGCAATTATGTTGTAAAGTAGCGATACACCACTCATCTAATAAATTTAAATCATAAAGATGGGATTCACATAATTCCTCATCATGGATTATACAATGAAGAGAGATTCATAAATATAGGAGTTAAAATTATAATGGTAAGACTGATTCAGACTCATATACAAATTAAAATGGTGTTGCCCCAGTAACAATGCATTTACTTGTGTGGTAAGCCCAAAGTGCAAGATAGAGATGGAGGTGCTAATCAATACAAGAATATTTAATAGTTTTTTGTAATATTTTATTCATAATTTTATTGGTGTATTCTTCTTATCCATTAAATTGAAAAAGATAAATTGTTGAAAATTTGTGTAATTTTTAATTTTGCTCATAATTATTTCATATCTTTATTTTTTAAGTTGACACCATTGTTAAAAATGATGGTATGAATAAATCCAAAATTACATATGATTTGATTGAGAATAAATTTGGAAATGCTAGTATAGTGAAACTAACAAGAGACATGGTTTCTACCCATTTTGTAAAATATTTAGTGGCAGTTATAATCAATACATGACTATGTTTTGATCCAGGTAATTTGCTAATGAGATCTAAACCCCACATAGATAATGGCCAAAGAGACTTCACTATTTTGATTTCAGCATAAAGAGATTGGATTAGATCATCATGAAGTTGATAAATATTAACTTTTTTAGAAAAATTAATGGCATATTTTTCAATATTTGGGAAAAATTAATCTATATGCAAACATTTTTGGGTTATAGCATGACTTCTATAATGAGCACCATAAGTTCCTACATGTGCTTGTTCTAGGAAAGTAATAACTTATTGCATTACATAATTTATTATGGTTCCTTTTGCATTATGATAGTAAAGGGTGTTGTATCAAAGTACATATTTGAATGTTTGTTGGTGAATCCAAGTATTTTCATGAGAATCCATGTCTAGAGGGAAAGTTTTATTTTTGATGAATTGAATTATATTTTTGCACCATGGATTTTGTCAAACAATAAATACCTCAATGTGATAAATTAGAAAATCATTTTTATTTTGTAAATAATAAGGTGATCTTCTCATTTTAATAAAAAAATTAGAATCATGAAGTATTTAATGAGGGTTAAATAGAGACGTTGATGAAGTGAGAGAATCAATTATAGCATTTTGATTTATTATAATTGGTTTGATGGTAAAAGAGGCAAATTCTTTGGCAAATGTAGTAGCAATTTCATGACATGTGATTAAGTTTTCACTTTTACATTGATAATTTCCACTAAATTGGTGGCATATAAGTTATGAGTCACCTAAAGCATGTAAATATGGGATATCTAAATCAATTGCAAATTGCATGCCTAGTATTAGAGCTTCATATATAGCCATATTAGTGGTGACATAAAAAATTAATAGAAGTGATAAATTTATAATTTTACCATGTGGGTTGGTTAAGAAATAACCTACTCCAGGTCCTCAAAGACATTTTGCAACATTAAAGTGAAGTGTTCAAGTATCTTCATGCAATTAAATTTTAACTTGTGATAATTCTTCAATGACAAGTTTAGATTTAATGGTATAAGGAGTGAAATAAATTTCTTCTTGATTATTTACTTTTAGATCAAAAGTGAAATTGTGAAAATAATCTTTGAGAGAAAATGCTTGGTTAAGACCTTTAATATAATTAATTTATTAATCAGGGAGAGTATCTTAAAGGTGGTTTGTAGATAGTAAGGAATCCACTATGATTTGGTCTATGATGAATTGTACTTTGATATATTTTTGTGTAACAATTCAAATGTCAATTTACATCAATAGGACCATCCATTTTTTGATTTTATCTCTAGGTATGAAAGCTTTAGATAAGAAATGATGAAGTGGATTAGAATGGATAATGACATAAGTAGTTTGATAAAGAATATAATATAAAAGCTTTTCAAGTATTAAATAGATAATGATACATTCACGTTCTAATTTGGTATGACATTTTTCACAATTAATTAAACCTTGACTGATATAGTAAATACCATATTCTCTACTAATATCATCTTGTTGGGAAAGCATTGCCCCATATGATATGGGGGTAGAGGATGTATATATAATTAATAGATAGACATTTTAAGGTGGATGAAGAGTGGGAGTATGAATCAAATATTATTTCATACTATCAAATTGTTTTTGGCATGAATCTATCCATTTTAGAGCATTACCTTTATTAACAAGAGAATTAATAGAGTAAATATGATATGCCATTTTTGGAACAAATCAATGAATTGCCCCAAGATATCTAAGGTATTTTCATATGTCAGTTGTAGAGGAAGAATAGGAACGTTTATTTTAGATTTTATTTTAGTGGGATTGACATCAATGCCTTGAAGGGAAATTAGAAAACCTAGATGTAACTCTAAATATACATTTAAATGGATAAGTTTGACTTTATATTTAATGAGTAGATAAAACATAATAGTTAAATAATGAAGGTGATTTTTACAACTTTTAGATTTAGTAATGATTTCATCTACATAAGAATAAACAATTTTATGAATAATATCATTAAAAATATGGGTCATTTCACGTTGATAGGTGGCTCCAACATTTTTGAGATTGAAGGGCATTTTAACATAATAATAGTTGACCCATTATGTGGTAAATGTTATTTTATGTTGATATTCAAGAGATATGTGAATTTGTTTATATCCTAAGAAACCATCCATCTATCATAACATTTCATACCCAACATTAGAATCAATGATAAAATATATTGAAGGTAGGGGAAGTTGTATTTTGGACATGATAAATTTAGATTACGAAAGTCAATCTAGATACAAATAACCATTGTGATTTTTTATGAACATGAAAAATATTTCAAACCCATTTTTAGTAATCCATAGGTTTAATGAATTTACCATTCAAAATTTTAATTATTTCTTTGTGACATGAGGTGTAAATCTTAGGGGGAACTTTCATTGATTTTGTCTAACAGGTTTAACATCTAGATAAGTGATGATGTTATGACGAATGATGTTAGAATAAATTATAGGCATATATTCATATGACCAAGTGAATTATTCATGATATTTTTAAAATAATAGACTAAAGTTATCATGTTATTTAAGAGTGATTTGTTTAGAAATGGTAATAGGTTGAGGACATGTTTGTGTACTACATTCTATTTTTATAGTTTATTCGATGAACATAGCGTTTCCATATTATAAAATGTATGAAACAAGAGGGAGGGAAAAATGGGATGTGTTATAAGATCTATACTAGAAATGAAATGGTTAAAATAAGGAACATTTTACTTAAAGATACCAAATTTATGATGTTGGCATGGAAGTTGAGGTTCTTTAGCATGGATGAGCTCAAATATAGATTCATCACTAAGAAGTGTAGGTAAGGGTCCATAGTATTCGACATCCACTTATAGATCAATGATTTGATTACCATTTATATCATATTTAGAATGTATTTATATTACATTAGTGGATTTATCATCTAAGTTAATTAATCGTGTAATAGTGGGTATATATTTTATACTAGGGAGATTTAGTAGAGTAGAGTCAAACAGATTGGTAATGTTTGTATTAGTTTGTTCAATAGATGAAGTTTAAATCATATTGAGTTGTATAATCTTAGTGGTATCAATGAGAACATAATAAGGAGAAAGAATGTTTTTTTTTGGGATAATAGGTTATATTATAATAGTTTGTGTAGAAAAGTTAGAGGTTTCCTAAGTTAGTATTTATTCAATTACCCATGGGGTGTCTAATAATGGTGGATTAATATGAGGTACATAACCTTTAGGCTCTAATTTAATATCAGATGATATATGAATAACATGAACATCATGATTTAAGGCATGCATTTTTTTAAATGTATTTTGATAATGTTGTACATCTAAATCTCATGATTGGGCTTGGGCCATGACATAATTATCATCATAAGTGTGATAAATAGTGCATGTGTCTATTTCTATTTGATAATATGTAATAAAACCACCTAATTTTATAAATTTTTGAGGAGATATGGTTAAAGGATCTTAAACGTATTTTTCCACTCCATACTCATCACATGTAAAGTCATATTTTGTGTAATAAGCTTCATATTCATTGCATCGAAGGGGATTATCAAATGTATCATAAATTAGATGAATGGTGTGATCACATGGAATTAAAGAAGTAAGAAGCCATTTTGAAATATAAGGAGGTAGTATAGTGGTATTACAAGTGTTTTTTAATTCATTTGGTTTATCTTCATCTGAATTAGTGAGAGTAACATGTAAATCAAGATTCATGTTAACAAATTCAAGGAGAGGCACACTATTGATGTAGGGAATAATTAAAATATGATATTAAGATTTAGGATTTGGTAGTTGTATACTCTATGGATTAGGATCAATTTCATGTTTTTTAATTTTTTCATTATGAATGGATTTGATACATTGACTACCTGAAGAGGAAATAGCCTACTTATGATGTGTCCATGGGAAACCAAAGAGCATGTTGTAAGATAATGGTAGATCAAGAACCATGAGCTTAGTGAGAATTGTCTTAGGTCCAATATTAAGTGGGATCCAAATGTAACCAAGAGGGTTTTTTTATTGGTTTTATCAGTCCTCTACACATGAGACATGTTTGTTTAATATTTTATTTAGTGTATCTAATGTTTTGAATTAACCAAAGAGAGGTAACATTAATACCTGATCCTTAATATACTAAGACTTTTTGAATAAGTTAATTATTAATCAAAATTTTAATAAATAAGTGTGGATCATTAGCTCAAAAAATAATTTCATCATTAATCATATCCTCTTCAATAAATTCTAAGGAATATTTAGAGGATGTGGAAATATTTTTGATTGTATTCACTTCTATAAGGATCATTAGAAGGGATTTCTGAATCAATTAATGGCAATTTTTCAATATTTTATAATTTTTTCATAAGGAATTATGATGATTCTAAGAGGTATCAAATAAATACATAAGGGAAATTTTGTAAGGCATTTAATTAAGTTCTTTCAAAAAAATTCAATGTGATTTAGAGGATGAAGAACCAACAAGAGGTTTATGAGGTACAATGTTTTTGTATAAATAAGATAACTAGGTTGGGGTTCCTATTGTGGAAGTGTTTCCTAATTTTATTCAAAATATGTGGGTGTAATATTTTTAGTATATTTAAGTAGTTTTTCCTTGATGGAGGGTTATTAGGTTTGGTGACAGGGTCTTTGTGAGCAGGTTTTCATCTATAGTTGACTTTCACTACATTCACATATTTTGAATTTTTATAAATATTGATTATAATCAACATATATTGCACAAATATTATCATTTTAATATTGGGTTATAGGTATAATAATATTTTTGAGGTTTTGAAGATATGGTTTTAGTAACTTGTTTCATTTGTGATGCTTTAATATAATCATGATGACATAATTTGATCATAACATCATGGTCAAATATGTCTCCTAACATAAAATAAATAATAAATTTTAAAATCCCATGACATGTTTCATGAGAATGACCCACATCATCATGAAACCAAAAAAATATATTAGGGTCATACCATGAAGGTGTGGTATTATCATAGGTGAAGGGTTTAGATTGAGATATTAACTACTTCATTTATGGTACCATTAATGGTGGGTGGAAACAAAGTTGATTATTTACTTTATCTACTGATACTTTCATTTGAGGATTAGTAATTTTGATTATGTTAGTTGAGGTTTGGAAATATTCCTTAGTTGATCTATGAAATGGTTCAAACTATTTCATAATTAAATCTTGTCTTTTACCTTAATCAAATGCTTCATTTAAAGTTTTTGGAGATTTTTTTTGGATATTATAATAAAGTGAAAGTGTTAAATAAGTGATAAATAATTTGAATATATTATCATCATTCATTTTATAATCTAATTTATGATAAAATGATTTACATCATTTGATTAAATCATGCTCTGATCTAGAGGTTGATGGCTTAGCAATCATAAAATGATTAAGATAATTTTTTAGAAAGTCATTTTATTGAAATCACTTGACTAAAGATTTAACCAAATATTCTAATTATGTGATATAATGTTGAGTTAATTGATTATATCATTCCAAAACATCACCTATAAATGTTTTGACTAAAAGTTTTGTAGTAGGAAAGGTATTTGTTTAGATCCATTCATTGTAGAGATTACTAAATACCTTAAGAAAAGATGCATGGTATTTAGCTCCATAATATTTAATAGTTGGATAAATATTTTCAATATCAATGCATATAATTAAAGGAGCTAAAGGTTCATTTTATATATTTTGAATCATCTTATTATGCATGAGGGGTTGCAGAATGATATTACTATTTGCATCTCTAAGAGGAGGAATAAAATTTTGATTATTTTGAGGTAATATTAGTGGAGGTTGATTAGTTATTTTTAATATAGGTTTTTTCATTTTTGTCATTTGAGAGGTGTTTACCTTTTTCATAACATTCATTTGTTGGACTATTTGTGCAAGAATTTGAGTAGTATCAATTTGTGTATTTTGATTATTAGTGTTTAAAGATGGAATATTAGGATTGTTAAGAAGAGGAATGTTAGTTAGAGGAACATTCCCATTTTTAGTAGTAATATTGTTTCCTATTAGAGGATTCACTATGGGATCATTTTTTAATCTTGTATCAATTAATCTAATGGTGTAGTAAGTTAGTATATATAAGGTGGTATCCTGAGAAGTGTGAAATTGATTAAAACCATATAAATCATCACTTTGTATGATTTAAACCATGTTTTAATCAATATATGAAGGATGGAAAAAAGTGCACCATGAGGTATTATCCTCTTGGGTGTCTAAATTAAGTAAAAAAGAGAAACTCATGTATCATCTAAATGGGTTAGGGTTACCAAGAAATATTTTGATAAGTGATTTAATGATGCCTAAACAAGGTACACAGAATATAAGAATGTGCAAGTTTTATTTGAGGAAATTTATGGGAGTAAAACTAAGTCAACCAAATACTATATGTGATTATCCAAATGAAATTCGGGTATGACAAAGGACTATTTGGCCAAGCATTATACAATTATACATGTTAATGCCTTTTTGAATAGGCAAGTGACAAGACAAAAGGTGAACTATGTTAGACAAATAGTACAGAGTCAAGCATGTTAATGTAGTAGTTTACTAAGTTGTAAAAGGTAAGAAAATCTGAGACATAACTAAATTAGCCAATAGGTATGTAGTTAAATAGATCAACATGGTTAGGAAGAAAGAAAAATAGGATAATCTATAAAAGATTGGTTCAAGATGGTCAATTGAGTTATGTGAGAAGGAAAAAATAACAATTTGTAATAGATTGGGTCAATTTAGTTGACTAAGTTCTGTAGGAAAGAAAGCATAATAGTTTGAAATAGACTAGGTTGAGCTGGTTGATCAAGTTTTATAGGGAGTCAAATATAACATTATGAAATATAAGAGGTTTATTTGGTTGACTAAGTTATGTAGGTTAGAAAACATAACATTCTACAACATATTGAGTTGAGATGGTCAACCAAATTCTATAAGAAGGAAAACAAAACAATTAGTAATAAACTGTGTCAAACTAGTCAACTAAATTTTTCAGGAAGGAAAACCATGAGCATAAGGCTAAACATGGTTGATAGGATAAGCTGTATTTTAAAAATTTCAAAAATATACCTTGACTAGGTCTATTAGGTCTATGAATCTATAAAAACCTAAACATCGAGCTAAATTAGGTGGATGGGGTCGACAAAGTATGAAACCCTATGCATAGAGTGTTAAACTAGGTTGATAGTGTTGACCCAATTCTATGTAAATAAAAATTAAAAATATGTAATGGTTAGATTCATGTTAGGGTTACCATAATATATAAAATCATAATGAGAAAAATCTATAATTTATCCTACTCAATAATATTAAATCTCAGAGAAGGTAATCAACTAAAGGTCCTCTTGGAAATACATTTATATCAAGGTCATGACCAATAATGGATCCTTTAAACCTACAATAATAGATATTTTATCACATAATTCTAAAGGAGAGGTTTCTAAGGCCTCTAGTAAAATAACATCTTGTGATAACCCTAGTTAGGTATTGTGATGATGATAATAATAATGAAACTAATCTACTAAATAACATTCAATTTAATCTAGTAAATGAATATGTAAGTTAATATGGTGCTCACCAAAAATTGTGGTACAAATGGGGAAGATGATAAACATGTAAATATAATTTTATCTAATATGGAATAGAAATGATCTAAGAAAGGATAGGTACAATTCAATCCATTTGTTTTACAACATCTACTTATAAACATATGAAAGGCCAGGAATATAGTTTCTTTATTAAAGTGAACCCACCATGCCTTAATTTATCCCTTGGTCAATGGTGTTGTGCAAGAGGTTGTTATGGGATTGTAATCACAAGAAAAAATAATCTTTAAGATATATGACTTCTCCTATGCATCCAATACCTCCACAATAAAAGTGTTACTTCTCCAAGGCAAAAACCTAAGCAATGAAACCTCTTATTGATTGTATAATTATATTTATGAGCAGTAATGATACATAGTTTAAAGATATCCTATTTATAAATGAATTTAAGGGGGTATTTTTAGCCAAGGATTAACCCTAAAGCCTCTTGAGAATTTAGATAACATAGTCAACCTAGTCAACTTTGTTAGGTAGTAAAGAGAGCCTTTAGGTCTCAAACTATGTCAGCTTGGGATGACATAGTTCCATAATGTGCACTAAATCATAGAACAGGGTCAAAATGGGCACTATAGTAGGAAAATTAGTAAAAGGAGGTTTTTGATTAGGTAGGGGATATTTTAGGTGGTGATATACTTAGGGAATCAGGTAAGAGTAGATTATATTGTTTTAAGGTGGTGGTATAGGGGCCAATAATCCTACGAAGCACCAAAGGTCTACCAAATCCTTTCCTAGTGCATTATTTAAGGCATGTACTCAAAGAGATTAGGATTATACAAGAGATATGTAAGAGAGAAATTATCATTAATTGATAAAGTTTAAAAATATTGTGTGTATACAATACCTTTAGCTTATGTACCTTTCTCACTACTAAAAATTTCACTTTGTACCTCATTTTTTATCTTTTCATGTATCCAATGTCATTCTAATGACTCAGACCTTCTATCTTCCCTAGAATGTTATAAAATTGCTTGTCTTTTGTATCTTTAATTTTTTAAAATTTGCTTATTTTCTAGCTACCCAAACACTTGCATCCCAATCAAATGCCTACATCGATGTAAGTGTCCTATTCCAACGTAATTGTCTAGTGCCCTAAAGTCTTCAAATTTTCAAATGAAATATATTCTTATGGTCAGCCTAAGTGCTTTAATCTAAGATATTATTCAAAGGGTTCGGTATAAATATAAGAAAAATATTTATTCATTCTAAACCTAGAAGAAGACCTAGAGTGACCAAGAAAACTTATTTAAAATATTTTATCAAGCACTCAAGTGATCAAATATTTCCTATTTTATCCTATTTCCTTGTTAGTCATAGGGAAAACAAATATATATATATGTTTGAATTACTAAATAAGTATCCCAAGAGTTGTATTTTCAAAGGAACAAGCTAGGTCACTATTGTACTTTCTTATCACACATTACATGATTCACACACAAGCCAACATATAAGGGAGAACAACATAAGTTTGAGGCCCCCTCTTCGAAGTATTGTATATATAGGTAGTGTTTATTGATAGAGGGGTATTTGGGGAAAATCAACACCATGTGCCCACTAATCCATTTTTACCATAAAAAATACAAAGGTGAATAACTAGGGTTTTTCTATTTTACAAGGATGGATAATATATGACCCAAATTTGAATGCACTAGAGTGAAGGTGATGTAGAACCTAGAAAAATCCAAGTCATCAAACCTAATTTCATAAAGTATTCTATATTTTTTAGTGTATCAAAGTTAGACAAAAATATCTATGCAACCTCGCCATGTCAACGTAAGTGTCCATAAATATAGAGGTAAATTTCCAAAATTATGTGACTATTCTAGAACCTAGATCAAGTTTACTTCTTGCCTATTCAAATCCAAATTTATATTAAAATCATAATTAGATAAATATCTCATTTTCATTATTATTTCAATATTTAACATAGCTATACTTTGTATATTTAACATCTTAACATAATATGTTTAGTATAAGTTTTATCTGAGTTTCACAAATAATTGGCCTACTTTAGAGGTAGTCTACCATCCTTTTTCCCTAAGCTATCTCTAACCATTTAACCCTACTTTTCCCACTCATATAGATTTTAGGGTTAAACAATTGGTGAACCCAATCTTTGACCATCATTTTTTCCTAAGCATACCATACATGATATTTCTTACATGTCTTGTACTAATATTTATATACTTTATCTTTATAAACATGGATGATATTGATTGAATTGATGACTATGATTATGGAACTATCCAACTTTATATCAAATAAGGGGTAAAAATTCATTACTCTTGTATTCTTTCAAATTTTCAAGAATCTAGTCTCAAATATTTTAATAATGGTAGCTACCATCCCTATAATTAGGTCCATGCTTCCACCATTTCAAGAGATGAGTTGATATATCTTAAGGAAGATAAAGAGGCTTTATTGTTACTTCTTACACCACCATCATGTGATTTTGGCCTTTGATATTTGCTAAAATATGGATACAAAAGATAAGGGTTGGGCAAACATGATAAAGGTACAACCCAACCTATGTCTTTAAAATATAATACATATCAACAAGGTTTAAGACTTTCATAAAAATACATGAGGCACCAAAAAGGTAAGTCATCTAATCATGCCCTTCCTACACATTCTACCATAAAAGTGGGTATATATGACCAATATGATATTTAATATGATCATCAAAAGTTTTGATAAATACATAAGAAAATTATGTCTAATTTACAAATTGATTATAAGGGGTATATTCTATCTAATTTAAATCCCAATAATTCCCACATTTCTAAATAATGTCCCCATTATCAGGATTGATAATTATCTTTTCCATTTATTAGACATTATTATTTTTTAAATATTAACCAATAAATTATGGAATCTTTACCAAGTAGCATTTAGGCACCAAAAAAGGGAAGAATTACAAACTTATAGTGACAAAGTCTTTGTAATATCCCTTCAAATATCAAAACAAAAGCTCCAAATTGCTTATCTAAATTTCTGCAAAATATCTTCAAATAGATGAATAAATCACAGTATAATTTCTTATTTATTTGCACATAAGCTTACAATAGAGATCCTCTGTCAGGTATACAAAGAATATCGAAAGTTCGGCCTTATAGCCTGAATATTCCATGAACTGGGCTGAATCTGGAACGTCTCGACCTGCTGTGTAAAAAACACAGTCGCCGACGTCGGTTATATTGCCGTCATCGGTCGACCTGTAGTGATCCCCTTGCCGATGTCAGTGATGAGTTGACCGATGTTGGTCTCTATAAGTCTCTGTTCGCCGATGTTGGTACCTGAACTTTCTGTAGATGCGTACGGATTTTCACAGATCTATACGGAAGTCGTACGGCCACTGATATTGCTCAACCTATATGCTTGATCCTGATCCGTAGAATTATGGGCTAATACAAAGATCTATATCTAGATAATTCTGGAATCAAAACCCAAATAATGAAAATACCTGAAACCCTCGTGATAGCTTTTGTGTGAAGTTATCTCTCAAACTTGTAAGTACATGTGATAGCTTCTGGATGAAGTTATCTCCCAATTCGGCAATAGATCGGTTGATCTTTCACAACCTCTGAATCGCTCACACTGAAGAGTTGACGTTCTTTAATGCAGTTTGGCAATAGATTAGCTGATCTTTCATAGCCTCTGAATCGCACACAATGAAGAGTTGACGTTCTCCACTACAGATGGAATACTGGAACCCTTGGCTCAGTCTTCACAGAAGAATTTCTTAACAAGAATCAATATCAAATAATCATGAATACAAACTCTCTTCCATGAGAGATTCTTATACACCTCCAAAGGTGTGC
The DNA here is from genome assembly GCA_037957365.1 of Torreya grandis. Classification (NCBI taxonomy): domain Eukaryota; kingdom Viridiplantae; phylum Streptophyta; class Pinopsida; order Cupressales; family Taxaceae; genus Torreya; species Torreya grandis. The sequence goes on from JARHVA010009622.1 coordinate 149,978, forward strand.
TTGCTAAAATTAGATTCCCTTAAATTAGACTGGGGCTTCCTTAATTTAGAACTAGGGTCTTAAAATTAGACCAATTCTTAAATTAGAATGAGGATCCTAAAATTAGACCCAATAATAATTAATTAATAATTAATAATTAATTATTAATTAATAATTAATAATTAATTAAAATTGGACCAAATAATTAATATTTGATTAAATCAATCAAATATTAATATCTCCTTTAATTCATGTCCTAAAGAGCCCAAACGAAAGCCAAGCCCAGCTCCATCAAGACCCTCATCCATCTCATCAGCCTACGAGGGTCGCATAATAGGCTAATCATCTACTCTGCACATGTCGACTAAAAAGGGGACATGACAATCCGCCCCTCCTGAAATTGCTTGCCCTCAAGCAATCGATGAATACCCAGATCCCAAATGAAGTCTCGATCTACAGTGCTGTCAACCAACACAAACTCCAGGCCCTGTCCATCACCACTCTCATCCAATGGCGTCACATCATCTCTGTCTCCTGTACGCATATCGTCATCAACATGTGACCCCCCTGTAAAAGAAAGCTGAGCCTCTACCACATGTGCTGACTCTTGAACTGAACTCACCTCAAGACAAAGCTCATCCTCATATCTCTCCTGTGTTGGTGCCAATGTGCCCTCATCGTCACACTCTATCATGTCATGTAGTATAGGCATCTCCATCCGATGAAAAAACATATGCTTGAAGCTGCTGCCCCGTATTGCCTTAAGAATATGTGTTTTCCCATCAACCTAAAAATGAACCTCCATATCTTTGAGATGAAGAGTAACTTCCTCAAATGAATGAAGCCACTTCATACCCAAGACTAATTTTATGTCCCCCATGTTCACTACAAAATAATTATCCTTGAACTCATAGTTGTTCAAGCGAAATGGGAGATCTCTAATCATGTGCTCACACCTAAGAGTGTGACCATCGGCTAACTTAACTCTAATTCCCTCAAAATCTTCGGTAGTGAGTCCATGCTCCTCCACCAATCTAGCATGTATGAAATTATGTGTAGCTCCTGTATCAAGAAGGGTGGTAACCTTTTGCCCTGCCAAAACTCCTCAGAGTCTGAATGACTCATCCGACTGAATGCTGGATAGGCGTGCCTCCTGTATATGAAGCTCTAAATCTGCATCTGCCTTAGGCTCTAAAGCCTCTGCCTCCTCAGTACTATCCTGCTGTTCAAAATCTTCTGATTCCGCATCCTCATAATATGCCCACATCACACGATTTGCTTTGCCCTTAGGCCTCAAAGGGCAATCGTGATGGATATCATATGGACCTTTGCAGTAGAAGCAAAGCTTCTTCTTGCATAGATCATTAAGCACCTCAAGATCCAAAGGTGGTGCTGCTGGATTGGCTTTTGAATCATTTTAAACCCTGGATTTATCTATGTTAAAATCCGGTCTCTCTGTATCCCCGTTGGAGTGCTTATGGTCTCTAGATGAAGAAGTACCTCTGGAGTTAGATCTACTTGATGGGGCTGCCATCTCCATACTGCGCACCTTCTTCATAGCTTCCTGTAATGAAGGAGGATCAAAGCCTTTGATCTAACCTCTCAATGGTTCTGTCAATCCCTCCATGAAGAGTACTACTAGTCGCCTCTCTGAAATGTCAGGAACCATAACTGATAACTTCTGGAAGTCACCAATATAAGACTCTAGACTGCCACTTTGACGTAACTGTGCCAACTCTCAGAAATAGGACTCTGGATCCCTCCTGTCAAAATGCTCTACTAGCCTATCCATGAACTCCTGATAAGAGGTGATCTGATCATGATGGAGTGTCACCATCCCGTGGTGCCACCAATCGTGAGCTACTCCCTCAAGATGTAGTGTTTCATATCTGATAGCATCTTCCTCAGCCATCAGATGCAATGTGAGAAAGGTGTCCAACTTACTAATCCAAGCCTGGGCTGTGACCTTACCACTTTCGTCGAACATCGCGAGTGTGAGCCTGCTCGTAGCATGCTTAAGATCATTGTTCTGGTGTCTAGGTTTTCTGTCCTGTCTAGCCAATCTGTAGTGCTCTCTCCTCAAATTAATAAAATGATCAAGGGACGTCCTCTCTCGTACATGAGGAGGTAATAAGTTCCACTCCTCATCTGTAGCCATGAAAACATCTGTAAATGAAGGATTTCCTGCCTCCTCCTCTGCTGGAATGTCTGGTTCCTCTTGAACAAATGTAGGGCGTGTAGGTCTACCTACTATCCTAGAATGGGTCTGCTGTGGTCTCTGATTAATAGTAGCACTCCTATTATCTCCTTATTCCCCATTCTATCTATCAGTTGTGTTCATTCCCCTTATCATAGTAGTAAGTGCTTGTAGTGTCTGATTCATCTGCTGTTGACCTGACATCATAGCATGATGGAATTCTCTGGTGTCCTGGTCAGCATCATACCTGTGGCCCCTGGGTGGGCTACCCTCACGTCTGTCACTCATGGTAATCTGTTGTTGTTCTAACAGCTGGGTACCTTCAAGCAAAGCTCTACTGCGTGTGTAATACCCGTGTGGTTGCAACTCTTGTGGCTGCATAAAATTTCTAAACCCTCAGGATGGCAGAACCTGGCTCTGATACCACTGTAATATCCCTTCGAATATCAAAACAAAAGCTCCAAATTGCTTATCTAAATTTCTGCAAAATATCTTCAAATAGATGAATAAATCACAGTATAATTTCTTATTTATTTGCTCATAAGCTTACAATAGAGATCCTCTGTCAGGTATACAAAGAATATCAAAAGTTTAGCCTTATAGCCTGAATATTCCATGAACTGGACTGAATCTGGAACGTCTCGGCCTGCTGTGTAAAAAACACAGTCGCCGACGTCGGTTATACTACCGTCGTCGGTCGACCTGTAGTGATCCCCTTGCCGACGTCGGTGATGAGTCGACCGATGTCGGTCTCTGTAAGTCTCTATTCGCCGATGTCGGTACTTGAACTTTCTATAGATGCGTACGGATTTTCACAGATCTATACGGAAGTCGTACGGCCACTGATATTGCTCAACCTATATGCTTGATCCTGATCCGTAGAATTATGGGCTAATACAAAGATCTATATCTGGATAATTTTGGAATCAAAACCCAAATAATGAAAATACCTGAAACCCTCGTGATAGCTTCTGTGTGAAGTTATCTCTCAAACTTGTAAGTACATGTGATAGCTTCTGGGTGAAGTTATCTCCCAATTTGGCAATAGATCGGTTGATCTTTCACAACCTCTGAATCTCTCACACTGAAGAGTTGACGTTCTTCAATGCAGTTTGGCAATAGATCATCTGATCTTTCACAGCCTCTGAATCGCACACAATGAAGAGTTGACGTTCTCCACTACAGATGGAATACTGGAACCCTTGGCTCAGTCTTCACAGAAGAATTTCTTAACAAGAATCAATATCAAATAATCATGAATACAAACTCTCTTCCATGAGAGATTCTTATACACCTCCAAAGGTGTGCTTGCTAAAATTAGATTCCCTTAAATTAGACTGGGGCTTCCTTAATTTAGAACTAGGGTCTTAAAATTAGACCAATTCTTAAATTAGAATGAGGATCCTAAAATTAGACCCAATAATAAATAATTAATAATTAATAATTAATTAATAATTAATAATTAATTATTAATTAATAATTAATAATTAATTAAAATTGGACCAAATAATTAATATTTGATTAAATCAATCAAATATTAATATCTCCTTTAATTCATGTCCTAAAGAGCCCAAACGAAAGCCAAGCCCAGCTCCATCAAGACCCTCTATCCATCTCATCAGCCTACGAGGGTCACATAATAGGCTAATCATCTACTCTACACATGTCGACTAAAAAGGGGACATGACAGTCTTCTAATATTCCAAATTTATCAACCGCAGTCTTTAAACCAAAAAATATTTATATCCAAAAAGATTCATTCATGAAATAGGTTTATACCATACCAAAAGAGGCACCTTTATAAAATACCCCTCCAAAACCAATTGATATATCTCTACCAAAAGTGAATAAATCATGATATTCAAATGATATACCAAGGGTACCAAAATTCATAGATCTAATACCATTACCAATGTATCCTAAATCTAGTGATTCAAAACTTGCACTTATTATCCATGAGGATGATGATACTCATATTACTTGATTCAAGAGAGGTGGTTGATTAGAATTAATGATAACACATATTCCAAGAATCACCATTCCCATGGAGTATATTATTTATATGATGTGCAGTATTGGTGATCTTAAAAAATAGGTTTCTATAATTCAAATGCACATGGCTTTCCATAATAATAATGTAAATATTATATCATTAAAAAATCAACCTCTTGCAAAATATATACTTGAATATCCTTATCCACAAGATTTTGAACTACCAAATTTACCTCTCTTTTTAAGTCATAAGGACTTGTTAACCTTTTCAATCACCATTGTTTCTATCATTGGTTATGTTTAAATCCATAAGGTATTTCAAGTTATTTTAATTCTTTCATTAGTCTCAATATATCCAATGAAGTCACATTGAGATCATATTGATATTTTCCCTTAGTCTAGAGGCTAATTTAAAAAAAAAAACATTTATTGTGACCTCTTACTATATTTTAAGACTCTTTTACAAAATTTAAGGTATTTTCAATAAAGTTAAGATTGATTTAATTTTTATATCTCCTATTCATGTATGCCATATAGGGTCTTAGTTTAGTTTTGGTCTTCATAAGCACTTCTTAGTTGACCATCTCAAGATTCTTAATCATGCCAAGGTGTAGGTGAAGGAAATCAAAGGAAAAATTTAAAGAAAATGAATGATGGCATATATATGGAGGATAATATTAATTTTAAAGCCTTTAATCAATTATTTGGAGATTCCATGCATGAACCTACAGTAGTTGTGAAGATCTTTTAGTGCTCTAATACATATGCAAGGATGTAGGGGTAGTTTTCCTACATTTTCAAAGGAAAAAGATTGATTTTTTATTGGTTTATAGGTGGGGAAAGGATGGTTCATAGATTAAATAGCTTCATATATGTTTCTCATAAATTCTCCATCTGTTAGGGACTCAAACTATGCTTGAAAAATGCTAAGACAACTCAAATCTCTCTCAAAATTGATTTTCAACCTTAAAATTACCACAAATCCAACATGGTAACTTAGAAGAGAGTTTTAATGGATTATAAAATCATGGTTTTTAGTCTAAAAAATAAGGCTTAAACTTTATGAACAATTGTTAAGAAGCAAGAATGCTCCAAAACCCTTAAAAACCCTATCAAGAGAGCATGAAACCTAAAATATTATAATTTTTAAGTGTTTTAAGTATTAATAAAGCATGAAGAATGATTTTAATTCATATCCATGATTTGAAGACATTTTAAAACAAGTTAAAATCATTATAAAAGGTTTTATACTTGAAAAATGGACCTAGATGACAATCATGCATGATAAATGAGCACATACATGCCTACAGACCTAAAAGTGTATTTTTGGAGTGTTTTGAAATTGAACATGTGATTTAAATGATTAGAATATGTATAGGGGTAAATTTATTACCTTGAAAATAAATATTACATTTTGAGATGAAGTATACATTAAAATTTATTTTGTTACTAAACTGACATGCTTGTTGCCTTAAGAGATCTTAGGTGCACAAAAAGGATCATAACTTAAGTTATGTAGATCTAAAACCTATGAAATATTAATTAAATTTGGGGTAACATTTAAATTTTTTTTGGTGGTATCATGTCCGTATAGTACTTGAGGAGAGATAAAAGTCAAAATTATAGGCCTATGCATGTAAAAGTGTTGAAAACTAGTTCGTAGGAAGGCTAAAAGTGATAGAATTCAAGTTTTATTGATCCAAATGCCTTTAAATTTTGTGTGTAGGTGTTACAAGGTTGTATAGATTAATTTTTTTTAAAAAAAAAACCTGTAGAGGCCATTCATGAAGGAATTAAGGAAGTGATATCTCTCTCTCTCTCTCAAGAGCTTCTCAAACACTAATAGAGTTCACACCTACAAATTTGAACTAAGTTCATCCTCAAAATCCATGGAAATTTTGATAATAATAAAAGTAATTGATATCAGGTATATGTTTCATTATCTAACTTTTAATTATATATTTTTAAGTCTTAAATCATGCTAATGGAAATTTTAATGCAAGTTAAGAAGGTGAACATAGTCAAGAAGATCATCAAATGAGGATCTGAAGTTGTATTATTATCAATGAACCATAATAATTTCCATTTAATATAATACATAAATAAATTTAATAAGACCATATCTTCCCTCTATATTAAAATCAAGGAAAAAAATTAAAATCAAAAAAGGACTTCTCTAAGTGGAGTTTCATCATACAAGATTGGAGGAGTTGGTTGAAGACTAACTGGAGCTACATAATGCAATATTGGAGTAGTTGGTTGAAGAATAATTCGAAGAGACAACTAGACTCCACAAAAGGTCAAATTTATTGATATTTGAAAACTTCAAACCTAAATCATAGTCTTCTATGTCGCTCTCCCAACTTAAAGACTTCAAATAAAGTGTTAATACATTAGAGAAGAGAAAAAGATACAAATTAAATTTAACTTCAAATATGTTCTAATTTTTAGGCTTAATGAAGGCATCAGTGACAAGTTTGCATGCTTGTCCCCTCACTAAGGGATCTTTTCACTATTTGTACTTGTTTTTCCTAAGTAATTAGAGATATACCTTTAGCTGGTTGTGGCTCAACCCTACCAAAATTTCATACTTGTAAACATATTCTTGAGAAATAAAGAAATTGATTTTTCCTTCTCATATGTTGGTTATTATATGAAATTGATGATTTTTTTATGTTATATTTTGATAATTATAGTCTATCCCTAATTTATGTTCAATTTTGTGCACCTTTATGCAACAAACTTGATCTTGTATAGGCTATAGTCTGTGTCACTCATAGTTTATGTAATTCATAGTTGCGATGAATGCCATTTGAACTTGTTAAGATAAATGGTCATATTTTTATGTATTGTTATAAGTTGAATCCTTTATATAAAACACTTATGTTAAATATTCACTAGTGAATTATGATTTTTATATGTGTGAATGATCTTTGAGTTCATTTTATGTGTGTCCTAGGAATTTGAGGTATTTAATTTTGGTCAATCACCTCATAGTTAGTCATAAAAGTATAAGAAATCACTGTGTATCTCTATAATTTCATTATCAATAAGTATTTTAGGTAAATATGAAGGTGATTCATCAAGATAACCAGCCCTTTTTGTAGGTTTACTTTCATTATAGGTCATACATAATCTGAAAGTGATCCCATTATGTCAATTGGGTGAGAAAGCTTAAAGACCTTCCTCAAGGGTGCAACTCAAAGTGACAATAGTTTTTGGCATACCTAGTGGGACCATATCTTAAAATATTTATAGAGATTGGTACTAGTTTTATCAATTTCCATAGCATTTAGAAACTCCACAAATATATAAACATCTTGGTAGCAGATTAATGCAATTTTCATGCCAAAAATCACAACTAGATCAGCTATAAAAGGTATTCCTTATAATTTTATTAAATTAACTTTGAATTTAGAAAAACTAAAGAGGTTATTAAAATACATGCCATACACCAAACATCCCTCTAACTCAAGGAATCAAAACTTATCCTAGAACAACCCTATATCAAGACTAAATTTTAGTATGGTTATCCCTAGAAACTAAGTTTTTATGCCTTTTGATGGTGGTATCCCTTTAAATATTACCCAATATGATGGTATTAAAACATAAAAATTGAAATTTTTACCTTTATTCATTGGATAACATCAAACCACTACTATAGATCACATTAGAGATGTGGCTAACCTATGCTTAGTGCATCATGTAATCTAATAAAATATATCTATTATGTTTCTTATTACATCTTTAAAAGTAAAGGATCTATAGTGGTATATGCACCTCCCTCTCAATTACATTATATCTTTTGATGAGTTAAGAGCATCCTTTTGTAAATAATTTGAGTATAAATCAAAGCAACTCTTTCTAGTTGAGTAATTGACTACAATTAAGAGAGCTCCCATAAATTCATGTTTGATTTCAACTTTAGATTCTAAAATACATGGTATAGGATGCCTCATATGGTTATAACATCTCCTAAATATACATTCTTATATTTTTTTAGAGATATAAATAGTGATATATTAGTTATGATCTAGTCAATGAGTAGAAGAATACTCCCAAATTCATTTGAGGTGGACATAAGGGTATAAAATATCCTTGTAGAAGATGGAAAAACTACACCAAGGACTCATATTACCATTTTTATATAAAATCATCCCGTTACACCCTTTAAAGTTCCCACATTATCCCCAATTTCATCTCTATCTAATCAAGATGCAACTCCTCCTAGCCAATCTAGTGAGATAAGTGAGCTAAAGGGTCTTATACAATCATTTGGGAATGAAATTATGGACATAAATAGGTAATTAATTCATGATAATAGATCATATAAGCCTCATTATTAGTATAAATATAAATCTAATAGGCCTCTTTGTTCAAAACTACCATTCAAATAAACATATGTATCAAGGACAAGGAGCCATTACACAATCTAGTCCATATACCACTATTGATCCAAATATTCCTTCCTCTTCAAAAGTTATTGTCCCTACTCAAATTAACCTCATGTAATATAAATAATTGTGTAATCCATGTAATCAAATCCATAATTAAGCCTCTTTCCCAAAAGGAGTATTGAATCAAGATCTAGTTGTGCAAGAAGTGGAAATGCCTCAACTCTCAAAAACTAAAATGCCACCTCAAGGATAACTACATGATGATTAAGGGAAATATTATGCCACATTTATGAATTATAAAAAAGGATATCATTTTTAGATAAATCATAAAATGGATACAAATAGTGTGATTAGCCCAATAAAAGTTATCACAAGAGCTAAGAGGAGCAGAGTAAATGATGCACAAGAGGTAACAAAAAAATTAATTTATCTTCTACTTATTTTAAAAATACTAGTGAGCCTCATGTAGCCCCAAAAGTGTAGAAAAATTAGAAATTTTTTTTGGAGGCAATGTAATATCTCAAATTTCCCATAGTCAAGAGAGAACTACTATTTTGATAGGAGAAACTAAGGGTTAATAACACTCCTCTTAACATCATAGACTAAATGAAGAAGGAACATGTGGGAATATCAGTTTGGGGCACTTTAAGTATTCTAGAACAAAATTATTTTTCTAAGAATATATCTATAACCTCTATATCTTAGCTAGACTAGCAAGGAAAAAAAGTGTCATTCTCATTAATTCTAGACATCCTATTAAACAAGAGGTACAACCTATTAAAGATAATGTAAAACTAATCAATACTGAAGTAAAACCAACTAAAGATGGTAAACCACCTCCCTTATACCTTTATTTTATCAATGGTGATAATCTAGTTCATAATTATATGGGTGATAGTGGTGTTAGAAACACTATCATGCTAAATCAAATAAATAATAATCTTGGCTTAAAATATGATCCAAACATAAAAAGAGTGTTGTTATTATATGGAACAAATACCAAGATAGTGGGATTAATAAAAGGTATGTATTTTTCATGCTTGACTAGATATTTTATTCTTCAATATGTTGTGGTAGTTGATTTTCCACTATATTTTGCATTATGTTTGTCAAGAGACTTCACAATGAAGATTTGAGGGTACCTATTGTTGATGTAGTTTTTATGCACACCACAGACAATGAGATAACCTATAACATTTTAGGATCTCAATGGAGATGAAATCCACTCTAGGGCATGAGTTATAGGTATGAAATTTTAGATTAACTAAGTGGTAGAATAGATACATGTGACCTACATCTCATCAAGATAAATTCACTCAAATGATTAAATTAACATCTAAGAACATATATTTACAGTGGTGTTATATTAAAATAATAAGATCTCATAAAAAACACAAAAAAGAGAGAATGGTAGGGAAAAAAAAGGAGGCTCTATGGTCTCAAGGGATTACTTTCAGGGTTGGTTTCTTTGTGGACAAGTGTTTTGGAAAATAATGCTTGTTTCTAGTTGATTTTGCACACACACAAACAAAGACAATTAGGCATAATGAGGGAATAAGATATAGGAAACTCAAAGATCTCAGCTAAACGTTTCTTCTTTTAGGATATCTATTACACACCCTTAGTAATAATATTATAACTCAAATTAGAGAGGTATATAAGGTATATATTGCACAAAAATAGAGATTATATCAGATAAAATACATCTACACACTCAAAAAATTGAAACGGTCAATCTAATTACATAAAATCAATAATACTTGCTAATTATCTAATAGTTGTTGCACATATTAAATCAAATTATATCAATGATAAAAAAAAATTCTTCATAACTATTTCACACTTTGAAATAATTAATAAAAAACCAAGAAAATAAAACCTTCATTACAAAGAATTGGATAAGAATCAAGATCTTCACATAAAGATCGAGTCAAGCAGAACTTTGAATTTCCTGTTAATCTAAATGGCCAAAATTCTCCTTTCAAAATAATGAGCTCAATATAAATTATTAATAATAAATTCAAGTGGGAAACAACCACTAATGCATAGTTTACATGAAGAGTGAACTATAGTTCTAATTTTATCCCACTAAAATAAATAAAAGATTGCATAGTATTTTCATCCAAATTACATGCTTTATTTTTATTTTTTTACAATTAACATCCACTTCAAAATAACTTTAGTTGACTTGTTCCTCAAAATCTACATGAGATTTAGATAATATTTTATAATTTTAAATAAATATTTATAGCCTTAAATAATATTATTTATGTCAAATAATATAATCTATGTTGGAATAATTTATTTAGCTAAGTACAAAAATTACCAAATCTGCCTGATATGCTGATTTTTTGGAGCCATAACTTTTGATTGAAAAATCATTTTACTACAAATATTGAACCAGTATGTTCTCCTTATATTTGGATTTTTATAAAAAAAAATTTAGCCTCATAATATTTGATTTTATTTTACTAAATTCATCATGAAATATTGCTGACAACTTATTTTGACAACTATGACTGAAAATTGGCTAATTATAGAAATTGCCAAATCTCTCTAATATGCTAATGTTGTGGAACCATAACTTTTGATTGAAAATAATTTTAATAATAAAATTGAACCACTGTGTTATCCTTATATTTATATTTTTGTATTGAAAGTTTTAGCCTCATAAAATTTTATTTGATTATATAAAATTCATCATGAAATAGTGTTGATAGCTTGTTTTGACTACTATAACTAAAAATTCGTTAAGTATGAAAACTGTCAAATCTTTTTGGTAGGGTGATATCGTGTGACCATATATTTTTTATGGAAATTCACGTGATTTAAAATATTAAAACATTGTGTTCTTCTAACATTTTTATTCCTTCATGAGTTTTTTAAGCTCAATCTAGTTTGATCTAATCTCTGAAATAGTGCACCAAAAAGAGTTGATCAACCATTTCTAAAAAATAATACATGCATAAGTTTTCCTCCAAACAAAGCCAATCTCCCTGTTTAATACTAAACATTATTTTAATGTATTGAGAATCTCTTTTTATATATTTTACATTCCATTGTACTTACAACATGTTTACAAATATACTAGAATTCCTTTTAAATTTGAATTAAATTAAAAAATATATACCTATCAATGCATAATCAATTAGCATGTGAAAATAATTTTAAATAAAATCTCAAGGTCCTAATATTTTTAAAGCTTGGATGTGTTGGTACACAAAAAATGACAACTCAGTGGGGAAATACTCTTGAGTATTTGAGAATTTAGAATTTTTGGTTTAACTGTCATACAAAATATAAACTTTAAACAAAATAAATAATAAAAATAGAGAATCAAAATAAGTTTAAACATAATCATGTAACATACTAACCCTTCTCAAATTTAAGATTATATGTGATTGTGAAGATTCTTTCCCCTTGTTTGAGAGTTTTGATAGAGATTTAGATCAACACTGTAAGTTTTGTTTTGATTTATTTATTTTATAACAATAATAAAGGAAGCCTCGATATTGCTCTGCTACCAGCCAAACATCTATAGCCCTGATAGAGATACCTATTATTCCACTCTAAGCATTGCTCTATTTCTCACCAAACATCCATAGCTGTGATAGAGTTTACTTGAATCACTTTTTTCTGTAAGTGTATGATTTTTATCTATTTCTATTTCTATTTCTATTTATTTATCTTTTTATTGAATCACAATAGAAGAAAGGCTAGGAATCACCATTGGCTTGGTGTAGGTATAAAAAAATTATTTTTATCAATATGTCCATGAAAGTGTGCATCCATCGCAATGTTTATTATTTCTCATCTAAGTTTTAACATGTTAATGTGAAATTCATCTTTCAAATTGAGAAGATTTTCTAAAATTTTCATGATAATATTAAAACAACTTTCAACAATCTAATAAGCTTATTCCATTCAAATAAAATATGAATTTATTTATGACACATACCTTGATTTCAAGGTTCAATACCTCATGAGCAAACCATAAATATCCATAAGTGTGAATAACTATCAACTATAAAAATTATGTGAAGAAGATGAATGGTCATGATGATGTTATTTACTAAACTAATAAGGTGTATAGCCACTTAAACTTAATGACACCATTGTAGACATCAAACACCCTCAATTTGGTGGTGATCAAAACATAGGAAGCCATAGATTGGGTTACAATAGATGGGGTAGTAATGTCTAAATATTAAGAACATGAAACTCTCATCTTGCATATTTTATACCAATTGGAATTATCTAAGGCAAGGGATGCTACTGGAAAACTAATTAGTAGAATCAATTCTGACCAACTCCTTCAAGAAACATCTAAAAATTTCAATCAGAGCCTAAAAGGGTTTCACTTGAGGACATTGAAGCTGAGTTGCATTTTGAAAAAAAAATGTAACTCAATTTGATATTTTTAAGATCAACTTACAAAATACAAAGGCCAAGCATGCAAAACTCTTAGAACAAGTTAACAGGGTGCACAAACTGTCATTACTCAATTTACATATCATAAGGCAACAACATGATGCAAGTCACAAATGTTATATTGAGTTGGAGGTGAAGAATAATATTGAGGATATAACATCTAGTTCAGTGCCAACATCAACAATGATGACTCCCATAAATATTAATGCATCCATGCAAACATCTACCCAATGTTAGTTTAATGGCCAGTTTTGTGTATATCAATATAGCGATGTCAGTTTTGTACTAGTAGTCTACTTATGTTAGAAATTAATGTAAAAATTTCCTAAATTATTTTTTAAACATGCACACATTGAATAATATTGTAAAGGCTAACATTAATTTTTGATAATTATGAGTTAATTATATGTATACATTACATATAATTAGAATTAAGGTTCTAATTACATCATTTAAACAAAAAAATTGCATGTATTTGGAGGATGAGGTGATCCCTCACCAAATCTATTTAAATGTATGTAACCTTCATTTTTAAGGGCCAAAAAATTTGATACAAAATTAGAATCATTTTTTGATTGTCAGCAAATGTGTTTGTGTATTTTCTCTCCAAGTTATGTGTAATTAGGTTTATTTTTTTTGGTTGTTCGATTCAATAATTCTTAGTGTGCACCATCTATGAGGAATTATTATTTTATGATTAATATTCTAGTTTTAGATGTGCAAAAGATATTATAAAATTATAAATTATACTGGTAGAGAATTTTCAATGATATAGTCATTTGTGTATGTGCAACATCTATCTCAGATACCTCCTTGGTCCGAGTCATAATCTCCTGAGTAAGGATGTGAAATAAATAATCTAAAAATAGCATCCTTTGGAATAGAACTCTAAGTTTCCTATTTCAAACTATGTTATACTACTTGACAATGTTTGTTTATGTGTGTGTAGTAGCTGATAGCAATAAACATTGGTTTTAAAAGTACTTGTCCACTTAGATTCCAACCTGATGGGTAATCCTGAAGTCATAGAATCCTTATTTTATATTCTAACATTCCCTCTATTTTTGAGTTTATTTCTGAGACCTAACCACTAAATTTATTATCCATCTAGCCATCAATTTACCTAGTTTTGATTTTATTTTACTAACCATCCATTCATACATATTCTTTATTAACAACCTACATGCCCTACCTGTTATTCCATCACCTAGTTGTTAAAACCACATACGTACAACTAATGTCATGGAGTGGAGTTCACCTCCATTGAGATCCAAAATGTTAGAGGCTACCTCTTTACAAATTTGGTGTGCATAAAAACCACATTAAAATTCTTTATAAATTAGTTGTTAAAGAATGTTGATGATTTATTTATGTGAAACAATTCATAATGAGATAGCCTCTAATATTTTAGGATCTCAATAGAGGTGAACTCCACTCCAAAACACTATTTTTAGGTATGTAATTTTAACAACCATGTGATGGAATAGCAGGCAAGGTATGCAGGTTGTTAACTAGAAATATGTATGAATAGAAGGTTACTAAAATAAAGTTAAAAATAAACAAATTGGTAGTTGGATGGATACTAATATGTAGTGGGTAGGTCTCATAAATAAACTCAAAAATAAAGGGAAGGGTAGAGAAGAAAATAAGGACTCTATGAATTCAGTACTACCCTTTAGGATGGATTCTAAGTGGATAAGTGCTTTAAGAACTGATGTTTATTCCTAGAAGCTACTACACACACATAAACAAACATGGTCAAGTAGTCTAGAATAGTTTTATATAGGAAACTTAGAGGTCTGGGCCCAAGCTTATTCCTTTTATAGTAGTTGTTCCACAACCTTACTCAAGAGGTTATGACTTGGACCAAGGAGGTATCTAAGATAACTTTTTCACATACACAAAATATTATATCATTTAAAACACCTCTACACACTTATATATATGAAATAATCAACTTACTTTTAAAAAATCAATATAATTGCTAATTGTTCAATAGATTTTTCACATCTAAAACTAGCATATTAATCATAAAAAGAAGAATTACTCATAGCTATTGAAAACTAAGAATTATTGAATCAAACAACCAAAAATATTAAACATAATTACATATATCTTTGAGAGAAAATACACAAACACATTTGTTGACAATCAAAAATTAATTTTACTTATGTATTGAATTTTTTAACCATTGAAAATGAGGGTTACATATGTTGAAATAGACTTGAGGAGGGGTCACCTCATCTTCCAAGTACATGGAAAATTTATGTTTACATGATTTAATTAGAACCTCAATTCTAACTATAGTTTCAAAAATTTATGTAATGTATACATATAGTTAACTCATAATTATCAAAAAATAAAGTTAGCCTTATAATATTTTGCAACCTATTCATGTTTACAAAATAATTCATGTAAATTTTATGTTAAGTTATAGATATCCAAAAAAATGGCCATTGAACTAAGGCTAATTGGATGTTTATATGGATGCATTAAATTTGTTGAGAGTCATCACTATTGATGTCGGCATTTGTTGTAGAGAAGTAGGGTATTAAGTCATTGGATTTATTAAGTACTTATCTAGTTGTCCAAGTCAGATCTAGACTTGTTACAACTAGGAGCAAACCTTGAATAATCTTTTAGGGCTCAACATTTGTCACTCAACTATGTTGGCATCATTTCACATAAGGTGCAAGCCTTATCTGCTCACCCGAAGTGAAATAGAGAAAGGATTAGGGTTCGTATTAGGCTAGTTATACAGTGGTG
The DNA here is from genome assembly GCA_037957365.1 of Torreya grandis. Taxonomy (NCBI): domain Eukaryota; kingdom Viridiplantae; phylum Streptophyta; class Pinopsida; order Cupressales; family Taxaceae; genus Torreya; species Torreya grandis. Next base: position 165,740 of record JARHVA010009622.1, read on the forward strand.
AAACCCATTAATTACAAGACCTTGACAGTTTATCTAGGGCTTATGGAAGGTTTACTCATGAAATCCATTTCCTTAGGTGGAGTCTATTGATTTTAGGCACAAAGTCTATTTGGTGAACTAGTCTTAGTCATGGGAATGCAAGCCTATAGATGGTTGGTTTTAGGATCTCAAGGGAACATACCTTTGGTTTACTAGGCTTAGTACCATTTGAAACTAAGAAAGTTCAAGGAGAGGGTTATATACCCTTGGGTCATCCTTAAGCTATCATGAGTTAGCATGGGCATTCAAGCTTAATGCATGACCTGTCCTATACTTAGGCTAATCTGCAAGTCTATGGGAATCATCATTTATACAGACACCATTAACCACTTGAACTAAAATCTTTCTCTTAGTATGTACATATGAAAACTAACTATCAACACTATTACAAACATTACACAAATGATTCACATTTAAGGAACATTATCATAACCATACACATTAGATCATCATTCATTTAGTTCAATGCTATTAATCATTAAACAAGTTGTCAATAAACATAATACATATTAAAAGAAATAGAGCACATGCTTATTTAAAGATGCTAATAGCCAAAAGGCTCCTAGGCAAGCTTAGGTGCTACAATGTAGATCTTCAAAGGCATCCAAACTATAACCTAAGCTCTAATGGTGAGCATAACATCAAGAATCAATCCTAAAGGGCTTCACTACTCTAACGCCATCTCCTTTGCTCACTAGATTAAGCTTAACTTTATAGCACTTAGGAGCATATTAGTGTGAGGATGAGAGGAACACATTAGGTGTTGAGATGGTGCTTATAATCATTCCACTGGATCTACTACCTTTCTTTCATTACTCCATGATTTTCTCATGTGCCCACTTTTTGATGATGCTCAAGTCATTAATGAGTTAGTTAGCCACCTACCAGCTGGTGCCAAAAGATGATAAAAAAATCATACTAAGTGATACCTCATGCCCAATTATCTAATAATTTGGTGAAGATTACATACTTAGACTAATTTGGGGTCCAAAATTACTCCATTTGTCTGCCCTTGGACTAGTCTTTTAACACTTTAGGTGTACAAAACTCTAGTGCATTCTCCTTTAACTCTATGCTAAGGCCCTCAAATCCCTTGATGGTGAGATTGAGTTCTTCAATGACACTATAAATCTCCATGGAGGAGGCACTGAGTGAGAGCACATCCTTATTGTCTAACTCCTTAAAGGTGTTTATCCTTTATTTTTACTTCATCACCTCACCATCTAGGATTACTCCCTAATTGTTGGCCTTCATTTATAGAGCATGGAAGAGTTATTCCAAGGCATGCTCCTAGGTTTTAATTTGGTTGATCAATATATTGAAATGTGCCATAATTTGTACATGTTTATCCCTACTATAAGATTAAACCTTCACCATTATCTCATCTTTATCCCCCTTTGCCTTTTTGAGCTACATGTCTATGACTAATTCTTAGTTGGAGAAGTTATAAAAGATGAAATCGATCACATCTTTACCCTCTTTAAGCTATACAAATAGGTCCTCCACCTATTTGAGCTTTGTAGACAATTCTTTTTTGATTGAAGTATAAGGGTCCTCCTCTTCTTGCACTGGCCCTGCCTTCAACTTAGGGAACATTTGCTCCACTAGTGCACATACCTTGTCAACCTCCAAAAAATTAGAAGTGTTAATGCCATCTAAGAGGGATGGCTCAACTTCCTTGATCTACTATATTAGTTATTAAATTTTTAGCTTCATGGCCTTTACCTCTTCCTATAATTATAGTATGATCTTTTTCCATTTTTAATCTTGAACATCGTTAATGATGTTCTTCTATGCTACTTCAGAGGCCATCTATATGAGTATGTTGACTGACTTGACTAGGTTCATGGCATGGGGGTGTATTATAACGGAATCATGCCCTTCTTCTAGTTGATCTACACCCAAGATGACCTTTTATGACACCTCAAAATAAGGCTAATCCATATACCTATAAATTTGAAAAGACACATATTAGCACATCCTTATTGTGGCCATTTTGGGAGGCATATAGTCTAACATGTAATAGTCCTCATCACTCCACCCCTTATGTGCTTTTTCCCTTAGGCTTGGCTTGGTTCCCTCTTATTTAGTGATGGTGAGATCCATCCATTCTTCCTATTTGATGTTAGCACTTTCTTCAGTGCCCTCTTCTAACGTCTCTCCTCCTTTTTCCTTAGGGGTTCTTGAGACTTATCACCTTCATCTACTTTTTCTTTTATTCTCTCTATTTACTCTTTTAAGGCACTAGTATTGCCTTCCTTATCTCTAGGTACCCCTTCACTACTTGGTCATGCTTGTGGTGTGGCTTCTTTCACTATGCTAGTAGGGGTGCTAGGTGCCTCTGCTAATTTTTACCTCATGGGTTCCATGCTTATGAAAACCCTCTTTTCTTCCTTTTCTCTCTTATCCCTTTCTTCTTAGTCCTTATTTTTATCTACCTTCCTCATCTTTATTATTATAGTTGTCTTTTCATCCTTGGCCCTTATTTCCTCAGCTTAAACCTTATCAATCTCTACTTGGGTCATGTTTGTTGCCATCATTGCCTCTTTTTCTAATCTACCACTAGTGTCACCTTTAGATGTTCTTTGTTGAGGCCTATTTTTTACCACTAGATTCTCTTTTCCTCCACTCATGGAGGCCATGTAGTAGGTTATATGGGTGAGGTGCTTGATGGATTTTCTACTCCCCCAAGTATGTTAGTAGTGACCTATTGGAGAACCTCATGAATTTATATGGTGTTGAGATCTTCCTCCACTATTGCTTCTTAGATGATGAAAAATTTCATCCCCACTTATTTTTCCTCTTCTTCCTCTTCCATCTCTTCACGTGCCTTATTTGATTTTGCTTCCTCGTGCACCTCTTGTAATTCCATCTCTACCAATGTTAGCATGGGCATTACCACTGGCCCCTTGAATGACTTAAATTTATTATCCCTTGGATTGGGTGAAGCAATCCCTATCATAAATTCCATTTACTTCTTATTTGCTGTAGAGGGAGTGGCTTCATTGTTGTAGGTGATCTTTAATTTTAAGTGCTCTTATATCTCCTCAAGTGGCTCCCCTCTTATTTTGGGGAGACTTCTTCACTACTACCAATTCTAGTTTCCCTTCATCATTGACTTAGAGGAAGAGGTAATTATCCTTCTTAGGGCATGCACCCTTCTTCCTTAGCTTCATCTCATAGTATAACATGTGGATGTGCTTGATTATGGTATAATTTTAGAGGGGATGAATGTTAGTGTGATTTGAGTCATCCTCCTCATCCTTGGTCACTTTCACTCCTAGCAATATATATTGGTGCTGAAATCTTCTCCTCTCTAAGTCCAACTTCTTTAGGATGTCCAGCTATTGTGCATTGGGGATCTTTCTCAGCACCTCCCTAAATTATTTCATGGAGAATGCATAAGGAAGCTTGATCTAACCTGAGTAGTTGTCATCTATTTGCACCAAGTGCACTATATAAAAGTGTTTCATAATGGTGAAGGTTTCCATTCTAAACATGTTTTGAGGAAGCTCCTTGGGGATGTACCATTCTATCTCAAATGATTCTATATACTACATACACCACCCCATCACTCAAGTCTTATAATTTGCATAAAAGGAAGGGGGAAAGTAAAGTCTTGGTAATTTTATGTTGGGGAGTCTTTATGCTCTAAGAAAACCCATATATTATCTTTATTACCATCAGGTATGTTGATCTCCTCCATGACTATCAAAATCAATATTTAACCCCACCTAAAGGTCTCCCACACGGTATGACACTCCAACTTGTTCTTTATCATTTATTACATAATGAACTTTGTGATGTTTTTTTTAATCTCTATGCTATGTGATAGGTAATGCATATGTAGGATTTGTTGATGTCTATCCATCAACTATTAGGGAAAATTTTTGAACTCGTAAGGCACACCCCACCCTCATGATTAGGTACTTGATATATTTTATAGGGAATGTAAATACTCCCTTATAGTACTCAAGGAGTTTCATGAACCTTTCAACTTCATCATCATCCATGATCATCTAGTGGATGTCTTCACTGGAGTCTTGAAGTCCAATAATTATTCCTATTAGGTGTGATGATTGTTGTCCCTGAAAAGTGATTCTCATTTTTTAGACAACATAGGACTATTTTGGTCCTGCTTGGCCAAAATTGTTTTTTTTCCCCTTTCCAAAAATTTGTTCTAAAACATTCAATTTCATCATTTTCTCAAAAATTTTGGTAAAGGAATTAGCAGGTTTAATGGGTTCAAAGGCTTTTGTAGGTGATTTAAATCAAAAGGGACTAGTTTCTCACACTTGGACACCTTCGGGTTAGGTTCAACGCTTTGGTTTAACAAAAAAAGGGTCATCGGCAATCTTCTAGTCAAATGAACCAATGACCCATTAAACCTTGAACAATATCAGCATCAAGGTTCATCAAGTTCAAGGTTCATCAGTTCAATATCAGGTTCAAAGGTTTAAAGACTACCTCAGTTGTGAAGAGAAATGCATGAAAAAGAAAGAAGTGGTGGAAAGTGCCATGTGTCCCTTTTGAAAAATCATCAAAAGCTGCCACATGTCTGCATCCATGCAAGTGCTAAAAATAAGTAGACCATGCCATGTGTCCCATTGTGACTCAACAAAACATGACAAGTATCAGTGTTCACTTCTCAAAGTCCCATATAAGCTATAAGGCTTCTTTCGATAAAGTCTCTCTCAAAATTATATAGAGGGCAACAAGTGGTAGTAGTGGAAGGCCCCAATGTATTTAGATGAGAGTGATGAAACGTGCCATGTGTCCCTCCAAAGCTTGTCAAAAGCCTCTAAGTGTCAATATCTATAACATCTTCCCTTAGCTTCACTATTTCAAGCAAAGACCATGGTGGTCCTAGGGATGAGTGACTAACTGAAGTAAAATGCACCATGTGTCTACATCCACGTGACTAACAAATGTATTCAGACCATGCCACATGTCCCTTACAGAGATCGGTGGAGGCTGACAAGTGTCATCATCCATGAGAGCCTGAGTGAGCCCCAATCATTTTTATGATGCTAAAAAATCTTGATAGTGGAAAGTGCCAGGTGTCGATGGCAGATGGTTTCAACATGATGCAGTAGAAGATGCCACATGTCCTCACCTATTCCTATGAAAGGTAAAACGTGACACTTGTTTAAAGAGGTAGATGATGCCATGCGTCAAAGGATGGGGCCCCCTCAAATGCAAAGACATAAAATCAAAGGGAGGTGACTTCCTTTGGATAAATTGTCTGAAGGAAATCCTTTAGACATTCTGTTCAAAGGAAATAAAAGGACCAACAACCCTGTGAAGAAATTGAAGCCTGAAGGCCACTTAGAAGATCTAGAAGGATAGAGACCCTTGCGGGGGGACACTTGACACATAAAATAGACCCTATTCGAGATCCCAAAGGGAAAGTTCCATTCAAGAAAGGCTAAGCCTCAAAATGTAGCGGAGGCTACCAAGTGTCATATGTGAAGACACAGTCCCTATCAAGCTTCTTAGAGTGGAACCCGTCGCGTGTCCCACCCCAGTGTAGTGGATAATGCCACGTGCTTACATCCATGCTTCCAGTCTCTAGCCAATTTCAAAGCTTATTTTGATAAGCCTATTTTGAAGCTGCAAATGTTGCCATGTGTCCTCACCCATGTCATAGTGGAAAAGTGACCATGGAAAGCAAAAAAGACATGAGGAAGTTGCTAGGTAGAATGACAGGCCCATGGACATCAAATTTAAAGCGATCGGCTAGCCATTAACTTTCAATAAGGAAAAGACCCATGAACACCAAATCAACTGCATCCAAGTGTCTATTGATTTTTGTGGACTCAAAAGATGAACGCAGATGCATTCAAAAAGCTTAAGGCCAAGATCAAGAGAAGGAAGAGATAGAGAGGGAAACTCAGTGAGAGTTACTACTAGTAGGTGAAGTAGTTTGCTGAGTAGATATTTGGGGAGCTGGTAACATTGAGAGTGCCATCTGCTTGTCCCCTTGAAGGCAAGGATAGATTAGATAGTTGTATGGTTAAGTAGGTGAATGAGTGAGTGATTTAGGCTAAGAAGGAGGCATTAGAGATGAATTGACACACCACAGTCAAGGCAGCTACCCTACTCCAGCATGGCCCTTCCTGATAAGACCAGAATGTATCCAAGGCCTTGAATGTGAGGAATGGGTCACTTCATTAGGAGAAAGTGCCAAGTCTCTCCTAGCCTTTATGTGATGTCCCTTACTTAGGGGCTCCTTTGGTCTCTACACAACTCTGATATATAACAAATAAAGCTCTGATACCACTGTAATGTCCCCTCTAAATAGGGAATATAGCAACACAAAAAAACTCTGAACAAGATATAACTTCTGTTGAATAAATTCAGAATGATCACAATAATATAGTCTCTGAATAACAAATTACAAATTGAATCACTTGTCCTTCTAAACTATTACAATTGTAGTCCTTTCTTATGCATATAAAAATGAAATACAGTCTTAAAAACCCTGACTTAGCAAAACTGGAAGCGAAAACTGGAAATTAGAAGTGAAAATTGGATTCTGGAAGGTCTCGGCCTGCTGTGTCGAACACACAGTCACCGACGTCAGTCACTACAGGTCAGCTTTCTGCCGACGTCGGTCTTCAGTCGACCGATGTCGGTCACTGGAAACCCTCTGTCTGCCGAGGTCGGTTCTTGAGTTGATCTATACAGACCTGTATGGACTTTGTACAGCTGCCAATTAAGCAAGCTTCCCTGTTTTCAACCCCTGATCTGAAAATATACGTTTCTAGCATAGAAGATCTCTAGCTGTATAATTTATTGAATCAAAACAAGAATAAATAAATACCTGGAATATCTGTAATAAATTTTGTGTGAAGTTATCTCTCAAACCTGAAATTCTGTGATAACTTCTGGATGAAGTTATCTCTCACTTTGGCAATAGATCAACTGATATTCCACAGCCTCTTAATTTCACACACTGAAGAGGGAACGTTCTCCAATGCAAATGGAATCCTTGAACCCTAGGCTCAGTCTTCACAGAAGAAATTCTCAAAATCAATATCAATAATCAATAGCATAATGAACAATGGCCTCCATGTGAAACCCTTATACCCTCAAAAGATATGCTTGCCCTAATTAGGGTTTTTATTAAATTAGCATTAGGGTTTCTAATTTAAAATTAGACCAAAGAATTAATAATTAATAATTAATTATTAATGAGACCAAATAATTAATATTTGATTAAATCAATCAAATATTAATATCTCCCTCAATATATGTCAGATCCTCAAACCGATCGAAGCAGGTGAATCAGGGAGTGATTCCACACATGACCATACCAAAATAAAGGTGCTCCACTGCACATTAAATATCCCTAAAAAGTAGGGGCTCAGGCCCAATGCATCTGAAAATAACCTGAATGAAAACCAAATGTAGAAATTCTATGAATCAAAGTCAAGCCAAGCTCCATTATGACCCTCTATCCATCTTATTAGCCTACGAAGGTCATAAAATAGACTAACCATCATGCCTGTCAATGTCCACGAAAAAGGGGACATGAAAATCCGCCCCTCCAAAAATTGCTTGTCCCCAAGCAATCTCGGAACAATGAACTACTCGATCCACCTGGATCCCAAAAGTAGTTATGCTCTGCACTGCTATGAATCAATGCAAGTACCTATAACATCAACAGAAGTAGAACAAAGAGGAACCCATAATCAAATTGGCGAACACAACTCAACCAATCTCTGAAATCACAACTGCCCTGGATGTGTCGATACTGTAGACTGTGTACTTGGCAACTGCAAATCCCATCTACAAAAGATGGTGTTAATCCATTCCATAACTGATCCCTCTGTAATGGTGGCACAACCAATTGTACCATACTGTCAAATGTGTGAGAAGAATCAATTTGGAGACTCGACTCCACTGGTATCCCAAACTCCTCAGAATCAGGTACTCTCAAGTCCTAAATATGTGTGTGATCCTTAACCACATGCTCCTCATAAGCAGCGATAGAAACATACTCATCACCCACACTCAGTGTACTAACATCTGAGTACACCTCCACACTCTGAATGCAAGCATCAGACTCATCCTCACTGTTTAACTCCTGAGTTAGACTCACCTTAAGACAAAGCTCATCCACAACATCCTCAACTACTCCTGCCTGTGAAGATAATGCGGATAACTCATTACCTGAAGATGTGTTAATATCTCCCTGTACTGGATCAGCATGACTGTCAAACTCATCATGCAAGTGGCTACATGTCATAGGGAAAGCACTACGATCCTTGGGCCTATTAATTAAATTCTTTAACCACATGCAAGCTCTAGGTGAGACATTTCTCCCTTTTGTCCAGACATACCATAAATCTTCTGCCAAGAGTTTGGAAATTTTATCCTCCTCCTCAAACAAGATTGTGAACATAATAGAGTGCATTGATGCCAATATATTGCTAGAATGAAACTCATCTAAAATATTCCAAAATATTTTAAACATCATGCGAATTTCACCAATACAACCTACTAACATCATAACGTTTTCAAACCCATACCTTGTAAATGTTTCAAGTAATCTTGCCCTCTTTGAGAAATGAGGGTCTCTCATGTTATCCAACCTTTCGAAGCTTTTTACCATGGCATAAAATACCTCTCTCATAATCTGATCATCATTAAAATCAAAGCCAGCTATGATCCTCATGAATTCACTAATGCAAGAGAGGGCTGCAAGTCTTACCACCTCATCATAATGTCTCAATAATCAGGGCTGCACCAATGAATTAAATGCTGGAGATAACGCTCTTTACATATCATAAGTATTTGATTGCTCCACCTTGCTCAAATAAGTTTCTAACTCCTCCAAAGTTTTTAGAATGTCATCTGCTTGATGGAATGGACTATCTAGCTTCTTCTTCGCATTGTGCATTCTTTCTTCCAAATCTTTGACATCTGTTAAAGCCATACTGATACCCAAGCTACCCAACAGGATGGCAAGACATTGGCTCTGATACCACTGTGATGTCCCTTACTTAGGGGCTCTTTTTTTCTCCTACAAAAGCTCTGATACCACTGTGATATCCCTTACAAATAGAGATATATGAAAGACACAAAACTATGATACCAAAGACCAAAGCTCTGATACCATTGTGATGTCCCTTACTTAGGGGCTCCTTTGGTCTCTACACAACTCTGATATATAACAAATAAAGCTCTGATACCACTGTAATGTCCCCTCCAAATAGGGAATATAGCAACACAAAAAAACTCTGAACAAGATATAACTTTTGTTGAATAAATTCAGAATGATCACAATAATATAGTCTCTTAATAACAAATTATAGATTGTATCACTTGTCCTTCTAAACTATTACAATTGTAGTCCTTTCTTATGCATATAAAAATGAAATACAGTCTTAAAAACCCTGACTTAGCAAAACTGGAAGCGAAAACTGGAAACTGGAAGCAAAAATTGGATTCTAGAAGGTCTCGGCCTGCTGTGTCGAACACACAGTCGCTGACGTCAGTCACTACAGGTCAGCTTTCTGCTGACATCGGTCTTTAGTCGACCGATGTCGGTCACTGGAAACCCTCTGTCTTCCGAGGTCGATTCTTGAGTTGATCTATACGGACCTGTACAGACTTTGTACAGTCGCCAATTAAGCAAGCTTCCCTGTTTTCAACCCCTGATCTGAAAATATACGTTTCTAGCACAGAAGATCTCTAGCTGTATAATTTATTGAATCAAAACAAGAATAAAGAAATACCTGGAATATCTATAATAACTTCTGTGTGAAGTTATCTCTCAAACCTAAAATTCTATGATAACTTTTGGATGAAGCTATCTCTCACTTTGGCAATAGATCAGCTAATATTCTACAGCCTCTTAATTGCACACACTGAAGAGGGAACATTCTCCAATGCAAATGGAATCCTTGAACCCTAGGCTCAGTCTTCACAGAAGAAATTCTCAAAATCAATATCAATAATCAATAGCATAATGAACAATGGCCTCCATGTGAAACCCTTATACCCTCAAAAGATATGCTTGCCCTAATTAGGGTTTTTCTTAAATTAGCATTAGGGTTTCTAATTTAAAATTAGACCAAATAATTAATAATTAATAATTAATTATTAATGAGACCAAATAATTAATATTTGATTAAATCAATCAAATATTAATATCTCCCTCAATATACGTTGGATCCTCAAACCGATCGAAGCAGGTGAATCAGGGAGTGATTCCACACATGACCATACCAAAATAAAGGTGCTCCACTGCATATCAAATATCCCTAAAAAGTAGGGGCTCAGGCCCAATGCGTCTGAAATAACCTGAATGAAAACCAAATGTAGAAATTCTGTGAATCAAAGTCAAGCCAAGCTCCATTATGACCCTCTATCCATCCTATTAGCCTACGAAGGTCATAAAATAGACTAACCATCATGCCTGTCAATGTCCACGAAAAAGGGGACATGACACTCTATATAATGAAAAATATTTCATTGTTATAAATAAACTTTTTTTGATTATCAGAAGCAAAACTCTGCCCAAATTGAAAGGCATTACTGAGACTTTGAACTCAGATTGTAATTCATATTATTTTATCTGAATGAGAAAACAAGTTACTTATATACTTTGTCTTGTTATAGCTTGTGCTATCTTAGGAAATTGTTCATATGTCTATTTCATAGAAGTTTTCTTGTCCATTTGATTTAACAAGCAAAACTAGTGGAGGTGATCATGAAGGTGTCCTAAAGGCCAACTGTGGGATGATTTGGTGCCCCCATAAGTACCTTCAATGTGTTTGCATTTTTCTTTCTTATGTAAAGAGCTTTGGGACATGTGGTGACCCCATTTTTCTCTCTTAGGTTGTTGATCACTATGTACCCTTATTACCAATTACTTGATACCTAAAAGATTCCTTTTGCCTACTAAAGAACACTTTTGAAAGAAGAGAAGTGCCTTCTATCATTGCACCAAGATTTCTACTATTTAGGAAGGAGTCTAGATCCTGGCTGAAAGTTGATTCTGAAAGAAGATAAGTACCTTCCCCAACACCCAAGATTTCTTCCTTCTTTATCAGCATCATCTCTAAAAAAAGAGAGATGGATGGTTCATCCTACCCTTGTGTCCTATTTTTTGCATATATATATATATATATATATATATATATTGTATATCACCTATGCATATTTAATAGGGAACCTCCCCTTGATGAGAGGAGGGATTTTTCCCCTTATGATGTAGTTAATCTGCACACCTAGATGACCAATCTTTCTATGTTGTGGTGATAGGAACTATTTTGAATGCCAGTTAGTTGGTCGACAAAATATTCACTCGACAATTTTTGGTGACTCCGCTAGGGAAGGACAAGTAGTTTGAAGCCTCAAGCTTCAAATGGAAGTGAAACCAGTCCTTTTCCAATTTTTTGATTCACAATCTAGCAACCCCATGCTATACCAAAAGCCAGAGAGCTCAAGGTGTTGTTGATCCTATCTCTGAGTTGGCACAGCAAAGAGGTTTCAACTTGCTTTCACCCTAACCCTGAGTTCAATGATCTAGGAGTGTCCCTCCTACCTATACCAGGACAACAACACAAGGTAGAGATACTTTTCCTATGGTTAGTAGAGCCTTGCCTATCCCAATTCTACCTAGATTTGTTATCCCTTCTTTTAATAATCCTATCATGGCAGCTTGAGGCCCTTGGGGTAACTCTTTTGGCCTGCTTAATTTAACTCCACCACTGCATGAACTTCCATGAAGCTTGAGAAAGAATTTCATCAAATTCTTTGGGGATGGAAAAGTCCATCTTGATGAACATGTTACTTCCTTCAACATAGCCTGTGGCATGATAGGCATAGAATTTGAGGATGTAGCAGTGAGGATTTTCATGGAAACACTGCAAGGTGTTACTGTAGACTAGTGTACCACCTACAAGCCCGATCAATAACTGATTGGGACACACTCAAAGCTAAATTTGAGGCCAAATTCAACCCTACAGAGGATGCACATGCCTTTTTGGCCTATCTCATGCAAATGAAGAAGCAACCCCAAGAGCCTATGAGGGATTTCATAGCAAAGTTTGATAAGCTAAGGAACTGGATTCCTACTATTGCTCAACTGCCCCCTGAAAACCTCAAATGCTTCTTCATTAACTCACAACTACCTGAAGTGAGTTTCCTACTAATAAGAGCCGGTCACATAGATCTTGAAGCTGCTCAAGATTTGGCTATCGAAGTCAAAGATGACCTTATCTTAGTAGGGAAGATAAGGAGGGACCCAAATAAAGGTAAATATTCTTCTTCTTTGGAATATTCCCCTTCCACCACCACTGATCCTATGATGCAAAAGCTAGCAAATGAAGTGCTAGATCTTAGAAGGCAAGTGGTGCAAGGAATGTCATCCACTCCTGCATATAGAGATATACCTAGGAGGACATTTTAGAATCAAGCATATCAGGGCAATGCTGCCAAGAATCAGGGATAGAAAAATTGCCTTCCTCCTCCATAGAGGAATCTCACCCTCGAAGCACCTGTAACTGACTCAGTAGTTAGATATCTTGAAGCTAAATCAGACTTCTCATCCTAGCCTGAGTTGAATCCTGAAGAAGATGCTAATCTCTTCACTGAGGAAGAAGAAGAATTAGCTAGCAACTCTGATATTGGTTTCTTGAACTATCAGGATGAACCCAAGAGTAAAGGTAATGTAGCTGAGGGGTCATATGCTATATTCACCTAGTCTAAGAATCAATCATCTCAACAAGTTGATAAGGAGAAAGTAGAGGAGCAACCTTAGCTAGCAGTTTCAATTGCTAAGCGAGGATCTACTCTCCCTTTCTAGCCAAAATGCCTGGTGATTACAAGAAAGGTAAGTACCCTAAATGCCCCTATGCCTTTTACTTCAAACTCGTAGTCCAGTACTTCCCCCCTAAAACTCAAAAAGATGAGCTCTCATCCTCTGTACCTAGTTCATCTCCTGCATTTGACATAATTGATCATATTAAGAAAACCAAGATTCAAATGTCTGAGTTTGAATTCCTACAGTCCCATCCTGAACAATTAGATAATTTGGCTCAATATGTTAAAAACTAAAATGTCCCTGTTGAATAGGAAGTTCCCAAAGTGACTCATGATTCCCCCAAGGATGCATCCACCAAGAAAAATCTTGTCATTTCCTCTCCTACCGCTCTTAGTAAGACTGAACCCTTTTATGTCTCATTGCTAATAAATGGATAGCAGCTAAATAATTACATGATCAACTTTGGAGCTTCAGATAATGTCATGCCTGTTAAAGTAGCTGAATCCATTAATCTCACACTAACCAAGATGTTTGGTAGGTGCTTTTCCATGGAGAACAAACAAGTGCCACTACTGGGGAAAATAAAATATGCCCAATTTGCCTTTGCTGCCTTTCCAGACAAAAGAATCAAGATGACTGTCTTGGTAGCAGACGTCCTAGCATCATATGGTATCCTTCTTGGGTAGAATTTTGGTAGGGATGTTGGTGGTGAATTAAGCATGGATTTATCAGAGGCAAGGATTCTAGTCAAAGGTGTCATGAAGGGGCTACTTCCTAAAAAAGAATCAAAATACGTAGTTACCTGGACCTCAGCACTTGAAGCTCAAATCCTATTCGATTCTTCAAGCCTGGGTAACTACTTTCTATCTACGGATGAAGTTCATGAGGCATTTGATGAAAATATTATAGTTGACAACTTGGAAATGAAGTCAGGTGAAACAACAAAGAATTGGATGAGCCCAATGAAAGTGTGGAAGAATCCCCTCCTCATAATAAAGAACCCCAAGGGAAATCAATATCAAATGAGGTATGGATTCTTGAATTTGATGGCAGCCACTCCTCCACTGGTTTGAGAGCTGGGGTTGTGTTAATATCTCCTCAAGGAGATATTTTTCCTTCATCTTATAAGTTGTAATTTAGCAACACCAATAACATAGCTAAGTATGAATCTCTATTGTTTGGATTAAGAGATGCTAGGGACAAAGGCATCAAGCTCCTCCATGCTAAAGGAGATGCCAAACTAGTGGTTTGTCAGGTAAGGAACTTGTATCAAACCAAGAATGAAAGATTGCATCATTACTGCAATCTAGTTTGGGACCAGCTTGAAGACTTTGATTATTTCATCATCTCTATAGTTCCTAGAGAATTCAATGACCAGGTAGATGCATTAGTTGTTTCATCTACTCTCTTAGTCCCCCACCCAAATTTCAAAGGAGATAGGTACACTGTTGAGTTGGTCTTTAGACCAAGCATGCCTGATAATGCTAGTCATTGGTAGAGATTTGATAATGATAATCACATCATTGCCTTCTTAGAGCAAAAGGATAGCTTTGAATGGCTACATTTTGAAGGTAGTGAACCTCAAGAGCCTAAACCAACTCCTGAATAAATTTCAAGCACAGGTGAGGAGTTCTTGAAAATAAAAGGGAATAAAATTTCCAAAGGCCTTGTTTCCCTTGAGAAGCTGTTTGATAAGCATGATAGATTCATCAAATAACAAAAAATAGATTCAAGCTCCTCCTAGGAGTTTGATCAAATAAATTTGGGAACCAAGGCAGACCCCAAGATGGTGAACATCGAGAAGTGTTGTACTCTTGAGGAATGTTCCAAGTTCACCACTTTGCTTAACAAATACATGGATGTCCTAGCATACTCTTATGATGACCTGAAATCACTCTAGCCTGATGAAATCTTACACAACATTCCTCTCAAGGCTGATTCAACACCTTATAGGCAAAAGTCTTGCCATTACAATTCAAAGATATCAGGTACTATTTTGTCAAAGATTCAAAAAATGCTAAATGACAACATAATCTTCCCAATCCGTCATTCCACCTAGATTGCCAATATAGTGCATGTAAGGAAGAAGAATGGGGAAATTTGCCTTTATGTGGATTTTAGAAATTTGAATTAGGCATCCTTGAAGAATAATTATCCTTTACCAACCATGGATCAAGTGCTGCAAAGAGTGACAGGCTCAAAGATGTTATCAATGCTAGATGGCTTCTCAAGATACAATTAAGTTAAAGTTGGTGAAGTAGATCAGCATAAGACCACTTTCACCACACCTTGGGGCACATTTGCATATAAAAGGATGCCTTTTGACTTGATAAATGCTGGTGCCACCTTACAAAGAGCAATGGACCTTACCTTCAAGGATGAGATTGATAAGTTCATAATAATTTATCTTGATGACTTGACTATCTTCTCTAAGCATCACCCAGCTCATGTGAGCCATTTGCATCAAGCGCTAGAATGCTGCCACTAGAATGGCATTTCCTTGAACCCCAAGAAGTTAATTTTTGGAGTAACAGAGGGGAAAATTTTTGGACACATTGTGTCTAAAGGAGGCATAAACATTGACTCAGACAGAGTCAAATCTATCCAAGAACTTTCCTTGCCCACAAGCAAGACTGCTATTCACTCTTTCTTTGGGAAGGTGAATTTCTTATGGAGGTTCATCCCTAAGTTTTCCAAAAAGACTAAGCACATTGTGAACATGATGAAAGGGAAATCCACCTTTAGCTAGACTAAAGAAGGCAAGTCAGCCTTTGAGGATGTCAAGACTGCCATTGCCCATGCTCCAATCCTGGCCTGCCTAGACTATAGCAAAGAATTCACTATTTACAGCTATGCTTCAGAACATACACTTTAAGCAATTTTGGTTTAATAGAATAAAGATGGTATGGAATCTCCCATTTCTTTCATGAGCTATCCTATCAAAGTTCATGAGCTAAAGTACTCAAATATGGAGAAGCACGCTTATGCAGTGGTGAAGGCTATGAAACATTTTTATTTGTACATCCTCAATTCTTGAGTTATTGCCTTGGTCCTAGACACAACAGTGAAATCTATACTGACTTAGCAGGAGTTTGGGATGAAAAGAGGAAACTGGGTTGCAAAAATCTATGAGTTTGATTTGATCATCAAGCCAACAAAGCTAGTACATGGGAAGGGGCTATGCCAACTGATTACTGATATCACGCTAGGAGAGACGAAGCATGAAGAGCCAGAAGTGGATAACTCACCTATAGTCCTCCTTGTCTCCACCACAGATGAGTGGTATTTAGGTATTGCTCATTTTCTTACCTATGGTGAATGTCTTGTAAAGCTGTCTTATAAAGAAAGGAGGACCATCAAGCTAAAAGACACTAATTTTGTCCTCTAGGACAACAGCCTGTATAAGAGGTACCTTGATGGAACATTCCTTTGCTATGTGGACAAGGAGCAACAAAGCTGACTTCTAAAGTCCTTCCACAATTTGGCCTATGGGTGACATTTTTATACCCTAGTGACTGCCCATAAGATCTTACGAGCTAGGTACTATTGGCCCACCCTCTTTCAAGATGCATACAAGTGGGTTAGGGGATGTGAATTGTGCCAACAGTTTGTCAAAAATCCCAAGCTAGCTGCCCTACCTCTCAAACTAGTGGTCATAGAAAAGCCTTTTCAGCAATGGGGAATTGACTTTATTGGTGCTATAAACCCATTGTCAAGTGCTGGACATGACTATGTCCTTACAGCAATAGAATACTTCACCAAGTGGGTGGAAGCAGTTCCAACCAAACATGCTACTTCAGAAGTAGTATGCAATTTTGTCAAAGAAAACATCATGTCCAAGTTTGGGATCCCAATCAAAATTGTCACTAACAATGCCACCTGCTTCACTTTCTGATAGATCACTCAATTCTACTTCCACTATGGAATTACACTTTCCCATTCCTCTTATTACTTCCCACAAGGGAATGAATAGGCTGAGTGAAGAAAAAAAAACTTGGTGACTATCATCAAGAAGCTGGTGGATGACAACCAAAGGACTTGGCATAAGGCATTGGTTGATGCTCTATGGGTGAATAGAATTACTCCAAAGAGAGCAATTGGTATGTCTCCCTTCCAACTTCTTTATGGTGTAAATGTTGAGATACCAATCACCTTGGAATTGCCAACATTGAAATTAGCTAAGGTGATTGAAGATCAAACGTATGAGAGCTCACTTGAGAAGAGGATCATGTGCCTTGCTAAGCTGAATGAGCAAAGAACTATAGTGGTGGATAGAATTTCCACCCATCAAAGTCTGGTGAAGAAGCTCTTTGAATAGAAAGCAAAAAATTGTGATTTCTAGATTAGAGATCAAGTCCTGCTATGGGATAGGAGAAGAGAACCAAAGGGGATGCATGAAAAGTTTGATTCCCTATGGAGGGGCCCTTTTACTATTCATCAGTTTAATGGTAAAAATAGTTTCCTATTGAAATATCAAGATGGCACTCTCTTTTCTCTACCTCATAATGGGAAACATCTAAAGCACTTCAACTCTTGAAGTATCAGATGAGTTCCCCTGTACATATGTATATTTGTATATTCTGTTGTTCTATTTTATTCATTTTGTTTTCATTTTTTGGAGCCTTTCTTTTTGGGTAGCATGACTTCATAGCCCAATGGCACATTTTAAGGCACTAGAGATTTTGGTTTCTACTCCCCTTAGTTATTCTGAGTTTTCATCTGAAGGATGTTCCCCAATAAGAGCCAACTGTTGTCCCTGAAAAGTAATTCCTCATTTTTCAGATAACATAGGACTATTTTGGTCCTGTTTGGCCAAAATTGTTTTTTTCCCCTTTCCAAAAATTTGTTGTAAAACATTCAATTTTGTCATTTTATCAAACTTTTTGGTAAAGGGATTAGCAAGTTCAATAGGTTCAAAGGCTTTTACAGGCGAGTTCAATCAAAAGGGACTAGTTTCTTGCACTTGGACACTTTTGGGTCAGGTTCAATGCTTTGGTTCAACCAAAAAAGGGTCATCGACAATCTTCTAATCGAATGAACCAATGACCCATTGAACCTTGAATAATATCAACATCAAGGTTCATCAGGTTCAAGGTTCATCAGTTCAATATCAAGTTCAAAGGTTCAAAGACTGCCTCAGTTGTGAAGAGAAATGCACTCAAAAAAAAGAAGTGGAAAAAGGTGCCGTGTGTCCCTTTTGAAAAATTGTCGAAAGCTACCATGTGTCTGCATCTACGCAAGTGATATAAATAAGTAGACCATGCCATATGTCCCATTATGACTCAAAAAAATGTGACAAGTATTAGTGTTCACTTCTCAAAGTCCCTTATAAGCTATAAGGCTTCTTTCGATAAAGTCTCTCTTAGAATTCCATGAAGGGTGACAAGTGGTAGTAGTGGAAGGCCCCAATGTATTTAGCTAAGAGTGAAAAAATGTGCCATGTGTCCCTCTAAAGCTTGTTATAAGCCTCCACGTGTCAATATCCATAGCCTCTTCCCTTAGCTTCACTATTTTGAACAAAGACCATGGTGGTCCTTGGGATGAGTGACTAACTAAAGTGGAACACACCATGTGTCTACATCCATGTGACTAACAAATGTATTCAGACCATGCCACGTGTCCCTTGTAGAGATCAGTAAAGGCCAAAAATCATCATCATCTGTGAGAGCCCGAGTGAGCCCCAAGCATTTTTATGATGCTACAAAATCCTGATAGCAAAAGGCACCAGGTGTCGATAGTAGATGGTTTCAACATGATGTAACAGAAGATGCCATGTGTCCTCACTTGTTCTTACGAAAGGTGACACATGACACTTGTTCAAAGAGGTGGATGATGCCATGCATCAAAGGATAGGCCCCCCAAAAATGCAAAGACATAAAATCAAAGGGAGGTGACTTCCTTTAGACAAATTGTTTGAAGGAATTCCTTCAGACATTTTGTCTAAAGGAAATAAAAGGACTAATAGCCCTCTAAAGAAATTGAAGCCCAAAGGCCACCTAGAAAATCTAGAAGGACAAAGACCCTTGTGAGGGGACACTTGACACATAAAATAGACCCTATTTGAGATCTCGAAGGGCAAGTTCCCTTCAAGAAAGGCCAAGCCTCAAAGCACAGCAGAGGCTGCCAAGTGTCATATGCCAAGACACAGTCCCTATCAAGCTTCCTAGAGTGGAACCTGCCACGTGTCCCATCCTAGTGTAGTGGATACTACCACGTGTCTGCATCCATGCTTCTAGTCTCTGACTAATTTCAAATCTTATTTCTATAAGCCTATTTTGAAGCTATGGATGCCACCACATGTCCTCACCTGCGTCATAGTGAAAAGAGACCATGGCAAGCAAGAAAGACATGAGGAAGTTACTGGGTAGAATGACAGGCTTGTGGATGTCAAATTTAAAGTGACCAGCTAGCCATTAACTTTTAATAAGGAAAAGACCCACGAATGCCAAATTAGCTGCATCCAAGTGTCTATTGATTTTTATGGACTCAAAAGATGAACCTAGATGCATTGAAAAAGCTTAAGGCCAAGATCAAGAGAAGGAAGAGATAGAGAGGTAAACTCAGTGAGAGTTACTGCTAGTAGGTGAAGTAGTTTGTTGATTAGATATTTGGGGAGATAGTAGCATTAAGAGCACCATCAGATTGTCCCTTTGAAGGTAATGACAATGTAGATAGTTGTGCAGCTAAGCAGGTGAATGAATGAGTGATTTAGGCTAAGAAGGAGGCATTAGAGATGAATTGACACACCATAGTCAAGGGAGTTGCCCTGCTCCAACATGGCCCTTCCTGACAAGACCAAAATGCATCCAAGGCATTGAATGCACTGAATAAGTCACTTCACTGGGAGAAAGTGACAAGTCTCTCCTAGCCTCTATATAATGAAAACTCTTTCATTATTATAAATAGACTTTTTTTATTATCAGAAGCAAAACTCTACCCAAATTGAAAGGCATTACTGAGACTTTGAACTTAGACTGTAATTCATATTATTTTATCTGAATGAGAAACAAGTTACTTGCAGACTTTGTGCTATTATAGCTTGTGCTATTTTAGGAGATTGTTCATATGTCTATCTCCTAAAAGCTTTCTTGTCCATTTTATTTAACAAGCAGAACTAGTGGAGGTGATCAGGAAGGTGTCCTGAAGGCCAACTGTGGGATGACGTGGTGCCTCCATAAGTACCTTCAGTGTGTTTGCATTTTTCTTTCCTATGTAAAGAGCCTTGGGATGACATGGTGCCCGCATTGTTCTTCATTTTTATCTCTCGGGTTGTTGATCACTCCGCACCCCTGTTACCAGTTACTTGCTACCTGAAAGATTCCTACTACCTGCTGAAGAACACTTCTGAAAGAAGAGAAGTGCCTTCTATCATTGCATCAAGATTTATACTATTTAGGAAGGAGTCTGGCTCTTGGCTAAAATTTGCTTCTAAAAGAAGATAAATACCTTCCCCATCACCCAGGATTTCTTCCTTATTTATCAGCATCATCTCTAAAAAAAGAGAGATGGATGGTTCATCCTACCCTTGTGTCCTATTTTTTGCATATATATATATATTGTATATAACCTCCACATATTTAATAGGGAACCTCCCCTTGATGAGAGGAGGGATTTTTCCCCTTTTGATGCAGTAAAGCTGCACACCTGGATGACCAATCTTTTTATGCTGTGGTGATAGGAACTATTTTGAATGCCAGTTAGCTGGTTGAAAAAATATTCACCCAATAATGATATCTACATAGTCCTCCCTATAAAATAGATTTGATATCCATAGAGGTATGAGAGGAGGAACTATACGAACTCTTCCAAATTCCAAAAACATGCTAATTTATAGAGCTAAGTTATGCCAGAGATCATAATTTTATCTCAAAGGATCAGTTTTGTCCCCCATGTCCAGCATATAGTCTTGTGTTATTTATTGTGCATGGATTGAGGTAATGTGGTTATATTATTTCAATCATCAAGTGTGCATGAAAGACATCCAATTCTCCCCTACCAAGACCTCTGAAGGTAATTGCATCACTTTGTATGACATTTTTACAAATGAATCTCTATTTAATTTTTTAATGCTTACTCCTATAATGGGCTATGATTTGAACTTCATAAAATCCATATATTATACCATCTACACCCTCTTGCTATATTTATATGTCTATTATGAACCAAAACTCAAGCACTTCTTTCCCATCTTAAACTGGCTAGTGTTGAAGTGTGGTTTATTTACTTTGCCAAAGACTCTAATATTTTTTGGTGCTTCTCATAGTCATGATGTCTATGATCATGAATTTGGATCTTGATATTTTCTTTCCATTAATGGTGGCCTCAATGTCACTCCTATTTTCTATTACCTAGTTTATACACAAACCATGCCTCACACTCCTCTTCACCAAAATCCAAGAGAGCATAATTCATTCCTCTATGTAATATCACTTTTGACATCTATACATGCTCAAAATCTCACTGTAGTAACATTTTCTTGCCTTAGATCTAGTTCACTAGGTTGGCTCTAGTTTGTTGCTCTAAGTTCAAAATTAACTTCAAAGTTGGTAACCCTCACTAGTTTTCCCTTTGTAGCTTTATACCTATAGTTAAACTACTTTCTTAATTATAGGTGATTAATGGTGTGATGATGCCTAAATTTATTTTAATTCACCAAAACCTATGAAATCTATGAAAATCTACTGCCACATACATATTTAATGTAGATATTTGGCCTTTGATGTTACCTCAATAAATTCTCCTAATGGTATTTTTGGTGAAGTGATGTGTAGTTAAAACAATCACTTACCACCTCACTTTGGGTGGATGTCAGCTTATCATGATGAAGTTTCTCCTATGATTTTGTTTACTAGGCATGAAATTCACCTTCCCCATGGCAAATTGGGCATAATGCCTCACATGTACGCAATTTAGCCTCCACAGTTCCATTTCCTCTTCCTACTGCATTTCCATTTCAAGTTCACTTTCCTATCTTGGTTAATTTATCTACACTTTCATGTCTTACCTTGGCCTGTCTTACCCCATACAAATCCCTAGGTGTCTTGCACGTGTATCATCTTATGCACCTTTATTTCATCTTATGGACACAAACATCTTGTGCATCTTTATTCATCACTTGGTACTCCTATATTCAAAATCTAAAAAGTTTCATGCACATAAAGCCTTAAGTGTCTAGTCATAAGTTTTTAGGAAGCGATGTTGCTTGAATCACCTAAATGGTATTATGCATGAAATCTATAGAACAATCCTCCTATGGGCCTCAAGGAACCTTGTTTTTTGAATCTTGTGTATGAAGATCTTGTATGCCTCATGTTTAAATCTGGAAAAAATTATGTGCCCATAACATAGGTGTCTAACCTTAGGCACTTAAAAAACATCCATGTTCAACTCACCTGACTAGAATTATGAATGAAGGTGATAGAAGTCTCTTGTATATGGGCCTCAAAGTACCACTTATTCACTCCTTATCACCACAACAACACAAAATAACACAAATCATAAGGAACTATTTGGCTTGCACCAAGCTTTATTCTTGTTGTACAATATAACTAACTTATGACCAAGAAGTTTGTGTTTGATGGTATAAACAACATCCTAATATTGATAAGTCTTTAATTGATTACCATTAAAATTCTTAGGGAATATATTACCTAATAATGTGTATAAATTGCATGCACTAATCCCCAATATGTTGTGGATAACATATGGACCCATCCACCTTATCGACATCTTGTATGGGTGATTGAAGTACTTGGAGTCATATAACAAGACTAATTTTACTTCAATAAATACCTTATGCTTGATATGCTTATCATTCAAGATCTTCTGGTGCATATTTTCTATCTATTGGCTCCACTTTGCATAGGTGTGCACCTCATCTAAATGTTCCAAATCCTCTAACCTTACAATCAATTATTTTTGGTCATCCAATCAACCAATGCACATGATGCATAATGATGGCACCAATAACTCCATCAATATAATAAACTTAGTACCAAACACTAGTTGAAATGATGTAGGCTTATTCAAGTGATTTTAGGTTGTGTGATATTCGGGTAGTACTAATGACACTCAATCATCCCAATCATTGAGACCAACAACACATATATTCGTGAGGCATATCCCCAAGATGTTGTTAAATGCCTTAGTTATGACATTCACTTATGGATGATAATGTCTTGTCTTATGGTGTGCCTCCATGTACTCTATCAACAAGATATACATAGTTTCATTAATGAAATATGTGATTTTATTGTTGTCAAGTTGAGTGGGCACCCATAGTGACTTATGATGTTATCCCATATGAACCTTACAACTATGGTGGCTATGTAGTTTTTGGTTGGCATGGCCTCGACCCACTTGGTGAAATAGTCAGTGGTCATTAGAATGTATCTTACACCTATGCACCTTGTTATGGGAGTAATTATTCCAATAAAATCAATGGCTCATTTCTTGAATGGTGCCTAAGCAATAATGGGGGTGAGAGGTATCTCAACCTAGTGGTTGGTATTCTCTATGTGCTGGCATATGTCACATGCCTTGGTATAATATTTTACATCTTGAAATAGACTTGGATACCACAACTTGATTACAATACCTTGCACATCATTGTGTCTCTACCATAATGGTCTCTTTATATCTCATCATGTACCTCATGTAAAATGGATTCCATATAATGTTGTAAGAAACATCAATGTAGGACTTCATCTCAACCTAATTTGTATAGTTCCCCATTAATGAGCTAAAAAGGGGTACCATGAACTGTGAGCTATTTCTTTTCTTTAGTTACCATTGTTCAGGGCATAGATCTATATCTATTAAGTCATTAGGAGAATGCTAGACTCTATAGAGTTGTGCATTTAACATATCATCCTTAATAGGCATTGTTGCATCACTAGGGTCAATGTAGGATAAATGGTCTAGGCCCGAGTTCTATTTTCTAGGATTGATGATAATTAAGAATTGGAATTATTGAAACAAAATGATCCATTTATAAATAGACCCATAAAGAATGGGCTTGTTCAAAATGTACTTAATCACCTTGTGGTATGTAAAAAAAATAATGGGGTCACCAACAAGTATTGTCTAAATTTTTATAGGGTAGAGACCATGGTGAGTGCCTCATGCTTAGCTGTAATACAATTATGCTCTACTTGTGTCAATTTTTTACTTGTAAAGGAGATGAGATGATCCATCTTACCTTTGATAGACTATGCTAGAATGGTGCCAATTACAAAGCCAAAATCATCGACATCAACATGAAATGGGGTTATCTAGTTAGGAAATTAGAGAATAGGTATGCTAGTTAATTTGATCTTTAGAGTTTTAAAGGCATCTTCTTGCACTGCACCCTAATAGAATAGGTCATATTTTCACAAGATATCCTTTAAAAACACTACAATATTTATATAGCTCCTTATGAATTTCCTATAATATCCATAATGGCAAAGAAAGGCATAAACATTATTTTGTATTGAAGGGGTCTAGGATGAATGATTATTATGATCTTCGTAGGATCAATGAGTAGACCATCTTTATAGATGATATACTTGAGCAAGGTTATAAAGGGTGTTGCAAACATGCATTTCTTCAAGTTTAAGGATATATATGTATACAAAAATTTCAAACATTAGGTGTAGGTTATCACAATAATCCTTTATGAGCCCATACACCATCTAGTCATCTAGGTATACCTGAAAGAACTTGTGGATGAAGTCTTTAAATGTGGTGATCACCACTCTAGAGAACAAGCTTGATGCACTTTTAAATCTAAAGGGCATCACATTTTAATAAAAATAACCTCATTTAGTTATAAAGGTTGTTTTGGGATTGTCTTCCTCTTGAATCTAAACTTGATGGTATCCAAAGAACCCATCGATAAAGGTGTATATCTCATATCCTGTGATGCCATCCAAGACTTCATCAGTGAATAGAGTTAGAAAGGGGTTAGTGATGTAGGTGAAATTTAAAATTCTATAATCAATGAAAATGAGAATATGCCTATCCTTCTTGATGCTAATCACCATGGGACTTACCCACTTAGACTCCTGTATAGGGTAAATGACACATGTGGTTAACATTACATTAATCTCCATTTTAAACTTGGCATGGAGGTTGGAATTCATTTTATAGGGGTGCTTATTGATATGCCTTTCACTATAAATTAAATTTATACTTGTCTTCCCAAAGGATGGGTGGGTGACCTTAATATCATGATAATTCCTAGGGAGCAAGTATTGGAATTCCTTTAGGATATCCACAATTTATACTAGTTCTACATTAGACCAATAAGTACTTAGAGTATCCATCTTTGGCTCTACTTCTACACTAATGGATACCTTAATTGTCTTTAGTGGTGCATGATAGGGTTTATTATTTACTTAGTGTGAGTCCTCAACTTGATAGGTTTAATTATTTATCTCTACATGAAAATGAATTGGGTCTTCTTCATTGAGAACACTATCATCTATTTGATGCTTGAGTTTCCTCTTGCTTGTCAAGGTTGACCAATAACGCTCCTTCAAAGTTTTGTCATCTTCTCCGCTTGAGTTATTATTGATCACTTATTCTTGAAAGAAGGTTGGGAGCACTAATACTATCTCCCCAAACATGTATTTTAGGCATTCCTCAAGGATTGTGGTGTCCTTGAACACTACTCTCTAAATTACTTGTAGTGGGTCTCTCAAATCCAAGTTTTGTAAAGAAAAGGAGAAGGTGTGCACAAACTTCTCCTCAAGGGAATCTAAATTTGTTGTTTCACAAAAAATATCATTAACCATATACCATGCTCATGTTCATGTCTTTATATTTATATAGAAGGCATGCACCCATAAGTTCTTTGGTGTAGTCATACCATAGTTAGTCTATGTCTCTTCACATAAGCACACATACACTATGGGATCAGAGTCTCTAGAGTATGCCAATATATCTAAGTCCTCATTGCTTCTCCTAAATGTAGTACACATGCCTAATTTCACATCTTACTAGGTTGGAAAGTTGGGCTTATACACTACCCACCAATGAGTCTTAGTGATCCTTAATGTATACACTAGTGCACCCATTCTATCTTCTTCTTTGGGGACGTATAATTCAATATCTTGGACACACTTTTCCTCTAGATTTCTCCCTTCAAATTTTGGAAGTGTAGTAAGTTTACCTTTGTTCAGGTGGTATAATCTATTTCCTTTTGAGGGACGATCAATCTGGTCCTAGCTAATCCTTATAGTTATTTATGCCTTTGCACACACCAAGTAACTCCTATGACTAGTGTTCTCATAGGCTTCTTTGACCCATCGATTGGAAGCAATATTGGTGGTTTCTAAGGTTGATTATCTATCATCCCAAGAGAGTACTCCTTATCTAGTGGGGTTGATATTATTGATCCCTTGCACCATGATATTATATATGTGGCTGATCTCATCCTTAATATAAACACTCTCTATATAAAGGGGTCCTTAGTCACTTGAGAGGGGATACACTACCCTTGCCATTTTTAAAGCTCATATATCACTTTTTAAAGCACATATCAGTATTATTGGCATAACACCATGGCCTTCCCAAAATTGTTGGATAATTATTGTATTTATCCAACTTGATTACCTTGAAGTAAACATGGAATTTAGTGCCCATAAATCTATAATGGTCTCCTTTAAAATTCTGATTAGTTGCACTTAGGTTTTTTTGGCCATAAAAAGTACATGGGGAGAAGGCCTCAAGGCTAGCCTACCCATCTTCTCTTATGAATTTTTGTTAGGATATTGACCTCAACACCTATGTCAATAAGGACCTTGAAGATAGACCATACATTGATAATGGTATTCACCAAGAGTTCTTGGTCATACTTCACATTGATGGTATGCCTAACCTCTCTTACATTTTCCATGCATGGTGCAAAAAATTCAATTGACTACTACTCTACATGTCTTTAAAGAGATTATTTAATATGGACAACATCCCTTCCATTTTTAAGAGGTGAAAGATCTCAATTAGCTATTTTAATTCACTCTCATTACCATCTTGATTCTTTTGAGAGGAAATATCCTTACCTCTAGGTCTCATACTAGTTGGAGCTCTCATTACAGGTTCTAGATTACACTCATAGCCTATTGTAATACATATTTCTAGTATGTAGGGTCTTGATAAGGTGCATATTTGGGTTCAAGTTGTGTTATGTGCTAAATGTGACACTCCCCATATTCTAGGTACAAATTTGGTACTGGCATAATTAGAGGCAGAGTAGTGAGTCTAGTTTGATTGGCTCTGTATAGATGGGTTATGTCTTTAGACTCCATTTAAATGTTTTATTCTCATGCTTTATCATTCCTACACCATTATCTATACTAGGTATACCTTGGGTCAACTTTTTGTATAAGTTGAGTCATTCCTTGACCTTATGAGTTCCTTGACAATACCTATGTATTAGATGTGTAGGGTAGTTGCATCGATAGTGCTTAGTCAAACCATAGTTGTAACATGATCTTGGTGGGAATATTCCTCTACCACAGCTACCACCTCACCCTTAGGCAGTGCTTTACATCCCATAAGATACATTCTATTATACATATCACTCATTTACTTAGGTTCCCTACCCTCCTTCTACTACCATTACTTGCCTTACACCTCTCACCATGTTCTCATGCATCTCATCAATTATATGACACTCAGTTGTGGTATGAGTATAGGCATCACATAATCAATAATAGGTGGTTGTGTTTGCCTAACTAGTGTATTGAAACAAAGGGTAGTTATGAGAATCATGCACCTCATAACAAACTTCAAAGCTAAGAAGCAATGTGCACACATTCTTTTGAGGGTAATTGTTCCTATTATGGGCCTCTATCTCATAGTTGATGCACCATAACCCACTCCATGTATCTTGTGATGAACTAGAAGTCAAATTATATATTTGGGAGGCCACAGATGTAATTCACATCTCCATGAAAGGGTTGATTCCTATGTCGACTCTCCTAATTACCTCATCTCTGAATGTGGCTTCAAGCACTTTATGAAGGTATGTGAATGTTTTCATGGGTAGTGTTATTTTAAATGGTATTATAAATCCCCCAATGAATCATTATGCTTTTTGGGAGGGGTGAATATCATAAGGGATCTTGGAAAGAATATTTCTAAATCTGGCATCATTTAGGTGCATGCTAACTGATAGTCCTTCGTTAATTTCTTTGAACATGATGATGCTTTGATATTCAAACTTAGGTATATTAAATTATTTCAAGAATACTTCCTTTAGGGTGTCATAATTAACCATATCCTAGTTAGGATCAAACTTCCTATACCAAGTATGGGCATGCTTAAGCAGAGTTATCATGAATTGGGTTTCCTTGCACTTAGACTGGGTTATACCTCAAGTGCACCATTATAGTTCACACTTGAGCACATGCTCTATGGTTTTCTCTATGCATTGATACTTGGGTAGATTCATGGCCATCTCATAATAGATATGATGTAGGGGAATAATTGGTATTTAAGGTGTTTATCCTCCTGGTACATATCTTAGTAGTTGTCTTCCCATGCCTCCATCCACTAGGTTAAACATTAGTCTTGTTTTCACTATTGTTGCCATAGATGATGATGACACCATACCACTAACTTGTGGCATTGAAACACTCCCTACAAGCTATTTACTAGTCTACATAACTAATATTGGCTGAACTAGAATGCTTAGACTCATGTTCTATCTTATTAAGATAGTGCCCCAAGGTCTAGAGGTATACTCACTTGGCTCTTCATAAGGAAAAACTTGTTTAATCATAAAATTATGATCCAAGTATACAAAATGGTCAAAGTGTTGGTTGACAATAGGGTTAGTTATGAATCTTCTATCTTCCTATAAGGGATTCAATGTATGAGCATATACTATAAGTCTTAAGGGGGTAGGTACATCTGGCGTATCTCCAATTATCAAATTCTATGAGGAACTTGATCATTATACACCTATCAACTATGGAGCTCATTATATGGATTCAAGGTTTTGATCCTCTTGGCACTACCACAATTCAAGAGATCCTTCCCCATAACCTTCCTACTTTCTATGAGTTATATTGACACTTCTAAGTTCAAGATCTTCTATCAACCTATGCCTCCTCTTTTTATAAGTCTATATTTTGAGCTCTTAGGTGTCAAATTACTCATCCCCTTCTATTGTGCTTCACCTACACATCCTCTTCTTACTTGTTACACTACTCATACATGACAAGACTTTAACCTTCCATTTACATAGTTTTAAATCCCAAATCCACCATTAATTTCTTGAGATCTAAGTCGAGTTACTTCATAAATATACCTCTGGGTTCATACAAGAATTGATATTCTAATTCTTTGAGGAAAAAATAAGTGGAAAAAGTGAACTCAAGTATGTAACTATTCAACACCTATTGACACCATTTGTCTATGGATCTAGTCTATATGGCATCTAAATTATTAATCCTCTCTAGGTGCTCTTTCATCCATTTAAGGAATTGTATATAGCTTCAAATTATGTGGGTCACATAAGAAAATAACCATTGGTACACATTATCAAGTATTTCAAAAAATAAAACCTCATATAGAGCATCATACAGGTGGTTTTAGGCCCACTTCTTTGGTTTTGATCCTATAAAAGTCAGATGTGTAAATCTATCTTCCACTTGTCTTAGCCAACATTCAATGTTTTTGATGGAGATTTTGAGCATTATTCTAGTACATCATTGCAATAGGAAAATTCAACATATATCTTGACAACAAAACCAAAATGTTGTAAAGAAGTAGGGTATTAAATAATTGGCTTTGCCAGACACTTATATAGTTGTCCAAGTTAGATCTAGACTTGTTACAACAAGACATAAATCTCCAATAATCTTGTAGCTCTCAATATTTGTCACTCAATTGTGCTAGCATCATTTCACATATGGTAAAAGACTTATGTGCTCACCTGAAGTGCAATAGAGAAAGGGTTGGGGCTTGTATTAGGCTAGTTGTGTAGCGGTGAAAATTATCAATTACGAGATCTTGACCATTTAGCTAGGGCTTATGGAAGGTTTATTGGCATAAGTTATTTTATTAGGTGGAGTTTGTTAATCTATAAGCATGAAGAATTTTTAGTGAACTAGTCCTAGTCATGGGAACATAATCATATAGATGGATGGTTCTAGGATATTAGGGGTGCATACCTTTGGGTTACTAGGCTTAGAACCATTTGTCACTAAGATGGTTCAAGGGGATGGTTATATAACCTTGGGTCATGCTTAAGCTAGTATTATTTTAGATGGGCATTAAATCTTGGCACATAACCTCTCCTATACATAGGATAATTTACAAGTTTATGGGAATCATCATTTACATAGACACCATTGATTGACTAAACTAAAAAGTTGTTCTTAGCATGTTTTGAAAAATAACTATTAACACTATTGCAAACATTGCACAAATGATTCATATTCAAGGAACATGATCATAACCATACACATCAGATCATAATTCATTTAGTGAAATTCTATTCTTAATTAAATAAGTTGCCAATAAACATAATACATATTAAATGAAATATAACACATGCTTGTCTAAAGCTACTAATAACCCAAAGGCTCATAGGCAAGATTGGGCACTACAATCTGGATCTTTAAAGGCATCCAAACTAAAACCTAATTTGTAATGGTGAACATAGTATCCAAAATCAATATTACAAGTATTCACTACTCAGACTCTGTCTCCTTTGCTCACTAGATTAAGCTCACTTTATAGCACTTAGGAGCATCTTAGTGTCATGGTTAGAGGAATACATTAGGTGTTGAGCTAGTTCTTGTTTTAATAATTTCTCTGAATCAACTACCTTGCTTCCACCATTCCTTGATTGTCTTGTGTGCCCATTTACTGATGATGCTCAAGTCATAAATGAGTCAGTTAGTTACCTGCTAGTTGGTGCTAGAAGATGACAAAACAATAATCATACTAAGTTATTACCTCGCACCTAAGTGTCTATTAAGTTGGTGTGGATCCCATACTTAGATGAATTTTGGGACCAACAATATTGAAATGGATGTTATAGTCTTAGTATTATTTTTATTTGCCTCTAACTTAAGATGACATTTGTGACCCATATCATGCTACTACCTTATGTTGTCTAAGTTGAGTAATGAGGGTATGTGCACCCTATTAACTTGTTCTAAGAGTTTTTCATGCTCATATTTTGTATTTTGGATATTTATCTTGAAAATTTAAACTTTTGCTACCTTATTTCTTGAAAATCTCAACTCAGATTCAATGTCCTCAAGTGCTAACCCATGTAGGCTCTTCTTGAAATTATCAGTGCTTCTTGAAGGAGTTGGTCAAAATTTATTTTACTAATCATCTTGCCAATAGCATCCCTTACCTTAGATAATTTAAATTCATCTAAAATATGCAAGATGAGAGTTTTTTATTCTTGATATTTGGGGATTACTACACCAACTATTATAATCCACTCTCTAGATTCTTGTGTTCTAATCACCACCAAATTGAGGGTATTTAATGCTTCTAATGGTGCCATTAGTTCTAAGTGGATATATGCCTTATTAGTAGTGTAAAGAATTAATAATTTTATTTTATTTTCATCTTGATTCAAAAAATTAAATAATTGATGTGTTTGAGCTATATGGTGGGCCAATTTTGCCCTCATTGTCTCAATAGCATCTAGAGAATTATAACATTTTGATGCATCTTCTTGAACATTAGTCTCAATTCTTGATAGAATATGGATTGTTTATTTTTGTTCTTTGATTTATTTTAATTCTTGTTCCAGTTCTCACCTTGCCATTTCAATTACCTCATGTAATGATATCATAGCATCCTTGTGAGATTATACAAGAGACTTGAAACCTTCTATGTATTTGGACTACCCTAGTTGTCTATTCTACCTTTTAGATAAGGAAAATGCTTCCTGAATTTCCTCAATAATGATCTCTCTCCCATATTAATCCTTTAATTTCCTCTTCCTATCCCTTTGAATGCTTTTTTAAGGCTTATCAAACAAGGATGTTATGGATGATAGCTTTATAATTTTAAAATTAGGCTTTTAGGAAGCCTTTTATCTAAGATCAACTACCCATGGTGGTATAACTATATGGGTTAGATCTATTGATTATGTATCCTTAGCTATAGCCTCCACTAATTAATCTTCTACTAATTGTTCTATGGCTCCTTTGAGAACTATGTTAGGAAGGTAGGGCCATATGATTTTAGACCAATCCACACCTCCATATTGGGGAAGTGAATGGAATGTATAGAATTGTTTACCCCTTTTGGCCTTCCCTAATGATATGATAGTAGTATCTTGGGAAGAACTTGTGGAAGGTATTTAAAAATTGATTTGTGTGGAAGAGACATGGAGTTGGGAACTAGACAATGCTATTTCAATATCTTTAGTGGCCCTTTTCTTTTTCATGGTTTGGATTGTATCAATCCCAGAGGGAATGTCAGAAGTGGTGGAAAAAATGGACATGGCTAGCACTATGGGGGAAATTGAAACAATGGTGGTAAAATAAACCTCCTCTACTTTTAGAGTGAGAAAAGGTGTTTGTAAGATAGAAATGGAGGAAATTGAAAAAATATGGGTAGAGGTAACATCCTCCACTTTTGGAGTAAGAAAATGGGTTTTCAAAACAACACTAATGGGAACTAAGCGAAAATGGGAAAAAAAATAATAAACTTGGGAAGAAGGGTCTGAAGGCTAATCCATCTTACTTGATTTGTCATCTTTTCTCAATGAATTCCCATTATTATCTATAAGGCTTAATGCCTTTACTCTTTCCAATTCTTCTTCTTCATCTATTTCTTGTTCTACCTATATTTACTATTGGGTAACTAAAGGTATACCCTATGATTGATAAAATATTGGATATTTTGTGAGGTGAGGATCCCTTGGCTCCCTTTTATAGTGAATTATATCCTTTAATGGTGGGTAAGAGGCCTACTAGATTGATTTAGTAACAACCTCTTGCACTATAGATGTCTACAATTATGGTGCAACTATAGATGTTTGCACATGTAATGTAGCTGGGTGTCCTTGGATTTCTATATTAGAGGAGTCCAAGTTAATTTTATCCTCTTGTGTCCCTCTATTGTCAATATCACTCAACTCATTCTCTTTCTTAACATCCCTCAATAATAGGGTAAGTTAATGGGAAGGCCCTTATTATATCTTTGTTTGTTGTTGGGGTATATTACCCTAGAATTTAGAAGTAGCCCATACTCAAGGGGATGAAAACCTTGTATAAATATCCTATAATAAAATTGAAGGTTATTATTGAATAATCATTAAATTATCTTCTTTGAAGCCTACAAGTTTTCCCATTTTTAAAGTTCAGGCGTCATCCTTAGAATTTAAGAATAGAAAGTCATGATCATAAGGAACATGTTGGTATGGAATACTAAATCCATAGATATGATTTTGAATTCAACCATAAATATCCAAATATCTATGAGGAAGGGTAGGAAATTGATATTGATTTATTTTTTCCTACATCCCCAAAATGCTTCCTCTTTGTATAACAAATTTTGCCTATGATCATGTGAGATCCATAAAATGTTCCTTAATTCTATTTTATTAAATCCTCTTCCACACTCCACCAAAGTTGAAATGAAATTTATTGTTTTGAAATCTTATTTGGTACATACTTTTTGAGGCACAAGGGGTTGAACTTATGGCTGACAACCATGATCACTGTATAGTCTAGGTATAACTAGTAGTCACACTGAGGAGCTAGTGTATCTGCTATGCTCTTTGAAATTTTGGGTAGTGGGGCCTCATGAATTTCCTACCATACTTATGGATATACATCCTTGGAAATTTATGTGATATTATTTTTATACTCATATATGTGCATAAATTGATAGTTATCATAAATGTGATTCTTTACATAGTCAGTAGTTGGGATACAGAGCTCCCTAAGGTCCTTATACATTATTCCCATTACTACATCTAGAAGGTAATATGTCATATAAAAATGGCATACTATATTTGACTTCTTGCCTTTATACAAAACTATATCCCTCATCTTGAGACTAATAATATTTCCTAGGACAAAATTCATGTTGCTAATCATCATATCTAGTAATGGCACCTAATCTAGGTGGATAAAATGGATACTTGGCATGCCATAAATTATATTCAATAAATCCATCCCAATATAGACCCCCATTATAAATTTGATAATGGGGGTGGGATACTTTTCCTTTAGGACCATAGTCTCCCCAAGAAGAAGCCATGAGCATATAACCTTTTCAAATGAATTATGCTTATTCCATGTTACCAGCTTGTGTTTATAAAATATTGCATCTAGAATCGATATAGATAGGTACCTTTAGAAATCATCATAAGTGATACAAGACACAACCATCTGGTGATCCATGTGATTTAAAAATGCATCTTATGTAATATTTCTAGTAAAGAACAAATCCCATAACAGATCGATGCAAGGCATAACTTCTTGTTTGGCCACCGTAAAATGCAATATTTATCTCTTAGGAGAGAGTAAGTCTATAACCAATTGGCATTATGTGGGTGATACATTTTCCTCATGTGAAAAAAATTTATAGCATCAAATAAATCCCATAATTTTGAGTAGTTAGCATAATTATTATTAAATATGATTGCGTCAAACATTATCCTTGTAAACTCTATGGAATCTTTGATGGAGAATAGGGATGGTGCAAGTACTTCTCTAAAGCTCTTGGGTGATGAATCCATTGTAATTCTCTAGTGTGATTGAAGTATATTTCTATGTACTATGAAAACTCCTTTCTTCTAGTTGTTTGTTTTCAATGGATTTGTAGGTAGCTAGGGCTTTGTTCATAAAGTATCAATTGAGTTCATATTCACTTGTGATCAAATGAACACATCGATGGTCATACATCATTGATATAAATTTTTACATTAAAATCTCAATTTTTCACTTTTAATTTCCAACATTCATATGTTTGTTTTACATACATAATTAAAATCTAATTAGTCTAGTTGGTGGGTTACATTCTTTGGTAAGTGTGGGTAAGTAGTTTTCCTTTGTTGGCTTACTTTAGTGGGATTTCGATAGTCGGTAGATGGGAGTCATGTTTTACATTGGGAATGAGCTGAAAAGTCTTGAAAACCAAAGGCTCCAAACACAAATCTTGAAAAAAATGCTCAAAGACCAAATCCCTTAAAATAATGTTCTAGCAAAATATCTAAAACAAAACCTTCAAAGAGTATAAAGTCAATGAAAAGTATTCCAAATAAATTGTATGATGAAAATTATTGAACAAAAGTTTTTATATCAATATCCTAAATAAGGAATCCCAAATAAAAAACCAATTCCCTTAGAACATTATTCAAACAAAATGTTTGATACAAAAACTCTGAACAAAATGTTTGATACAATTTTTTTGATTAAGATTATTCTGAACACAATTATTGAATAAAATTAAACCCAAACATAAGTCATAAACAAAAATTTGATGAACAAATACTAAAAAAATCTTTCAAATGAAATGCCTAATGTAAAAACTCTAAACAAAATATCTGATGAACAAGTCTTGAATAAAATAACTCTAATGAAAACTAATTTATAAAACTTGAATAGTAAAAATACTCCTAGAAGGAATTAATAAGTTAAAAAAAAATGTATAATTTCATTGATTGTACTTCCAAGTGTATAGATTAAAGAGTGATCTGATAGAAATTGCATAGCTATGTAGAGGAAGACTTGAGGTTTGTACTTCCAAGTGTATATATTAAAGAGTGATCTAATAGAACTTGCACATCTATGTAGAGGAAGAACTGATAAACAAGGCCAAATCATAAAAAAAGTGGGTGCCCATTCTATTTTAAAATAAAAGGGGATTGTTGGATACAACAAATGGTGACTTACAGGGGGAATACTTATTAGTATTCAAGAACTCATAACTTTTTTTAGTAATTTCATATCACACATGAACTATGCCACCAAAAAATATTAGAATCAGAGATATGAAAGAGACTACCAAATACATCATATAACACACTTTCCTTCTCATCCATATATTTATGTGTGCTAAAGTGATATTCATTTAACTCTTATTGTGAAAATATTTTCAAAGATTTGGAGTAGTTATAGGTTTCTATTTAGTTCTTTTAAAGATTATTAAATTAGGGAAGCTAAGGCATTGCTTTAGTACTAGCTAGGTGTCCATAGCCATGATAGAGATACCATGGGGTCCTTTTCTCCTCTTCCTTCTCTTCTTTAACCATGATGCATGGTACATTGACCTTATTTCATCATGTGAGCCTTTGATCTCATTTAAATTTTCTTTGGGGTTGATTAATATCTATTTTATTTACCTTTTTTTTTTTTTAGTTTTGAATGGAAGGAGGATAATTGAAATGCATATGATATGGTGTAGTTATAAAATCAATCATTTACTAAAACATACATAATAGCTACATCTGCATCAATGATTATCACCTCTAAAAAAGTATTACTATGAAAAATGTGCTTGGTCTAATGGAGTGTGAAAAATTTATAAATTCATATGGAATATTTGATAAAAAAATTAAAATAAATGGTAAAAATATTTGATTATGACATAAGCCTAAATGTTTATGATTACACACCCAAATCCTGAAGACCTTAAACACAAAAGTATAACCAATTTGTGAACAAACCCCAAGTTGTGAATCCCTTTGAAATTTAATTTTCTCATATATATCTATATAAGCATAAAATATGGGCCCAAATGGTAGGGTGTTATCCTGGTCATGTCAAAATAAACCAATTCAGATTGTCATAGGAAACAACAAAATATCTAACCTAGAAATCTAGAAGCTAAACTATAAAGTAGGAAAAAAAAACTACTACTACCTCTACCATATTTTTTTCATAAATCAAGGACTGATTATGATGATATAACCATGAATTAATGATTCACAATCTATCTATTCATTGGATATATGAGTTTATTATCTTGAATGCCCCTTATATAGAATGCATTATTTCCCAAGGTCTCTAAAATTTGATATGGTCTAATACAAAGTGTGGAAAATTTATCATGCTATCATTTATTTTCATGGGATTTATCCCACATAAGCACTAGATTGGAGATCCTAAATGCTTTGACTTTTCCCCTTTTGTCAGACCATTTCTTGACTACATCTTGATGTTTGTTGAAATTCTGTAGGGCCTCAGTCCTTGATCTTCCTTTATATTATATCCAGTAATCAAGATTCTATTTTATCATTAAGTTATAATATTATTTCATGAATTGATAAGTTTAAAACTTCAATATGATTGGGAATAATGACCTAAATCCATATACCAATAGATAGGGTGAGGATTTGAGGGTCTACTTATGTCTCATTCGGTCAAACCAAAGGGTATACATAAGTAGATTTTTCTAGTACCTAGGATTATCTCAAGCCAATTTTTAATTTCATCTATAAAGTTATTATTTATTGATTTGACCAATCCATTTCCCTAAGGATAGTGGTTATATGATGACCTGATTTGTTATTTGATTGTCATGATCCCATTCAATGAATTCAACTGATATGAACACTAGAATATTGTTAGAAACTAGAGAAATGGGAGTGCCAAATCTAGTTGTCATGTGTTCTTCTAAAATTTTAATCATATATTGTGCTTTGGAATTATTTGTGGATACTATCTTAGTCCATCAAGTGTAGTAATATGTTGTAGTGAGTATAAACTTATGTCTTACTAAAGAGTTTGGGTTAATGATGCCAATGAAGTATAACCCCCACTAGGCAAATGGTGTTCCCTCAATAATAGGTTACAAGGGCATTGCTACATGTATTCTCTTTTTACTAAAGCCTAGCATTCATGACATGTCCTTATATGGGCATGGGCATCATTGAAGACTATTGGCTAGTAATATCCCATTCTTAGGATCTTATGAGCTATGTTGTTCCCACTACCTATGTTTTTGGTATAGGGTTTTCATAATCTATTGAGCCTCATCTATTGATACACATATAAAGTAGATGCATTCATAATTTATCATATAAATAAATCATTTATCAATCATGTAGTGAGTAGACTTGAGCCTCAAATCTCTTATTCATTCTCAATTGAGTTTTGAGGGACAATTACCTATAAGCTAGATATTAAATTATATTAGTATACCATTCCCCTCTAGACACCTAGCCTTCACAAACCTATTCAATATTAATATATGGGTTAGGCTTAGTCATGAGTTGGATGATGCCCTAACCTTGCATGATTTTGTAAGGATTGATTTACATATCAAATTCTTACATCTTTGTGATCCATTTTCCTCTACATTATGCCAAATTCATTCTATGACAAGGTAAGCTTGATAACAAGGTCAAGCACAATAGTGATAGTCTTATACCTCAAGATGTAGTGTCAAAATTTATTCACCACTTTAACATGAGTGAATATATATCTATCAATCATGGAATACCTAAGTTTTATATCCTTCAAATTTGTGCTCATGAATGCAATAGGATGTTTAGTTTCATCTTTCTTTTATATTATGACAATAACAATTGTATGTTCTGAAGTAAATGAGTATAAGTAAAATTCCTTTGTGAAATCTAGACTAATGAGTACTGGGGCTTAAGATATAGAATATTTAATGTCTTGAAAATACTTTTGGGTGTCAACTATATATTTTATTTTGGCATCCTATTTGAGTATTGCATTCAATGATTTCAAAATTTATTCAAATCCTGAGATAAACTTCCTTACAAAATTGATCTTCCCAAAGAATGACTTGAGCTCTTTCTTTCTATTTAATGGCCCAATATTTTAAATCCCCTAGATTATATCTAGATTGATGATGATTCCTTCCTTGGTAATGATATGCCCCAAGAGCTTGCCATTAGTAACTCCAAATATGCTCCTCTTTGGGTTTAGTGAAATGCCAAACCTTCAACATCTTTCAAAGATTGACTAGAGATGGCCTACATGATCATTCTTATTCTTGGAGATAATAATGAAGTCATGCATATAGATGATTATACACTTACCTGTTAATCCTTTAAATTCATGATCCATTACTCACTAAATAGTGGCTCCTACATTTTTTAGGCTGAAAGGCATCCTTTTGTATGCATAAGTACCCCACTTTGTAATAAACGTAGTTTTCATTCTATCTTATAATTATACTAGTAATTGGTTGACTTAAAAATACATCTATGAAGGACATCATTTTAGAGCCACTAACTATCTGAATAACCTTGTCCAAGGAAGGTAGTGGATAATTGTCCTTCTTAGAAGCTTTTTTTAAGTTTGTAAAATCAACACATAATCTAATTTCTCAACTTTTCTTTTTGACTGGGACTAAATCAGCCACCCAAGAAGAATTTCTAATTAGGAAGACTATCCTTACACTTAACATCTTTTATACTTATCTTTGATTGAGAGGTTTTAGGATAACATTTACTTATCTCTATCTTTGTCTAAATGGATTATGGTCTAGTTTCAATGGAATTGTATGTGTCATGACCTTTGGGTCATAAAAATTCAAGTCCTCATATCTCCATGCAATCACGTCTTTAAATCAGGTGAGTAAATACTTCACCCATTATCTTTATTTTGTAGTAAAACTAAGGCCAATATATATGTAGGATGGGATACTCTCATCCTCAAAATTATCCCTTTTGAAGTTAGATTTGTTAACCTTAGGTTGCCTTTGCTATTGAGCTTGGGGATCTATATAAAATGCTCTTTTTAAGGAGACCAAACTAGTTGGGAGATAATTTTATTTGAGCTAGAGGACAACTTTCTCATTGGAATCCTCTTATCAAAGATAACTAACTTCCCTGTGATCAATGGTTTGGGACTCAAATTATCCTACATTGTTTAGAAATCAAATGATCTACTAGTCAACATCAAAGACTTAAAAATTATCTACATTATCAAGAATATAAAGATAAGGTACTAGCTCAATGGAGAATATTTTTACTTTGGATTCTTGAGAGGTTCCAAATTGGTATCAGAAGTAGCTAATGAATCTACATCTTGATTTCATTATCTAGGAGTAGATACTATATTGTTGCCTCAAATATCTCAATCAAATCCCTTTCTCTATGTTTATATCTTTTTAGATATGATAGCTTACATTGGTATCTATTTCTAACCTAATTGAGTACCAGTTTTGAATCCCCATATACTAACAACTATTTGACACTATTTTTGTGTGCAAAGTGTAATCCAAAAATCAATGATATATATTCAACCATAAATTTCTTCCCTTATGGATCAACTTATTTAATTCCTATACTTGATCTCTTTTTGGTTCTAGAGCCATCAAAGTGGAGAGTCCA
Organism: Torreya grandis; assembly: GCA_037957365.1. NCBI lineage: Eukaryota > Viridiplantae > Streptophyta > Pinopsida > Cupressales > Taxaceae > Torreya > Torreya grandis. The sequence continues at coordinate 205,852 of JARHVA010009622.1, forward strand.
TGGCTGATTGGGGCCCTAGGATTTTGGCTCTTATATTTAATTTCATAAAGTGAAAGTATAAATACCAAGGATAGGGGATTCATAACTTACATATTTGTTCTTTACATTTTACTCTATGATGGGATACTTCATTATTGGTTCCTGACCAATCCATATTTGGTTTGGAAGGCCCCTTCATGGTAGCCAAATATGAGAGAAATCTATTGAGTGGTATCCATTAAGTGTCTTAGACTAGTCCCTACTTATAAATACTCCATACCCTTTAGGTATGTCTACTATAAGGATATCAATAGTGATATATACTCATGGCTTAGATGTTACTTGAATATGCACATTAATGATCTCTCCAATTATTAGTATCACTATTTTATCTAACTATGAGACCATTTTATTTGATGGGATTAGAGTTAGGCCAAGATTTTGATAAATAGATGTAGGCATCATAGTTCCTAAAGCTCCATAATCAACTAAACAATTTGAATATTTTTACCAAATGCCCTAATAGCTAATAAAAAGGGTGGAACCTATGGATTGTTTATATATATGACATTGGTGTTAGAAACCTTTGTTTTCTCTATAAGAGCTTTTGTATTTTCCATAGGGGCCTTCCATGTGATAGACTTACACAGGAGTTCTTTATATTCAATAATTCAAGCTAATTCATGAAGGGTGATGTTTGCTTTGATTTTATTCTTTTTATAAATAATGTTATACCCTCCTCTACCTTATTCCTCCTTATTCTGAGGTTGATCATTCCCTTTCAGGGGAGGTGGCTTATTATCATATTTTGGATTCACTAGAATATATGTACTATTTGAAGGAGTAGACATTGTGAAGGGATGCTTATTCCTCAATTTGTAACCACCTTTCTAGAATTGTTAGAAACATGAATCTTATCAATATTGACCTATTATACATTATCATCTTCACTCAAGAAAGGAAACTCATGAGTCTCAAATAACATAACAACACTTGAAGGACTAAAGTCCTAGTATAATCATGGTGGGTTATGCAATAAATCTTGTCTTACCACTTCTATTTGAAACATATCAAAAATACATAGAATTCAACACAATCAAGTTCACCATGATGAGATGTGTTATGAATTTTTCTCTAGTTGGGAAAGGTTGTCGCTACTATATTGATTTTTGGAGACTTGTTAGACTAATATATATTATTTTTAGGCCTATTTAATGGTCTATTATACCTCTAAGACCTAGAATTCTAATTGTTATTTGGGTAATTGGTGTTGCCTGTCTTTATTTTCTTACTGAGGAAGTCATTGCTTAAATTTTGAACCATCTTTGGTATGACATCTAGCTCTACTTTAGTAGAGTCAATACCCTGTACAACATTAGTATAGGATGTATTAGGATGTTGATTCTATTGGTAACCATTTCCTTGTGCATTGTTATTTTAAAAAACTATAATTTGGATGTGCCATCTGTGTCAGAGGAGGCAACATGTATAGCTAATTTTTATTAAATATAGGGTTGTTTTGCTTCACATGTGGAACTAGATTCAAAGCTAGGGGACCATTGTCAACAATAAGTGTGTTAGGAACATGAGGATTAAGTTTTCTATCAATGTTGATAGCTTCTTCATAGGCCAATTATAAAGTGTTGATCCTATCAACCCTTTGGAAGAAAAGTATAATAATTGGATCTAGACCATTCTTGTACATTTCTAATGCCAATACTTAATTTGGTTGATATGCTAGGCTTAACCAAGTGTAGATATTCTAAAATATTGAAAAGGACTCTATGAAAAATAGATTAGAAAATGACTCTATGACTTTAGGATTACCCCTCAAGCTAGATTATAAGTGGAAAAGTGCTTTTAGAACCAATGTTATTGCTAGTAGTTTCTGCACACACATAAAAAACATGGTCAAGTAGTATAGGATACTATGATATAGGAAACTCATACGTCTAAGAGAAAGGTTTCTCCTTTTAGAGTAGTTTTTACACACCTTTACTCAAGAGATTATGACTCAGACCAAGGAGGTATCTAAGATAGCTATTGCACATATATAGAAGAATATATCATTGAAAACACCTCTACACACTTAGATATATGAAATAATAAACTTGTAAATAATCAATAAAATTAATAATTATTCAATAGATTTTGCACATATAAAAATATCATATTAATCATAATAAAATGAATTCCTCATAACTATTGAACACTAAGAATTACTGAATCAAATATCCAAAAATAGTAAACCTAATTACATAGAGATTAGAGAGAAAATAAACAAACACATTTGATGACAATCAAAAATTAATTCTAATTTTGTATTGAATTTTTCAACACTTGAAAATGAGGGTTACATATGTTTAAATAGACTTGGGGAGGGATCACCTCATCCTCCAAGTACATGAAAAATTTGTTTTTAAGTGATGTAATTAGAACCTCAATTCTAACTATAATTTCAAAACTTTATGTCATGTATACATATAGTTAACTCATAATTATCAAAAATTAAAGTTAGCCTTTACAATATTATGCAACATGTGCATGTTTACAAAATAATTCAAGAAATGCTTATGTTAACTTATAACATAAGTAGAATACTCATAAAAAAATGATTCCATTATATTGATATGCATAAAACTGGGCATTGAACTAAGGCTGATTGGACATTTGCATGGATGCATTAATTCTTATGGGAGTAATCACTATTGATGTTGGTTTTGAATTGGATTTTATAGCCATAGTCTTATTCTTTGCCTCCAACTCAAGATAAAATTTGTGACCCAAATCATGTTGTTTCCATATGATGTCTAGGTTGAGTAACAAGGGTTTGTACACCCTATTAACTTTGTCTAAGAGTTTTTCATGGTCAACCTTTGTATTTTGGAAGTTGATATTGAAAATTTAAACTTCCATTACCTTCTTTCTTGTAAAACTCAACTCAGATTCAATGTCCTCAATTGATAAACCTTGTAGGCTCTACTTGAAATTATCAGATGCTTCTTGAAGGAGTTGGTCAAAATTGATTCTACTAATCAACTTGCCAGTAGCATCCCTTTCCTTAGATAATTTTAATTCATATAAAATATGCAAGATGAGAGTTTCATGTTTTTAATATTTGGGCATTACTACCTTAACTATTATAACCCACTCTCTAGATTCCTATGTTCTAATCACCACCAAATTGAGGGTGTTTTATGCCTCTAATGGTGTCATTAATTCCAAGTGGATATACGCCTTAGTAATAGTGTAAAAAATTAATAATTTTAACTTTTTTTCATCTTGATCGAAAGACTTAAATAATTGATGTGTCTAAGCTATATGGGAGGCCAATTTTTCTCTCATTACCTCAATAACCTCTAGAAAATTATAACATTTTGATGTAGCTTCTTGAACCTCGGTCTCAATTCTTGCTAGAATGTGGACTAGTTGCTACTGTTCTTTGATTTTCTCTAATTCTTATTCCATTTCTTGCCTTGCCATTTTAGTTCCCTCATGTAATGCTATCATATAATCCATATGAGTTTTTGAAAGAGACTTGAAATATTATATGCATGGGGACTACCCTAGCTATTTATTCTTCCTTTTGGATAAGGAAAACACTTCTAGCCTTTCCTCAAGAATGATCTCCTTCTCAGCTTTATTCTCTAATTTCATGTTCTTAACCCTTTAAATACTTCCTAAGGGCTTATCAAACAAAAATATTAGGGATGATAGCTCTATAATTTTGAAATTAGGATTTTGGGTAGCGTTTAATCTAAGATGAACTACCCAAGGTGGGATAAGTAGTTGGGTTGGGTCTATTGATTGTGTATCCTCAATTGTAACCTCCATCAATTGATCTTATACTAATTATTTTTTGGCTCCTTTGATAATTATGTTAGGAAGGGATGACCATATGATTTTATAACAATCAATAAGTCCATATCCAGGGAGTGGATTGATTGTATGGACTTGTTTACCCCTTTTAGACTTCCCTAAGGATATGCTAGTAGTATCTTAGGAGGAACTTCTGGAAGGAATTAACAAATTTATCTATGTGGAATAGATATGGAGTTGGGAGCTAGCCAATGATATTTCAATATTTTTAAAGCCCCTTTGCTTTTTCATGATTTAGACTATAATAGTCCTAGAGGAAATGCCAATAGTGGTGGAAATAATGGACATGGTTGGCACTATGGGGTAAATTTAAATAATGGTGGTAGAAGAAAACTCCTCTACTTTCAAAGTGAGCAAAGGTGCTTGTAAGAAAGTAGTGGAGGAAATTGAAATAATAGGGTTAGAGGCAACATCCTCCACTTTTGGAGTAAGTAAAGGGGTTTTCAAAGCAAAAATAATGGGAACTAAACCAAAAATGGGAACAAAAGAAGAAACTTGGGAAGAAGGGTCTCAAGGTTGAGCCTTCTTACCTAATTTGTCATCTTTTCTTGGTGACTTCCAATTATCAAATATAAGGATTAGTGCCTTTTCTATTTATAATTATTCCTCTTCATCTATTTCTTGTTCTATGTTTTGGAATAGTTCACTAAGTTTAATCTATGCTTAGGCATGTGCTTAGCTATCAAGTCAAGTCAACTCAAGACTTAGTAGGGCTAGGCACAAGGGTAGTAAGGTCTAGCATATAAAATTTAACCATGCTATGACATTGGCATAAATTTTACATAAGGCACAAGATTTATGTGCTTACTCAAAGTGTAATAGTGAAAGGATTAGGCTAACTTTGGGTTAGATACAATAGGGCGCAACTTGGGGTTCAAGGGGATTTAGTCATTATCATGAGGGGTTCAGGTGGCCTTTCAATACTTCAATATTCTCAAGGAGTTTAATAGGCATGAAGCCTCTAGTGACTTGAGTCCATAGGTACAATTCCATGCTTTGTTAGGTAGGGATATTAGTGGTATAGGAGGTAGGAATGGCCAATGAGGTTATTTGATTATTTAGATAAGTGAAAGGGGTGGCTTAAGTTAAATAACCCATCCTCAAGATGGCACTCTAGGCATGGGTTGTGGAGCATTGGTTCATTTGGGTTTTAACCCTTATTGTATCTATAGGTTGGCCATGATCACTAAATGGAATAAAGATGCCATTAGTGACTAGGGTTGAACCTTCATATTCTAATTCATTATGTATGACTTAACATAAATCTTAAATGAGACCAACTTATTAGCATAACTTCATTTAGACTATTAAATAAAGATTAAAACTCCATTCCTTCAATAGTATTTGTTATTAATTGATATTTCGCCAAAAGAGTTCAATATAAATAAAATGGCATATGCTCTTCCTAACTCTACTCATGCCCAACGACTCACATGTGAGCTTAGGCTATACATTTGCACTACTCAGACTAATATGCAAGATATAAAGACTATGGGTTGGCTTGTTATTTCTTTAGAGATTCACTTCCCTTAATCACCTCTCCATATCTTCAAATTAATTTATTATTATATAGGTGAAGGGGCATCTCTTGTTAGGTCAGATGGGCACATGTCGAGTGCTAAGCTATCATGAGTTAGTGTTGATGCTGGAAAGTGCACCCTACGGTAGGAAAATGGATTCCTGCCCTCTCCCCGCAACATGGAAACCCCTCTCTCACCTGTGGGATGGCGAAGCAGGAGAGGAGAGTCTCTAGATATGGGCTAGTTCCCTCTGATGTATCTTGTTTGTTTTAGGTAGCGTGAAATATAGGTATATAGGTATACACTGGGGGGGATGAAAAGGGAAGGAAGAAAAGCAAGAAAGCAAACAACCTACTCTAAAAGAGGTGATACACCAAAATAAAGGGGTGACCTTCCAGATCCACTCTCAGAATCAGGGAAAACGCAAGTATACTCTACACATCTGGTAGAGGGACCAGGCTACTAAGACTAACAGGGAGGCTATAATGGAAAATACATAACAGAGGTTTACCGAGGTGCTGTGGAATACACACTTACAAGCAACTTACTCTATTCTATCCTTCTCAAGTATTGCTCTTCTCCTTTCAGCTGCAGAACCGGTGCCTATAGATAGTTGGTCTGTTGGTATTACCTGTGAAAGCATGGAAGACAATGAATAAACACAAGTAATACTCATGGCATACACAGCAAATCAACCTAAGATGGAGGCAAAAACTATATTTTTATTGATTCAGGTGGAGAAAATGCAGATTAGTGCTCTTTACAAAAGTCAAGAAGATCCCGATAAAATGACTAAGTCCTTGTATTTATAACAGAAGAGCCAAGAGAAGTCTCATTGGAAAGCATGAAAAACACTATTAATGACATCACAAGTCTGCCAAGACCATGCTTGTTGCCTCATTTTGCGTGCTAGTTTTTTCCTCTGGCGGTTGGGCAGGTTTTTTCTTGTGCACTACAAGTGAAATTTGCCGCCATCTTTTATGGGCGGTGAATTTGCCACCCACTGCATGGACTGCATATAGGATTTATGCCGACGTCGGCTGATAAGATGCCAACGGCGGCAGTCTTGCTGATGTCGGTCTGTGTAAGCTGATGATGTCGGCAATATTGTGCTCTGGACAGCAATTTCTCCTTCCCCGCCATGGGGCGGGGTTTTCATTTTCACTGCCATAGGGCGGGCTTTTCCATTTCACTGCCCTTGGGCAGGCTTTTCAATTTTGCTGTCCTTGGGTGGGCTTTTTAATTTTGCCGCCCTTGGGTGGGCTTTTTCATCTTTGCCGCCTGAGGGCAAAACTTTTTTCCTTTTTTCATCCTCTGTTGTACTGCCGATGGTGGCAGTTCTGCTGACGTCGGCCGCTGTAAGATACCGACGGCGGTAGCATTGCCGATGTCAGCTGATGTCAACGGCCTTTGTGTTATGGGCGGCAAATTTGCCACCCTCTGCATGTGTGTATGTGGGCTCATTTTGCCCACCCTTGTTGTGGGTGGCAATTTTGCCGCCCTCTGCATTCTTTCTGCCCTCTTTTTTGCCTAAGTGTTGAACACTCCATTTTTTTCCTCTCTCTTCTCCTGTGGATGTTTGAAGACTCTGCCTTTTGCTATCGTGAATGCCAACGAACTAGGCCAATGAGCCAATGCTCTGAAACGGAGCTGTCGAAACCTAAAGGTGGACCTTGCAACCTGAAATGACTGGCCATGTAAAGCAGGTGTAGGAGGTGACCAAAATTTTGCCTGAGGGGCAAAATTGGGTCAATAAATTGGCGACTCACAGGGTAAGCATGCCTGCTATGCTTAGAACCCAGTTGCCTCTGAATATCCATTGGGTTTGGATTCAGATGGTAACTTTGAAGAGAGTTCACAACAGCTCAAAAGATTCCAAAATCAAAAATATAGAATTTACCCCGACTGCAAAGGGAAACACACAAGACTAAAAACAACTAACTGTGCAAACTGCACTTAGGGAAAACAGGGAAAACAACAAGGGAAACTATGTACAGCCGAACCAAAATTTAGTGGCAATGCTTCAGATGTATCTCGTTGACTGGGATACGTAATTCTTTGCCGTCCAACTTGGAGAGCTGAAATGCGTTGTGCTGCTTGCACTGAGTAATCATGTAAGGACCGCTCAAGAGGGCATCAAATTTTGCATGTTTTTTGGGCTTAGCTCTATCTTCGTCCCATTTTAGGACAATGTCCCCTTCGGTGAAATTTCTTGATGAATACTTCTTATCAAAATGTCTTTTCACCTGCTGTTGGTGACTGATCATAGAGACCGTGCCCTGATTTCTTACCTCCTGGAGCTCCATTAGTTCACACAATCTGACCTCCATGCTGCTTCCTTCTTCTAGTTGTAGCTGATGAGCGAGATCTAATGCTGGCAACTTGAGTGAGATAGGAAGCCTTGCTTCCCTTCCATACACAAGCGTATATGGGGAATTTTTGATTGATATTTTTGGAGTGATTCGATCAGCCCATAGAGCTGTTTTCAACTTGGCATGCCAAGTTTTCTAATTTTCTTCCATGGTCCTCTTTATAATCTTAATCAAATTTTTGTTAATAGACTCAGCTAGTCCATTCCCCTGCGGGTAGTAATTTGATGAAGTGCTGAGATATATACCATACCTTAGCACCCATTCACTAGTTTTGGTTCCTAGAAAAGCCAAGGCGTTATCTGAGATTATAGTGGCTGGGACTCCAAAATGTGTCACTAAGTCCTCATAGAAATCTAGGACTGCGCTTTCATTTGCTTCCTTCAAAGCAATGGCTTCCACCCACCTGGTGAAATAATTTGTAGCAGTCAGGACCCACTTGTGTCCAGCGCTAGAGGGAGGATTGATCATCCCTATGAAATCAAGGCCCCACTGCATGAATGGTTGTTCAACTTGAATGGGCTATAGGGGCATGGCAGCCAATTGCTGCTTTCCATCAAAGAGTACACACTTCTGACACTTTCTTACCCAGGCATGGGTATCCTTGAAGAGAGTGGGCCAGAAATAGCCAGCTCTCATTATTTTTGCTGCTGTGGTCTTAGGGGTGAAATGGCCACCTGCTGGCCCATCGTGAAACTCAGCCAATACCTTGTGAGTCTGACTGGAGTCAATGCATCTTAGGAGAACCCCAGAGAGATCCTTCATAAATAATACTCCATCAATCAAAAAATAGGGAAGGGACTGAAGTTTAAAATACCTTCTTTTGGCCCTACCGAGACCCTATGGACATTCGCCTGAAAAAATGAAACACCTCATGTCCAGTGTCCAATCTCTTACGACAACTGGTTCTTCTATAGTGGCTGTGTCATGGATCAAAAAGTTGTCTTCATCCTTTTGTCTCAAATCTATGGCTAGCTGTTCACATAGGCCCCTTCCTCTCACCAACTTGGTGATTTTGATGTCTATGTCATACTCCATTACCTTGGTGATCCATACCGCTCTTTTCTCATTTAAGTCTCGATTGGTCAAGAAATCTTTGACGCCAGGGTGTGGAACCATGAGATGGATCTTGCTATTCGACAACATATATTTGAATTTCTTCAGGCTATGCACTACTACTAGGACTTGCTTCTCTACATAAGTGTACTTGGTTTCGAAGTCCTCTAACCCTTGGCTGAAGAAGGCGAGTGGTTGCTCAAGGTCATCACTATTTGCTTCGGTAAGAATGGCAGATATTACTTCTCCGTTGCTGAAGGTATAGAGATTGAGGTCTTTATTGAAGTCAGGGCTGATTAGAGCAGGAGCTTGGGTCAAGGCCTGTTTGATAGCTTCAAAGCTGTCCTTTCTTGGCATTATCCATTTGAATTCTTCACCCTTCTTTAGCAAGGAGGTTAGGGGTTTAACTATTTCAGCAAAATTTGGAATGAACCTCCGAATGAAATTTATCCGGCCAAAGAAACTCTGCAGGCCTTTCTTGTGCTTTGGTAGGGACATCTCCGAGATGGAGCAGACTCTCTCGGGGTCAATAGACAAACCTTCCTTGGACACAATGTGGCCAAGAAGTTTCCCCTCATGAACCAAAAATACACATTTCTTTGGATTCAGGGAGATGCCAAATTCCCTACACCTCTCAAAAATCTATCTGAGGTGCTTCATATGCTGTCCTACCTCTTTGGAGAAAACCATTATATCATCAAGGTACACCAGCACGTTCTTATTTATCAAACCACTAAAAGCCATGTCCATGGCTCGCTGGAAAGTAGCACCAGCATTGGATAGCTCGAAAGGCATCTTCTGGTAGGCAAACGTTCCCCATTTAGTGGTGAAGGCTGTTTTGTATTGGTCAGAGTCACGCACCAGAATATGATTATATCCCGAATAGCCATCCAGGAGGGAAAAGTGTTCGGAACCAGTTACCTTTTGGAGGATCTGCTCCATGTTTGGAAGGGGATAATGATCTTTTAAAGAGACTTTATTAAGGTCTCTGAAGTCGATGCACAGCCTAATCTCCCCATTTTTCTTTCTAACTAGAACCAAATTAGCCAACCATGAGGAATGTTTGATCGGAAATATAATGCCAGAATCAATCAACTTGGCCAATTCATTTTGCATAAGGAGCTCGACCATCGGGTTAATAGGTCTCTGCTTTTGTGTGACTGGTTTTGCGCCTTCATCTAATTCAATAGTGTGCTGGGCGAGCCTTGGATCGAAGCCTTTCAAGTCTCTATAGTTCCAGGTGAAAACGTCAGTGAACTCCTGACACAGCAGAATGAAAGTTTGCCTTTCTTGGAATGTGCAGACCTTACCAAGCGCTAGTAACTTGTCCTTGAAGATTTCAACTTTTTCATAATTCTCCTCTTTGGTAGTGATGCATGCTTTGTCATCTCTTAGTTGGTCTTCTCCATTGAAAATACTTTCAAGTGTGACTAGACCCTTAGGGAGTTTATTGTTCTTCAATTGAACAATCTGATTTCCATATTGCTGCTGCAATTTCGCTTGATTGTGGACCGCAAACTTGGCTTCTTCTTGCAGGAAAAGAGCTATCTGCTGGTTGCTTTCGAAGACCTGCCAATTTGTAACATTGTCTGGAATTGAAGGCCGAACCACCACTTTTAAATGGCGTGTGAACCACAATCTCTGCTTATCTCTTTTGAAACATCAAATTGGGCACCAACAACTGCCAACCTATCAGCCTGCTTATTCTGTTCCCTAGGGATAGAGGTAATGTTAAGAGCAAGGAAATCCTCCATCAAGTCCCAGACTCTGTGCTTGTAAGACTTCAGTAAGGAGTTCTTGGTCAGGTTTAGGCCTCTTATTTGGTTCACTATTAGTTCACTGTCCCCCAAGATTTGCAATTTTTTGATCCCTCTCTTTCTTGCCCACTCAAGTCCATGAATCAAAGACTCATATTCTGCAACATTACATGTGCAAGAGAACTGGAAATGGAAAGCTAAAAAGTACCTTTCTTTAGAAGGGGAGACTAACATTGCCCCATCGCCAGCACCTAGTTTGCTTCTAGAACCATCGAAGTATAGCTGCCACAGGCCAAGGTCCTTTTTGTTCTCTTTCATTATATTGGGCATGACGGCACTTTCTTCATGCAAGCAATAGACTCCAAGGTCTGCCTCCTCAATAAACTTATAAGGATCGTGCTTGAAGTTATCACTTCCCCACTCATCCAAGAGTAGATCTGTGACTCATTCAAGAGCAGAAGATGAAGATTTGTCCATTTGAGAGTCTTTTGGATCAATGATAGTGTAACTGCCATTCACTGCCTTGGGTGAATAGGGCTCTAGGTGGTCTTTGTAGAGTGGCTCAGACTCAATTTTCACTTTAGTTCCATACTTGGTTCTGAAAACTAGGTATGACCAATTTGCTACTAGATAGCCCCCTATCTTGGACGTAAAGTCCCTTAACAAATAGATAGCAAAATATGGAGGAACGTCTGCTACCACTATATCTTGGGGGATCGAGAATGTCGGATAGGCATGTAGTGTTAAACTCAATCCTTTCAAGATTTTGACTGTCTTTGCAGGCGTCCCATCTAATTGCAAGACTCCTTTGTTCATTGCTTCATATTTTAATCCCATCTTATCAGCAATGCATTTAGGCATTACTGAAGTGTTGGCCCCGCTATCAATTATGCAATTATGTACTAAAAAATCCCCTATGATCAAAGATACATAAAAGGGGGGAGTCTTTTCTTCTTTCTTTACCTGACTAGAAGCGGGAGGTTGCCCATTCATCATTAAGACGTTATTAGTGTCTGGCAGGATGGCCTGTCGATCTAGCTCATGCAATTCTTTCTTCAATACCTCTTTTTGTCCTGGAAGAGACAACGAATCCCATAGAGAAATGTTCACATGCAATTTCTTCATTTGATCAACTATATTAACTTGGGGGCTGATTCCCTTCGTGCTCTCCTTTGCGCTGATCCCAGCCAGAGCTGTAGACTGAGGAGTTGGGGTTACCGATGATTGACTAGAAATTGGGGTCCTTTGAAAAGGGTGTGGTAGAGGATTCATTGCAGCTTGGGGGGAAGCTTGCACTTCTCCAACTGCTCTTCTTTTAAATCTCGTGTTGGCTGCAACGCAATTAAACTGTTTGTCTGCGGCACCCCCATGATTAATTGCACAGAGGTCGCCCTATTCGTGATTTATCAGGGTAGAATATGGCTGAGTTTGATTGTTACTCACGCTGGGCTGAGCTGGAAACTCAAAAAACTAGGAAAAATCAACAGCCTAATTTTCTAAATTCTGGAAAAAATTAATCATATCGTTCGTGTGGACAGCTTGCTCTTGACTTTGTCCCATGGTTGAACAGCCTGGCTGCTCCTACACTAGATTATTCTGAGTAGGTACCATGGCTTTAGATGACGAAGAAGGGCCTGAGTTATAATTTTGATAAGGCCTGGTTGTAGTGAGTTGCCCCTGACCTTGGTTATAGTTTGGAAAGGGGGGTCTAGGGGCATGGCCATAATTCTGATAACCCTGGTTTGGCTTGTGGCTTTGAGCTTGCTATCTTTTAAGGGCAACAAGTTCATTTGACATGCTCTACAATAGGCCCTTAACTTCATTTAATTCATTGGATGGAAAAGCGGCTGACTTCTCAATGACAGGTAGGGGAGCAATTGTAAGAGCGACAGCCTGAATTGGGGGCAGCGATTTTGGAAAAAGTGGCATATGAGGCCTAGGGGTGATTTTCCTGGCTTGAATTAAGCAATTTTCGGCTGCAATGGCTATGTCATACGCAGCTGGTAGTATGTGTCCCCCCATAGATTGGATCATCATAGCAATATCACTATTTAATGCTTTTAGATAGTACAAGAAAGCGTAGCTAGGAGTCATCCTTACCAGAATGGGAATTCTATCCCAAGTCTTTTGAAAACACGTATTGAAGTCCTACATGTACTCGTGTGGAGCTCTTTTTATAGTTTTCAGCTGCTCAGCAAGAGAGAGGCCATCACTTTTTTCCCCAAAATGATTAGATAAATGGGTGCCCAATTCATTCCAAGAATGTATGGAATTCATAGGCAAGGTACCGTACCAGTCGAGAGCTTTCCCTTTCAGAGACAAAGCTAATAGTCTGATGGTAATATTTTCTTCTGTTATATTGTGAATATTGCAAAGGTTGGAAATATTCTTGATATGCTCAATGACTGTAATAGGTCCCACTCCATCAAAAGAGGGCACATTTTTTAAAGCTGTTCCTAGAATCGGATCATAGCATGGGAGGTTTAAAGGGCTCTCACCACAAAAAGCTGCAAAAGGCAATGCCATGGCTGGGATAGGTTGTATTTGTGGCTGAGCTGGGTTGGTGTTCCTAGAAGTAGGTCTAGGAGGATTTACTAGTGGATAAGGGCGAGTTCTTCCAAACCTGAGCCTTTTAGCAGAGTTTAAAGGTAGTTCAATGAACTCAAAGGGGACCCTTCTTGAAGCTGACCTTGTGGTAACCTTTGGCATAGAAGTTTAAGTGACTGGTCTTAAAAATAAAGAACTAATCTCTTACCAATGGAGTCACCAGACTCTGGAAATATTTGAAATGAGTGTAGCAGGACCATCATCAATCCTGAAATACTACTGCATTGAAAAATAGAGTCCCACCGGGCATGCCAAAACTGTTGACGCTGGAAAGTGCACCCTACGGCAGGAAAATGGATTCCTACCCTCTCCCCGCAACATGGAAACCCCTCTCTCACCTGTGGGATGGCGAAGCAGGAGAGGAGAGTCTCTAGATATGGGCTACTTCCCTCTGATGTATCTTGTTTGTTTCAGGTAGCGTGAAATATAGGTATATAGGTATACACTGGGGGGGATGAAAAGGGAAGGAAGAAAAGCAAGAAAGTAAACAACCTACTCTAAAAGAGGTGATACACCAAAATAAAGGGGTGACCTTCCAGATCCACTCTCAGAATCAGGGAAAATGCAAGTATACTCTACACATCTGGTAGAGGGACCAGGCTGCTAAGACTAACAGGGAGGCTATAATGGAAAATACATAATAGAGGTTTACCGAGGTGCTGTGGAATACACACTTACAAGCAACTTACTCTGTTCTATCCTTCTCAAGTATTGCTCTTCTCCTTTCAGCTGCAAAACCGGCGCTTGTAGATAGCTGGTCTGTTGGTATTACTTGTGAAAGCATGGAAGACAATGACTAAACACAAGTAATACTCATGGCATACACAGTAAATCAACCCAAGATGGAGGTAAAAACTATATTTTTATTGATTCAAGTGGAGAAAATGAGAAGCAGTGCTCTTTACAAAAGTCAGGAAGATCTTGATAAAATGACTAAGTCCCTGTATTTATAATAGAAGAGCCAAGAGAAGTCTCATTGGAAAGCATGAAAACACTATTGATGACATCACAAGTCTGCCAAGACCATGCTTGTTGCCTCATTTTGCATGCTAGTTTTTTCCTCTGGCGGCTGGGTAAGTTTTTTCTTGTGCACTGCAAGTGAAATTTGCTGCCATCTATTGTGGGCAGTGAATTTACCGCCCACTGCATGGACTACATATAGGATTTATGCCGACGTCAGCTGATAAGATGCCAACAGCGGCAGTCTTGCTGACATCGGTCTGTGTAAGCTGTCGATGTCGGTAGTATTGTGCTCTGGGCGGCAATTTCTCCTTCTCCGCCATGGGGCGGGGTTTTCATTTTCACCGCCATAGGGCGGGCTTTTCCATTTCGCCGCCCTTGGGTGGGCTTTTCAATTTTTCTGCTCTTGGGTGGGATTTTTAATTTCATCACCTTTGGGCAGGCTTTTTCATCTTTGCCGCCTGAGGGCAGAACTTTTTTCCTTTTTTCATCCTCTATTGTACTACCAACAGTGGCAGTTCTGCCGACATCGACTGTTGTAAGATGCCGACGGTGGTAGCATTGCCGATGTTGGCCGATGTCAATGGCCTTTGTGTTATGGGCAGCAAATTTTCCACCCTCTGCATGTGTGTATGTGGGCTCATTTTGCCCACCCTTGTTGTGAGTGGTGATTTTGCCACCCTCTGCATTCTTTCTGCCCTCTTTTTTGCCTAAGTGTTGAACACTCCATTTTTTTCCCTCTCTCTTCTCCTGTGGATGTTTGAAGACTTTGCCTTTTGCTACCATGAATGCCAACGAACTAGGCCAATGAGCTAATGCTCTGAAACGGAGCTGTCGAAACCTGAAGGTGGACCTTGCAACCTGAAATGACTGGCCATGTAAAGCAGGTGTAGGAGGTGACTGGAATTTTGCCTGAGGGGAAAAATTGGGTCAACAGTTAGCTAAATATACTATGTGGTCCAAGTTGGATGAGTGCATGTCATACACTAATCGATCATTGAGGGTTCACTATCTCACCTACTCCACTCTCTTACATTTATGCTTCTCAATATTTCATGTCTAAGTCTTAGCAAGGCTATCTTTATGAAGTTTGGTGCTATGTAACTACCCACTAGTTGGTGTAGGATCCATGGGGACTTATCCAATTGGTGCCAAATGTACAAAAAGGGAAAAAAACACTGTAAGGGTTACCTCATGATAATATTGGTATAGGTATAATAGTCCACATATTTTCCCTAAAAGTGTGGCCCAACATTACCCCATATAAAATTTGGGTGCACCCTACCTTAAGTTTTCTTTAAAATTTGCAAAGCCTTGGATGGTGCCCTTAATATCTTTAATGGAACCATTCACTTCAATATATGAGACCCCCAAAGTAAACACATTCATGCTTTCAAATTATTTTCTAAAGGCTTCCAGCCTTTCCATGGCACATTTCACCTTGCCATCTAGTATTTCTCCCTACTCACTGGCATTAGTTTGAAAGGTGTAGAAGACCACCTCCAAGTCCTACTCTTATGTTTTCAACTAAGCACTAAGAGAGTTTACCTTAGCCATTATCTACATGCACTAAACCCTTGATCCCATGAGGGAATGTTTGATAAGAATGTCCTTCTCTTTCTTTACCTTTTTAAGGTGTGTGTTGATGACTTCTGCCTAGTTGGTGAAGTTACAAAATATTGTCTGCCTCCTCAGTGCCTTATTCAGGCTTAGTAAAGAGGTCTTCAACCATGTCCATATTTTTATTTATCTCCCCTCACAAGGCCTCATAGGGTTATTATTTCTCTTTGATCACTGACCTTATCCTTAATATCATATGTTTGATGAGCACATAGATGTAATCCACTTCCTTCATATTAGAGGCATCCACACCATCTCTAAAGGATGGTTCTACCTCTTCTATAAACTCTATTAGCTATTTGAGCTTGAGATTTATTGGCTCAATTTATTTATCCATGTCTTTTTCTATCTTTCTCTAGTTATTGGCGTGAACATCATTAATGATGTTCTTGCATGGCACCAAGGATTCTATCTTGATTAGCATGTTTGTAGAGTGCACAGGGTTCATATCATGGGTATTTAGAAAATGATAATCATGCCCTTCCTCACTATTCTTGGCATGCCAAATTTCCTTTGTTAGAAAATCAAATTTAGGTTCATCCATGTAGAAATCTAATTCCCAAGAGAACTAGTGGCACATCAGGGTTATAACATTTCTTATAGGCATGCACTCCATCATGTATAAATCATCATCCTCTTTGAACTCCTACTATTCCCTTTCCCTATTATTGGGCTCATATTCTTCATCTTCACATAGATCTTCTTCCTCACTAGTGATGTTTCCTAACCTAGTGTCTTTATCCTTTTCCCCTTATTATTCCTCCCCTTCTTCTCCTTATCTCTTCTCACCTTCTCCTTCTTATTTCTCATCCTCTCCCTCTCTTTCTCTGGTGCTAGAACCACTGTCATGTTTCTATTACAAGGATTATTCTATTGAATTCTCCCCATCATCCATTTCTTTTTATCATGGCTCTTCTTCCTCTATTTGCTTCTCTAAGGAACCAACATCACCTTCTTTATCTTCAAGCAATCCTTTAGAGTCAAGGCATGCCTATTGTGTAGCTTCTCCTACAATATTTGTGGAGGTACTTATCACCATTTCTGGTTCCTTCTCTTCTTTGGGTTCTATGCTAGTGGAACATTTCTTTTTATCTCTTTCCTTTAACATGCACACACTTTCTTCATGGGCCACTTCCTCTTCTCTTTCCCTTTTCTTGGCCTTCTCTACTTCAAGCTTTTTTGCTTCTTATTTCTTTGCCTTTTCTTTCTTGACCTTCTACTTCACAGCTTGTGAGATGCATTTATTTTCTCTCTCACTTATTTCCTCAACTTATAGACTACTTAGTTTAGATTGGGACATGCCCTTGGCTCTCATCTTTTCATGCCTTCAATTCAATTTCAGAACTACATCAATATGACTTAGTCAAGACCCATGGACTTCCATTAAAATTGTGGATCCTCTTCTATTGGTGCACCTGAGTGGGTTGCCTCCTTAAGTTCCTTTTTTTCTCCTATTTCTTCCTTCCTTCCTTCACCACCTATTCCTTGTGATCTTTTTCCTACCATTATTATTCAACTTCCACTATTTGAATCACTTCCTTTAGCACCCCTAACTTAGACATTTCATTTTTCTACTCTCACGGCTTTTGTGCCCTTTATGTGTCATCCTCACTGGAGCTAATCCTTTTTAATCTTTACTTGGGATTTTTTGGCTCAATTTGAGGTTTAGGGGAGGGGGTTTGATCACTTAATGAGGACTTCTTGTCCTCAAGTATAATAAAGGTGCTCATCCCCCACTCTTCTTCTCAGACTCCTCTGGTTCCTTTTCTTTAGATATGATCATTTTGGGAACTGAAGAAGGAGCCTTCCCTTTCATTTTATCCTTTTCACTAGGGGAGGCTTTTGACATGAAGTGCATGTGCTTCTTACATGAATTTGAAGTAGACACTTCCCCTTTTGAAGTGATCTTCAAATTCAACCACTCTTTTATTTCTTTTAAGGTTTCCCCTCTCTTCTTCTTTGGGGGTTTCTTCTTTTTGATGGGTTTTGGGGTTCCCTCCTCCTTGACCTAGATAGGGAGTCTTTTCTCCATTCGATACTAGCCCCAGTGCTAGAATCCTTCTTCCTTAGTTTCATCATATAGTAGAGCCTATGGATGAATCCAAAGATGGTGACCTCTTAGACTGGATCAATGTTTGTGTGATCCAAGGCATCTTATTCATCTTATCATGATTCCATCAGTGTGAGGAAACCTACATTGCATTCTTTGGCTTTATTTATCTAGTTCTTTGTCTAGAATGTCCATCCTCTACATGTTTGGGATCTAATGTAGTGCATCCAAAAAGTATTCTACCAAGAAGGTGAAGGGAAGTTTCAGCCATCCTGACTTGTTCCCATCCTTTAGCACTAGGTGCATGACATAATAGTGCTACATCATGACAAAGGTTTCCATCCTAAACATGCTCATGTAAAGCCCCTTGGGGATGTCACATTCTAACTTGAAGTCTTTTATGTACTAATCACACTAGTGCATTACACACATCTTCTATTTTAGAGTAAAGGTAGTGGGGTAATTTTAGTATTTATATTTATGAATGGGGGACTAATGGTGTTTTGAGAATACCCACAAATTATCCTCACTCCCATCAAGGATCTTGATTTGATCCATTATGATAAAAATGATGATGGATCCCCACCTAAAGGTTCCTTTCACACTATACCACTCAAGCACATTCTTGGTCAATTATTTGAAAATGAATTACATGATGTTAAATTAAATTCCCTACACCATATGGTAGGTTAGGTAGAGATATGCCTTGGACACATCTATCCACTAGACACCATGAAATAGCTTTAAGCTTACAAGGCATGTTGTTTCCCTCATGTCAGGGTCTTCACATTTGTTGATCAAGAATGTATAGCCACTCTTAAAGTAATTTAAGAGCTTCATGATGTGATCCACCTACTTGTCATCATCCATCAGCTGATGGGTGTCTCTAATAGTTTTTGAAAGCCAGGTTATCCATTTTATAATCCATGTATAAATTTTCATGTGTTGGACTACAAAGTATACGTGGTCCTCATGGATGTGCAAGAGAAGGAATTGAATGAGCTCTTTAGTATTTCTAAAGTAAGACAAATCATATAGCTAAGTTACACCTAAGGCTTTTATCTTGTCTCCAATTGAGACATCAAATAGGGCATCAGTTTTGGGGGTGTTACACCCCGTATCCACCATTCAATCTTTTGCCAAGTCCTAGAAGTATCTCAATATCTTATGGTTATACTTCTTCAATTGGAATACATGTATGAAGGAGTGCCATGGTTCACCTACTGATACTTCTAGTTGGAATTACATGTATTGGTAGGACATCTTTGTTAGCACCATAGTGTTCACCACTATGATGCTAACTACCTCAACTATCTATGCCTTATGCCTGATAGTAAAAATTTTACCTTCTTAGGCTCTAGATGCACTAGTGTGGAGCTTGTTGCCTTCCTATTTTTGAACATTCTGAATCTAGTAGTATTAAACCTTGGGAGATGTGGCTTTTCAAAGCCTAAAATATTGATTGATGCTTTGACAATCATGAAATCTGGGACTATTTTATTAGCTCTAAGTTTCACTAGCCATTAATGGCAGTCTAGATGACAGATTCCTAGTTCAACCCACTCCTCTACATGAAACTCTCTTTCCAATCCTTTTTACCAATTTTTTCTATGAACACACTCTCTCTTTCTATGCATCTATTCACTCTCAGGTGCCTAGATTTGCTTAATTTCTCAGTATGATAAAGTTCTTTTTTACTTCAGCTCTCTGGTCTTTCACAAAATTTTTACTAGTCTTTGAGTTAGATTAAACTTGGTAACCTAAGATAGTATATCATTTACCATTTTATACCCTTCTCTATCAACCACTATCATTAATGAATTCTTAATGGTGTAGGCACCTTGATCTTCATGGAAAATGTGAAAAACTATGAAATTTTCAAAAATATCCTATCTTATACACATTAAATGCATATCTTTATGCCATCACCACCTCATTGAATGCTCTTAATGGATTTTTTGATGAAGGGATGTTTGGTTGAAATAGTCACTTCGTACTCCTTCCTAGGTGGACACCAGCTATCTTGGATGACTTCATTCTATGCATGTATCTTTTAACATGACCTTCACCTTTCTTATGGTAACTTGGGTGAAGCACCTCACACATGCACGACTCAACCTCCTTGGTTCCACTTCTCTAATTATGCTCTTATTTCAAGTACATTTTTATACATTGGTTGATTTCTCATGCATCATCTTGCCTTGGCATGCCCTACCCCATACAAATCCCTTATGCTAGTCCTCTAACACATTGTTTCTCTCCTAGTTTTCTTGTGTGCTTTTAAAATATGCATCTTCACTTCTTATCTTTGGGTTTATCTAGCACCAGATCAATTAATGTGATTTATTACAATCTTGGCACAAAGGTAGTGCTAGATTGGTTCATTCTTAGGCCTTTATGGTGCCTATACTTTCCACCTTACACATCTCTCTCTAGATGCTTATGCTTGCACTTGGTACACTTTGCATGCCCACTACTAAGATATCTGGCATCATGCACTTATGAGCACAAGTAATCACCTCACCCAATTGGAATTATGTGTGAAGTGTTGATAAAAAAATTTCTTGAGACTACCAAGCACTACTCATTACATCTATACATTGTATATGAGATAAAATAAAAGAAAAGAATGGTTTGACTTGCAAAAAAATTTATTATAGTCAGCTCATCTCAAATTGAATATTGAATAAGAAGTCAAAATTTCCATGGTATGTGTGCCATTATATTGCCTATAAGGCTTTAGTCAATTTCCATTGAAATGCCTAGGGAGAAATTCACCAGACAACATGCACAACTTGCATGTTCATATTTCTAAGATGTGGTGGATGATGTAGGGATCCATCCAATAGATTTGTAACTTGCCTGGGTGCTTTAAGTACTTGGAATCATGGAGTGGCACCAATACTCCTTTAGTCATCTCTTTATGCTTGATATGCTTATCATGCCAATGCTTCTGGCATGCCTTCTCAATCTACTAACTCTATTTGGCTTGGGTACACTTCTAATCTAAGTGATCCAAGTCTTCTAGCCTTACTTAAAGTTTCTTGGTCATCTAACTAACAAATCCATTCAATGTATAAGAAGGGCACCATGAATTCCAAGGGAAAAACTACTTCAGTTCCAAACACAAGTTGAAATGGTGTAGCCTTATTTAGGTGCTTATAGGTTGTGTATTATACCCAAAGTACTATTAAAAAATGATCATCCTAGTCCTTGTGAACGACATCACTTATATTCATTAAGAACATTCTTAAGATTTTATTAAAGGCTTCAGCAGTACCATTAGCTTGGGGATGATATGGGGTGGTCTTGTGGTGAACCACCATGTATTCAGTCAAAAATATGTGCACCATTTCATTGATGAAATGAGTACCCCTATCACTAGTTAAATTTAATGGGAACCCATACCTACTAATGATGTTCCTCCCATATGGAACATGTGATTGTCATGACTATGCAATCTTTAGTCAATGTGGCTTCAACCTACTTAGTGAAATAGTTAGTGGTTGTTAAAATGCATCTAACGCTAGTATGCCTTATTACAAGAGTGATTGGACCCATAAAGTTAATGGCCCAAATTTTGAATGGTTCCTAGATGAGAAAAAGGATGAGAGGCATCTCATCCTAATAGTTGGGATTTCTAGTGCACTAACATACATCACATGCCTTAACATAATCCTTGACATCTTAGAACAAACTTGGTCACCATAAACCTAATTTCATCATGATGTAGGAGCATCTACATACATCTTGGCAAGACATGGTCATGATTAAATTCAAATTCAATTTATTGTATTTTCCCTCTAATATGTTGTTACTAAGGAGTAATTGTAAAAATAAATAAATAAATAAAAGTAAAAAGTAATTGTTGGGGCTATTGAGGAAATAAGGGAGGAGTGGTTGAAAATATTTCAACCTTAGTATATTGTTGAAGATTAAAAATTGTATTTGTTTTGCCTTAAGCCAAATTGGGCGTAGAGGTTAGAGAAGATATTATTGAAAAAAGCAAAAGAAAAAATTCATTAAGGAAGATGAGAGGGATGTAGAGAAGAGGAAGGACAAAAGGAAAATCTCTCATTCAAGGAGAGAGGAAGAATGATCAGCAGGCATGTAAGAATGCAGGTATATAAGAAAGAGAAAATTGAAGCATTTTATGTATTTTCTATGTATTTTGTTCTATGTTGCATCTACAGAGGGTATATAATCAGGAAATGATCTTAATCAAATTCAATGCTTTCCTTTATTGATGGTGTATTAATCTATAGTGGATTTAAAACTGAGATAAGGGTGAAATGTTTTTGACACTAATTTAATGAATGATTCGATAGCAATGTTCTCTTAATCTTTGAGTCCCTATTTGAAGATGCACACCAGAGTGAATATGTAGCAGCATGGGATAAAAAGCATGCATATGTGTCTGGGTTTACTGGCAGTGCTGGATTAGCCCTTATATTGAGGAATGAGTCTTTACTTTGGACTGATGGTCGCTATTTTTTTACAAACTACACAACAGTTGAGTGAATGTTGGAAGGTTATGTGCATTGGTGAAGACCCATTGGTGGAAACTTGGATAGCTAATGTAAAATCTAGTTTACTATTTTACTAGTCTTGAAGAGCTCTTAATGGAGTACATTTGCATTTGAAATGTTATACTACCTCAAATGAACATGTCATGTTCTTATGAATTATATTAGATAGCTTGTATTCTCAAATTAAAGTAAACACCGTATTTATATGTTATTCAACAGGAGTCTCAGATTTGAGTTTACTATGTGTTTGGATTTCTCTCTATTGTGTTGATTCTTCTTGTCATGGTCTGCGCTAAGGTTTCTCTAATTCTAAATTATATGCACTTGTGCATTGAAGAACATACAAATAGTCTAGGAGTTATTTGGCTATATAGTCTGGTGTTTTATTTTCCTCTAGACATATTGAAGTTTGCTATTCGCTACATTTTGAGTGGCAGGGCATGGGATAATCTACTCGAGAATAAGATTACATTTACCACCAAAAAAAAGACTATAACAAAAAGAGGAATGTGAAGCAAAATGGGCACATGCTCAATGCACATTACATGGTTTGCATCCACCTGAAACCAATTTATTTGTGGAGAAGACCAGCTACCAAGAATTATCTAAAATTATTGAGCAAGCAAAGAGATGTGCCAAAGTTGTGAGGCTGAGGGAATTGAATACATTAAAGGGACATGTGGAGTCTGTTGTGAAACTGAAAGGTCTTGATATTGAAACAATCTAACAGGCTTACACCATGTAATTCACACATGGAGATAACTCATATTTGTAGTCTATTGAAAGCGCAGAGAGTTCGTTGAATTCCTTGACTGGAATGGAAAGCAATTACGATTGAGATGAAATAGCTGAGATAAGAATAATGGTGGTGGTGTAGCTCTTGGGATGGATATAAGAACATATTATGATAAATTTCAAGGTTTACATTCTATGTTGTTGATAATAAAGTCCAAGGTGTATGTAAAAAAATCTAGCCAAATAGGTATAAAGACCTCATTTTATCTTGAAATCTATACTTCTATTTTCTCCAAGATTTAATGGGTTTTGAGCCTTATATCATGAGTAAACTATCCAAATTTGAGAAGAATCTAGATAATATTGCATGAGAAAATTTTTTGTCAATATTGTAGTTTAACCTGTTTGCAGTCTGATGTTAGAAGGGCACCATTTATGGTATCAGAGCTAGTAAGCTCCTGGAAAAAGGAAAAATTTGTACCCTTCTAATTAGTTTTTGTAGAGATAAAATTGTAGTGATTGAAGTAAGTGAAGAAGGTAATAATAAAATTATTGAAAATTTGTTTTCAAGCTCTTTATAGAGTATGTTGTTGCAGTGAAGAAGTTGCAGGTTCAAGGTAGTCAAGCCATTAAGGCTTAAGTGGAGAAGAATCCAAGGAAGGCTTAGTGAAGGGCAAAGAGAAGCTCTAGAAGAAGAGCAAGTGAATGCTCAAGAGGAAGATCCAAAGCAAGGTAAGCTTGGATTTGTGAAATTATTGATATTTGCTGAAAGTAGTGTCATATTGCAGACCATTGACTCAGTGTGAAGTCCATTAAGTAGGATCAAAAGACTAGGATGCAAAAGGCCTAGATGAGATCAAGGAGATTGTCAAAAGACCAATCAAGGAGAAAGGCTTGGGTGAGACAAGTGGACCTGAAGGGATCAAGAGACCAAGGTGGAAAAGACTTGGGTGAAGATCTTAGAAATGGAAATATTGTTGAGAAAAGAGCAGAGTAGCTAAGTACATGAGGGCACCAAGAAGGAAGCAAGCATCTGAAAGAAGAGAGGTATGAATAGTAATGGAATTAATAAAGAGATTGATAGATTGAAAAGAGATTTAGCTAATTTTTCAAATAGATATGAGTCTTGGATGCAGATGGACAAGCAAGCATGGGTATGGCCAATGAGGAAGAGGTTAAAGTGGCCAATTGATATCCTAATGAAGAGGAGAAGAAGGAAAAATGAGATTTCCAAGAAGAGAGAAGCCCATAGAGGCAAGAGGATGAGTAGGTTGCCAAGTGAGCAACAAGAGAAAGAGATTGTGAAAAATGTTCTCATTGAGGAGAATAAGAGAAAAGAAGAAAGAAAAGATGAAGTGCCATGAAGAGTACTTGAAAAGATGAGAGTGTTGGTGAAGAGAGCACTCATAGGGACCTTGTGGTCTCTTGTTTTTATATCTAATGCTATTTTTTCATGGGTAATTACAGGTATGAGCAGCCTTATGAAGGTCAAGAGAAGGGCCTTGAAGAATGAAGAGATTGGTGCAAGAGAAGACACCAAGTGCACAAGTGAATGTGTAGGACAAAAGAAAAAGTTTGTTGTTGTTGATAAGGAAGAAAAGATGCATTGGTTAATGCATGAGGAAGGTGTTGAGGAACCCCTACAAGTAAGAGAAGAGATGGAAGATGAAGATGACTTCCATGATACCATTGAAATTCAAGAAGAAGCAAGCAAGTAGACAAGTATAAAGGAAGAAGAAAGTACAAATAATCAAGAAGCTATACAAGTCAATGAACTAATGCAGCAGCCCATTAAGGAGGTAAAGGTGAATTCCAAAATTGATTTTTATTATTCTTATTAGCATGAAACTATGGATATTCATGCTAAAGAAGAAAAGAGAAAGGTGAAGTTTCCAATTAACCATGGATATGTGATGCCTAAATGGTGGAAGAAGCCAATACAAAGCACAAAGGAAGAGAAAGATTGCTCCATGGATCAAGCTATAAAAGAGGTAAATGAAGTGTTAAGACCTTATTTTGATTATTATTGTGAGCATGAAGATGTTAATACATAGGTTAGAAGAGGCAAGAGGAAGATTAATTCCTCACACAAAGCAGTCAATCATGGATACATAATGCCTAAGTGGATGGTGAAGCACACAAGCAAGCAACAAGTAAGCAAGTAGGCAAGTTTACCTTATAAGATTGGATTTTATCATATTCCTAATATGAATGTAGGTGTGCAAAAAAATAAAAGGACAAACAAAGTTGGTTTCTCAGTATTGTCACAAGAGCATGGTTATAAGATGCCTAAATGGCTTGTGAAGACAAATGATAAGAATGAGAAACAAGTATGGGTACCTAAGAAGGCAAAGAGAGAAGATGTGAGTGTTGAGGTAACAACACCAAGAAGTCAGTGGAAGAGGATTGAAGGTGATTCCAGCAACCAAGAGAATGAAGGTGAGATGGTGAGTATGGAAGAGGCATTTCATGAAGACAGGATGCTTGAGAGGTATACCAAAGAGGTAAAAGGTAAACAAATTGTTTATGATGATGTTTTTGAATCCTTCAATGATATTTTTATGAGAAATGAAAAATGTAAAGTGGCTATGTGGACTAATATTCAGCAAGAAGAGAGTTCCAAATGGATGGATGATGAGAAAAGAGGAGAGTATGCAGTAAAGCAGTGCCTCATTGAAAACAAAGAACAAATAAGATGGCTTCAAAGAGAAGTTAAAGAGAGTAAGGAGACACAAGGTAATGGTGTTTCAATTGCTTTTGATAAGTGTACTAATGAAGACGTTGGTTTGCATGAAGACAGCTCAAGAAAGGATGAGATGAAGAGTAAGGCTAGTGAAGGACAAGTAATCCTTGTGAGTGTTGAGCCCAAGTTTGATCAAGAGAATGGTGAGATAGATGAGATCTCACTAAAGGAGGAGTTGATAATGTTGGAGGAGCTATTTGGTCCTTCGAGAGAAATGAATGAAAGTACAAACCATGGTGAAGATACCATTGGTGAGAGTGAAGAAAGAAAAGAGCACACTAAAGAGGCAAGGGTAGATTTGGCCAAAGAGCAAAAAAGTGGAGGCAGCCAAGAGACTTTATGGTCTCAAGTTTTTACTTCTAACATTGCCTTTGATGTTTTGAATGCAGGTATTAAAGTTGTGGAGATGAATGAAGTCCATATTTCAATGGACAAATTTTTGAACCAAGAAGATCAAGAAGATCTTGAAGACATGTATGAGAATGAAGCATGGAGATGGGACATAACAGATGAAAAGGAGATGAGGAGAAGAACATATAAAAAAAAGAAGAAAAGCAAAATGAAAGGCAAAGACCATCAAAGACAAATACAAGCATTGGTATTGACAACAAGACCTTGGGATCTAGGCATATAGTGAAGACTAATGTATGGAGGCAGCAGTTCATTTGAACTAAGGTTCAAATCCTTTCTAGAGGGAGAGTATGATGCAGGAGCATCTACATACATCTTCACAAGACATGGTCATGATTAAATTCAAATTCAATTTATTGTATTTTCCCTCTAATATGTTGTTACTAAGGAGTAATTGTAAAAATAAATAAATAAATAAAAGTAAAAAGTAATTGTTGGGACTGTTGAGGAAATAAGGGAGGAGTGGTTGAAAATATTTCAACCTTAGTATATTGTTGAAGATTAAAAATTGTATTTGTTTTGCCTTGAGCCAAATTGGGCGTAGAGGTTAGAGAAGAGATTCTTGAAAAGAGCAAAAGAAAAAATTCATTAAGGAGGATGAGAGGGACGTAGAGAAGAAGAAGGACAAAACGAGAATCTCTCATTCAAGGAGAGAGGAAGAATGATCAGCAGGCATGTAAGAATACAGGTATATAAGAAAGAGAAAATTGAAGCATTTTATGTATTTTCTATGTATTTTGTTCTATGTTGCATCTGCAGAGGGTGTACAATCAAGAAATGATCTTAATCAAATTCAGTGCTTTCCTTTATTGATGGTGCATTAATCTATAGTGGATTTAAAACTGAGATAAGGGTGAAATGTTTTTGACACTGATTTAATGAATGATTCGATAGCAATTTTCTCTCAATCTTTGAGTCCCTATTTGAAGATGCACACCAGAGTGAATATGTAGCAACACGGGATAAAAAGTTTGCATTTGTGTCTGGGTTTGCTGGCAGTGCTGGATTAGCCCTTATATTGAGGAATGAGGCTTTACTTTGGACTGATGGTCACTATTTTTTTTACAAACTACATAGCAGTTGAGTGAACATTGGAAGCTTATGCGCATTGATGAAGACCCATTGGTGGAAACTTGGATAACTGATGTAAAATCCAGTTTAATATTTTGCTAGTCTTGAAGAGCTCTTAATGGAGTACATTTGTATTTGGAATGTTATACTACCTCAAATGAACATGTCATGTTCTTCTAAATTACATTAGATGGCTTGTATTCTTGAATTAAAGTAAACACCGTATTTATATTTGATTCAACAGGAGTCTCAAATTTGAGTTTACTATGTGTTTGGATTTCTCTTTATTGTGTTGATTCTTCTTGTTGTGGTCTGAGCTAAGGTTTCTCTAATTCTAACTTATATGCACTTGTGCGTTGAAGAACATACAAATAGTCTAGGAGTTATTTGGCTATATAGTTTGGTGTTTTATTTTCCTCTGGACATATTGAAGTTTGTTATTCACTACATTTTGAGTGGTAGGGCATGGGATAATCTACTCGAGAACAAGACTACATTTACCACAAAAAAAAAGACTATAAAAAAAGAGGAATGTGAAGCACAATGGGCACATGCTCACTGCACATTACATGGTCTGCATCCACCTAAAACCAATTTATTCATGGAGAAGACCAGCTACTGAGAATTATTTGAAATTATTGAGCAAGCAAAGAGACGTGCCAAAGTTGTGAGGCTGAGGGAATTGAATACATTAAAGGGACATGTGGAGTCTGTTGTGAAACTGAAGGGTCTTGATATTGAAATAATCTAACAGGCTTACACCTTGTAATTCAGACATGGAGATAACTCATATTTATAGTCTGTTGAAAGCACAGAGAGTTCATTGAATTCCTTGACTAAAATGGAAAGCAATTTTGGTTGAGATGAAACAACTGAGATAAGAATAATGGTGGTGGTGTAGCTCTTGGGATGGATATAAGAACATATTATGATAAATTTCAAGGTTTCCATTCTATGTTGTTGATAATACAGTCTAGGGTGTATGTAAAAAAGTCTAGCCAAATAGGTATAAAGACCACATTTTATCCTTAAATCTATACTTCTATTTTCTCCAAGATTTAATGGGTTTTGAGACTTATATAATGTGAGTAAACTATCCAAATTTGAGAAGAATCTAGATAATATTGCATGAGAAAATATTTTGTCAATATTGCAGTTTAGCCTGTTTGCAGTCTGATGTCAGAAGGGCACCACATCACCAGCATAATGGCCTTCTGTGATCCCCTCATACACTTCTTGTTGGATACGGTGCCATTCATTTTATAACACACATAGACATAGAACTTCATCCTTACTTAGATTGTACAACTCCCCTTTGATGAGTTGGAAGGGGTGGCATGGATTGTGAGTTGTTTCTTTTCCTTAGTAGACAAGGTTAGGGTACAAAGCTAGATGTTAAAAAAGAGGAAATATTAGCTAGACCTTTAAGAATATGATAAACTTTGTATAACTACATGTCTAGCATGTCATCCTCAATCATTTTCTCTGTATCTCTAGATTTGATGCAAGACAAATGGTTTGACTCCACGTTTTACTTCTTAGGTTTGATGAATACAGAGAACTTGAACTCTTGGAATAGAATAATCCATCTACATATGCACCTACATAAAATAGGATTATTTACAAGGTACTTAAGTACCTCATGACCTATGTAGAAGATGAATGGGGTTGTTAATAAGTATTGCCTAAATTTTTGCAAGGCATAAACCATTGATAGTGCCTCATGCTTAGTGGTGGTATAATTATTCTCTACTTGTGTCAATTTTCTACTTGTGAAGGATATGGGTTGGTCTATCTTGCCTTCACCTGGTTGCACCAATATGGTACCAATGGCAAATCCTGAAGTATCAATGTGGATGTGGAAAGGATTCATCTAGTCAAGAAATTATAGAATTAGCACACTAGCCAATTTTAGCTTTAATGTCTCAAAATGCCTCTTTTTGTGCTTTGCCT
The DNA here is from genome assembly GCA_037957365.1 of Torreya grandis. NCBI lineage: Eukaryota > Viridiplantae > Streptophyta > Pinopsida > Cupressales > Taxaceae > Torreya > Torreya grandis. The sequence goes on from JARHVA010009622.1 coordinate 235,091, forward strand.
TAGTAGAATGGGCCATCCTTATGTAAGATCTCCTCTAGAGATGATGAAATCTTTGAATATCTCTCAATTAACTTCCTATAGTAGCTAGAATGGCCTAAAAAGGTGTGAACATCTTTATATGTTGAGGGAGTATAGAGCTAGATTATTATGGTAATGATTGCTAGATCAACAAGTAAACCATCCTTTCAAATGATGTTCTCAAGCAATGTCCCAAAAAGAGTTATGATGATTCACTTCTTCAGATTCAAAGAGATATTGAGCTTCTTACACCTTTCAAACATGAGGTACAAATTATCATAGTGGTATTTTATAAGACCATACATAATCTAGTCATTGAGATACACTTAAAGGAACTTATGGATAAAGTCATTGAAGGTAGTGATTACTATCCTAGAGAATATGAATGGCACATTTTTGAGTCCAAATGGAATCACATTATATGAAAAATAACCCCATTCAATTGTAAAGTTTGTTTTAGGCCTATCTTCCTCCTTGATCTACACTTGATGGTAACCTGAAAACCCATCAATGAAAGTGTAGAACTCACAGCCTATGACTCCATCTAGGACCTCATCGATGAATGAAATCAAGAATGGATCATTAATGCAAGTGAAATTCAACATCTTGTAGTCAATGCAAGTCTACATGCACCCATATTTATTGATATTGATGAATATAGAACTCACCCATTTAGATTTTTGCACTAGGTAGATGAAGTTGGTAGCCAACATTCCATTAATATCTATTTTTACCTTGCCATAGATATTAATATTCATCTAATATGGGCACTTCTTGTTTGGCCTCACACTATCCACTAGCTTTATGCTCATTTTTCCAAAGGAAAGGTGGGTACCCTTCATGTCCTTATAGCTATGCATGAACAAATCCTAAAATTATTTTAGGAGGTCTACAATTCATGTCAACTCTAATTTAGACTAGTAAGTGCCTATAGTGGTGATCTTTGACTCACCTTATGTGTTGATGTCCACTTTAGTGGTCTTGAGCGGCACATAGTAGGGTTTATTTCTATCCTGATGAGAGTCTTCAACTTGCCTTTTACCCTTAGTTGTTTCAATTCAAAGATGTGTTGGATCTTTATCATCTGAGGTGTTATCATCCACAAGGTGCACAAGCTTTTGTCTACCTATTAGAGCTTTCTAATTGTGCTCTTTCCAGGTCTCCTCATATTCTTTACTAGAGTCACTATTGAGAAATATCTCTTTAAATAAGGTTAGGAAAGATATTCCCTTTTCCCTAAACTTCTCCTTCAAGTGCTGTTCTAAGATAGTAGTATCCTCAAACAATACCCTATGAATGAATTGTAATGGCTCCAATAGCTCTAAGTTCTATGAATAAAAGGAGAAGGTGTGCATGAACCTCTCCTTAAGCATCTCTTAGTTTCCTATCTCATGGAAAATCTCATTTACAATGTAACATCCTCATGCTCAAGTTTTAAATTTCCTATAAAAGGTGTGCACCCATAAACCTCTTCATGCATTCTTATCATAGATAGTCTAGGTTTTTTCAAATAAACACACATGCGTGATTTGAGTTAGAATCACTGGTGTAAGTAGGTATGTCCAGATCCTCATTACTCTTATTGACCATAGTGTATATTTTTGCCTTCACATACTAACAAGTTTCTGCACTAACCACCAATGAGTATCACTACTCTTAAAGGTATGCACTAGTGTACCCATCTAATCTATCTCCTTTGGGATGCAATCCTCAATGTCCTAGACATGATTTTCTATGAGCTAACTCTCCTCATATTTTGGAAGCACTAAAAGCTTCCCCATACTAAACCAAATTACCCTTTTATCCATCTTTCAAGAATAGGGGACCCATTTCTTCTTGAGGTGCTTAATCTTAAACAACCCTGTCTTGGTTGGTCTTGGCTTGGCTATGTACACTAGTCAACACCTTTAGAAAGTGACCTTATATGCCTCTTAACCCATTTCTCTCAAGATACATCAATTTTATTAGAGGTTGATTGTCTATCCTTCCATTCAAGCACATCTTGATAATTAGGATTGAGATTTTTGGCACACTGTGTCATGATATTATATATTTGGTTGATCTCATCCTTGAGATCAACACTTTCTATTTATGAGGGTCCTTGATCAATTCAAAGGGGGATCACCAACCTTTCCTTGACATTATCAAAATTCATATAACACTTATTGAAACACATATCTACATTGTTTACATAGCACTATGGCCTTCTCAAGAGCACATGATAGTTATCATGTTCTATCAATTCGATGACCTCAAAGTTGGCATGGAACTTGGCACCCATGATATATACAATGGTGCCCCTCAAGATCTTGATAGGCTATGCTCATGTTTTTTTAGCCATAAATATCATGTGAGGTGAAGGTCTCAAGGGTGGCCACCCCATCTTTTCCCATGCATTTTGCATCATAATATTAACCTCAATTCCCATATCAACTAAGACTTCAAAATTTACCACCCACTGATGGTGGCATCTATCAATAACTCCTAGTCATACTAAACATTTTAAGTATGACTTACCTCACACACCCACTCCATATGTAAGATAACAACACCAATCATCTGAGCCACAACCTCTAACTCTAGTTTATTTCTTGCATGATTTACCAATAAATCCTTTAGTAGGGGCAACATTCCTTCCATTTACAAGAGGCCTAGGATCTCATTCAATTCCTACACTTCAGCCTCTTAGTGATCTTCCTTCTGACATGAATTAGTGGTTTTCACTTTTAAATCTCTAGCAAATTGAAGCACCTTGAAAGTTATATATCATGCTCATGGATTTCTCTAGGACATCCTTTTGATGTGCAAGGTTAGGATATGGCACAACTTCTAGATTCAACCATGTTACATACGTAGTGTAGATTGATTAACCATACTCCAAGTGAAAATATTGGTTTGGCATAGTGGGTGGTTGGGTGGTGAACCCACTCCTTGTTATGGATTGTACCTTGGGTGGCTCCTTATGACTTTATTAGGTCTTAAGGTCCCACTTTTCCTCTCTAGACTCATGTCTAACCACAATGGCACCTCTATCTACACTAGACCAACCTTGAATCAAATTTTTGTAGAAGTCATGGCATTCTTTGATTGAATGTGGTCCTTGATAATACCCACATGTTAGGTGTATGAGAAATTCATGATAATAATGCTTAGTTGACCCACACTTGTAACATGATCATGGTGGGAATCTTCCTCCACCACATCTTCTTCCTCTTTAATGCACACCTCACTAGTTACTATAAACCATATTATTCTAGCCATAGCCTTCATTACCTTAGACTATCTAACCACTTCCTGATGTCATCACTTGCCTCATGCCCATCTCCATGTTTTGATACATTTCATTAATGAATCTATAATCTATTATTGAATGCATATATGCATTACACATCTTACAATAAATGGTGGCATTTACTTGGATTGTGCACTATATTAGGTGATATTTTCAAGATTTATATGGCCCATGACAAACTTCACATTTGAGGAGATCATGAATATTTATCCACATACAATTTTTCTTGTTCTGTCCCTCTATCTCATATTCATTGTACCATAACCCACTATGGGTATCATGCACTAAACTAGTGGTTAATTTATGTAATTGGGAGGTCACTGATGTAATATGTGGCCACATGAATGGGTTGATCCCCATATCAATGATACATACTACCTCAACCTAAAGCATGACGTCAAGTGATTTATAGGGCTTTGTGAAGGTCTTCATGGACACCACTCATCTAAAAGGTACTAGTAGGCCTTTAATGAACCATTGTGCATGCTGGGAAGGACAAATGTCATACATAAGCTTTTAGATAATTTTTTTTAACCACACATCATATAGGTGCATGCTCTTAGATAATCCTTGGTTGATCTCCTTAATCACCACGATGCTATATTGCTCAAACTCAAGGATATCAAACTCCTTCAAAAAAGCTTTCTTTAGCATGGTGTAGTGAATTAGAGCCTAGTTTGGGTCAAAATTTTGATACTAAGTATGAGCATGATCTAGTAAAATGGTCATGAGCTAGGTTGCCTTGCAATTAGACTGAGTGATTCTTCAAGCACACCATTGTAACTCACACTTTAACACATGATCCATGGCATTTTTAACTCCATGATACTCAAGCAGGTGCATCATCAACTTGTAGTAGATATATTGAGGGGGTGATGTTGGGTTCTAAGGTGATTTCACCCCTTACATCTATATTAGAGGTGGCCCTTCGATACCTCCACTTATAGGGTTACTCATTAACACTAATAGAGTAGGCTATGCTATTGAAATTGTCATCAAAATACCACTCATTAGTGATACCATACCACTTTCTATAGGATATTACCCATTTGATGTAGTTGACATTATTTATATAAGAATGGTTTTTACTTAGGTTCACACTTCTTGAATTGGTAGTTATTAGATTTATAGTATCCTCACTTAATTCCTCATACATAATCACTTTCTCAAGTACAAACTCTTGATTCAAATATTTAACCCTATCAAAGTCTATGTTGATAAGAGGTTTAGTTACCATAATTTTTTTTTCTATTAGAGAATCCAATGCATGAGCTTACACTTCAGGTTCAAAGGGGGTGGGTGATTTTAGTGCATTTATGAGTGTCAAATCTTGTAAGAACCTACTATGTCCTACACCTAACTTCTAAGTCCAGTATATTGATTCTTCCTCTCTCTCTTTGAACTAATAAAATTCAAGGGATCCTTCCCCATGCCCTTCTCATTTTCTATGAGTCCTCTCAGTACTTCTAGTTTCTAGATCTTCCATCAGTCTAGGCCTTCACTTACTATAGTTTAGACTTTAAATATCATAGGTTTCATGTTGTTATTACTCTTCCATTGTACCTTACCTACACTTATACTTCTCACCTTCTATTCTTGATCATATGTGAAAGTACTTTAGCCTTCCATTCATAAGTTTTATATACCATAATCTACTAGAAGCTTCTTTAGTTTAGTGTTGATCCCTATTATGAATGCACCCCTTGGTTGATGAAGAAACTCATTCTCTACTTCTTATAGGTATGAAAATATTGACACTATGAACTCTAACATGTAGCTATTCAACACACTACTCCACCACTTATCCATAGTGTATGCACAGACTTTATCTAGGCTTCCCAACCCCTCTATGTGCTTTATGGTCTACTCAAGGCATTAGTCATAGTTACACCTTATAGTAGTAGTGTAGGTGACTAACTAATAGTACACATGTTTAGATATCTCATAGAAGAATAATTCATACAAATCATCATACAAGTTGGGTTGTACCCTTTTTCATGGATTTTCCCTTTGCATGTTAGATGGTTTTGCATGAAACTATCTTCCACTTGCTTTAGAAGTGCTCAATGTTCTTGAGTGATAGTTGGAGAATTAATATTTTACATCAATAAAATAAGGAAATTAAATAGGTCTTAATAATTAAACTAAAATTTTGTAAAATAATTCACTAAGGTGGAATCTATGCTTAGTCATGCACTTAGCTATCAAGACAAGTCAGTTCTAGACTTGGTGGGGCTAAGCACGAGGGTAGTAAGGTTTGCCACATAAAATTTAACCATGATATAGTATTGGCATCACTTTCAAACAAGGTAAAATTCTTATGTGCTAACCTAAAGTAAAATAGTGAATGGATTGGGCTCACGTTGGGCTAGTTGGAATAGGGCACAACTTGGGGTTGAAGGGGTCTTAGTCATCGACCACAGGGGTGTAAGAGGCCTTTTGGTGCTTGGTTATTCTTAGGGATTTTTATAATAATGATGCCTTTGGTGACTTGATTCCATAAGTTCAAGTCTATAATTGGTTAGGCATGGCTCTTAGTGGTGTAGGATGCAAGAATGACCATTAGGGTCATTTGATTATTTAGACAAGTCAACCAGATGACTTAGGTTCAATAACCCATCCTCATTATGGTTCTCTAGGAATGGGTCATGAGGCCTTGGTACATTTTGGTTTCAAACCTTAGTGTATCTATAGGTTGGCTAAGGTTGCTTAATGGCACAAGGATGCCATTAGGGATTAGGGTTGAACCTCCATATTCTAATTTATTATGTAAAAACTAACATAAAGGTTAAATGAGACCAAATTATAAGCATAAATTCATGTAGACTATTAAACAAAGATTAAAGTTTCATTACTTTAATAATATTCATTATTAACTAATAGTTCATCAATAGAGTTCAATAAAAATAATAGGGAATATACTCTTCCTAAATCTACTCATGCCCAGTGGCTCATAAGCAAGCTTGGGATATACATTCACACTACTTAAGCTAATATGTAGGATAGAAAGATTGTGGTTTGGCTTGCTATTTTGCTAGAGATTCACTACCCTTAATTAACTCCCATTATCTTCAAATGTATGTCTTCTTATATAGTTTAAGGGTGATCTCTTGTCAGGTCATATGGGTCTGTGCTGATTGATGAGCTATCATGAATCCTTTGGCTCCACTACATAGTCTAGGTTGTATGAATGCATGCCATGAACTGATTTATCATTCAAGGGTTTCTATCTCACATGTTCTAATCTTTGACATCTATGTTTTTTGAGCTTCCATGTCCAAGTCTTGGAAAATATGCCTTTATAAAGTTTAGTGCTATGTAACTTCCCACTAGCTAGTGTGATATCCATGGGGACTTCTCCAACTAGTACCAAAATGTACAAAAAAGGAAAAAACCACTCCAAGGTTTTCCTCACTTTGAGATTAGTCTAGGTGGTGTAGTCCATGTCCTTGCTTCAAAAGGGGGGCCCAATATTATACCTCTATTTTTTATTAAGGAACTAAATGTATGACTTATGATTGATAAACTATTGGATTTTATTTATGGGAGGAGCCCTTGAATTCATCTTATATAAAATTTTAACCTTCAATGGTGGGGATGAGGCTCACTAGATTCAGGCAGTAACAACTTCCTCCACTATAGATGTCTACAATTATGGTGAAACTATAGATGTTTTCACATGCAATGTAACTGAGTTCTCCTAGCCTTATGTATCAAAGGAGTTTAGTTCAATTGGATCATCTTATGCCCATATATTCCCATTCTCACTTATCCTAGGATCTTTCTTAATAGCCCTCAATAATAGGGGAAGTTATTTGGAAGGCCCTTCTTGTATCTCTATTTGTTGCTCAAGTATATTACCCCAAAATTTAGAAGTAGTTCATCCGGTAATAACCTTGTATTCATATCCTATACTAAATTTAAAGGTTCTTGTTAAATAATCCTTAAATTATCTTCTTTAAGGCCTATGAGTTTTTCCCTTTCTAAAACTTGGGTGTCATGTTTAGCATTTAAGAACATAAATGCATGGTCATATGGAACATGTTGGTATGAAATACCAAAGCCTTGGATATGCTTTTGAATTTGACCATGAGGATCCTAGTCTCTATGAGGTAGGGTACATAATTGATAGTACCTTCTTGTATTACCAACATTCCCAAAATGCTTCCTTATTGTATAACACATTCTACCTATGATCATGTGAGATCCATAAAATGTTCCTTAATTGTATTTTATAAAATCCTCTTCCACATTCCATGAATTTTGAAATGTAATTTCTTACTCTGCAAGCTTATCTAGAACATACTTGGGGAGGCACAAATAGTTGAACTTATGGATGACAACCATGATCATCGTATAGTCTAAGTATAACCAGTAGTCACCCTGAGGATCCAATGTATCTACTATGCTCTTTGAAATTATTGTTAGTGGGGCCTCATGAATTACCTTCCATACTTGTGGATATACGTCCTCATCAATTTGGGTGATATTATTTATATATGCATATATGTTTATAAATTAGTAGTAATTGTAAATGCGATTCTTTATACAATCAATATCTAGGATCCAAAGCTCCCCAATATCTCTATACATTATACTACATCTAGAAGGTAAGATATCATATAAAAATGGCTTGCTAAATTGGACTACTTACCTTTATGTAGAACTTGTTCCCTCAGCTTGAGACTGATAACATTTCCTAGTGAAAAATTCACATTTTTAATCATCATCATATCTAGTAATAGAACCCAATCTAGATGGAGAAAATGGATACTTGGCATGCCATAAAGTCTATTCAATAAGGAGATCCCAATATGGACCCCCATTCTAAATTTGCTAATAGGGGTGGGAGACTTTCCATTTAGGACCATAGTCTCCCCAAGAAGAATCCATGACCTCAGAACATTTTCATAATAAATTATGATTGTTCCATGTTACCAACTTATGTTTATGTAATATTGCATATGGAATAACTAAAGATATGTACTATTGACAATTTTGACCTCACAGGTCAAATTTTCATCTTATCATTTGAAACATTACCTCTCATGCTAGTTGATCTTGTTGGTCAGTAGGTTGGTCTTGAAAAGTCCTTAAAGTGATCATTTAAAGCCTTGGTTAATAGGTATTAATGTTGATTAGGTGAGTTAAGATTTTGTCCTTCATTTTTATTATGTTTGTCTAGTCATTTGTTAGCCTTTTTGAGCCATTTTTAGTGGTGAGAAGAGTCTAGAGTGTCTTGATGAGTGTCATAGCATGTGTCAAGGTCATTTTATGTATATGAACAATCAGGTTAATCACATTTTGGACTAACTTCATGAATAATTTCCATGTAATTTTAAGATTTTTGTGACCTTTAGGGAAGCTTTTGTAAGTTTTTGATAGTATCTAATTAGGAAACATCTCAATTTTATCTTGATGTACTTTATCAGACATTTTAAATACTTGGCATAAAACATAGAATCTATGAAGAAGCTCTGAGGATGCTCCAAGAAGCTCTAAAGATGTTCTATTGAGATATGAAGATCCTTATTCAAGCCATGATGATTCTATAGGAATATCCAAAGAGGTTTTGAATATGCTCTAAAGAGGTTTTGAAGATGCTCCAAATAATATCCAATAAGCTCTGAAGATCCACCTAGGTAGCTCTGAAAATGCTATATTGAAGCTTCGAAGAAGAGGTAGTCCTAGTGTAGTGGATGATCTAATGGTGGAAAGAGAAGACCAAATTCATGACCATAATTAGTGTTATTATCATTATTTATTTCCTTCCCCATACTCTTTAAGGCCTCTGTAATTAGGCTTTGATGATAATTCTTAATTACTAGCTTATCCAATGAAAAAACCATGATATAGTGAGATGAATGGCATAGTGCTTGGAACTAAAAAAATTTTCAAGGTTGAGATCAAGGTGAGAAATGTGTTTATTATGTGTTGAATAAATTATTGTCATATCTAATGGGTTATATACACAAAATAGTGTTAAGAAGTTCATTGACCTAGTGTGCTCTCACAAACATCATACGAAGATCTCCTTATGAAGGTTGCATAGTTGTATAACTAGATGACTATGTTGAATTCATTATCAAGAGTTATATAATAAAATTAAACACAAAAATAATATGGTTATTAATAATGGTCAAGTTTGATAAAATGGTTTCAGATCGTATACACAATCTTAAGCTTAAGGGTTAATTTGGAGAAGATTTGAAGAGTTAAAGATGCTAGAGAGGTGATGTAACCTCCAAATTTGGTACAGAGGATCATTATAACCTAATATAGAATTTTATGACATATATAATAAAATAAACATTTTTTATTTTTTTATATACCTAAGGTACTCTCTAAGTCATTTACACAGGCAACCCAATGCTAGTTTTGAGAAATCTATGATTTTGGAGACTCTATAGGAGTTAGGTTCTCATTTTTGGTAAGTATGATCATGTTTAGTGGATAAATATTTATATTCCATAATTAATTCATCATGATTATTGTAATCATACTCTATTTTTTTATATACCTCTGTAGTCATAAACAATAATTCACTTAAGAAACCCACTAATAAATTTTGAGAAAATGTGTTTTAACACTTATATAGGAATAATCCATATATGAAAATTGGTAAGGGTACTGATAATGAGTGTTTATAAGGTAAAATTTTATTTTTTAGGTAAAAATAATAAGTTAATCATCTACTATTTTTTCACGGTCCTATGATTGTCTATTGACAGTCACCATTGGAGCTCAAAAGTTTTTTTGAAGAGTTAAGGTTTGACAAAATATTTTAATTCATATGAGAGTTTATTTTAAGTCTTCCCACACTTTTTAAGAGTGATAAAATTAATAATTTCAGTCTAAACATGAAGAGGTGCAAATTTATAAAATTTTGGATTTTAGCATACAAGTGGACACAGTCAAAAAAAGTAATTTTTATGCAAGTAAAGGGATTAAATGATAAAATATAATGATTGATAATATTTAGTGTATTTATATGTATTATGAAAAATAATTATGTCTTGATACCATATAAATCTCAATATATACCTATTTCTTGCTCTTTATGTCTCGCAATTCATAATTTCTAAGTGTGTTATTGGTCTACATATGTGATTCCAATTATATTTAATGGTTAAAAATGGAAAATAAATGATTTTAATAGTTTTTTGGGTCCCTCATGGTCCTAAATGAAAAACAATTAATTATTGGGACCTCATAAAACTCAAGAAAATGACAAAACTTAGACCTACACACACTTAGAAATTTGACAATGCAAGTTGCGGCAACCCTAAAAGATGCATTTTTTGAGTTATAATAAATAAAATGACTTTAAATGTGAAATGGATAATGGTTAAATAATTTATAAAATTAATCAAATGTTTTGTTTAGTTTCACATGTGTGAGCTCCTAGTAGAAATATTTCTCTTTCTAGGCCTAAGAAGGCTAATTAGGCTTATTTGGAGAAGAATATGAAGAAATGAGGTGATTACACTTGGAATATGATCATTAAAATTTTTATGGAGATGTATGGTGATACATGGTACTCAAACATATGCTTATTTTTTTAGTTTTGTCTATACAATCTTATAGACAAGTATATTTCTAGGTTTTAGGGCTATAAGGAAGTGGTGCTAAAACAAGCAAAATGAGAAAAATGATGTCTTTTGGACTACTTGATGGATCCAAGTTCCTTTTTTTAGGTATTATTTAATGATTATAATCTGTACATGGTGGAATATTTCCTATTCTAATGTAAAACTCTCCTTTCTCTCTCCTTTTCTTTTTTCTCATAAGGAAGAATTAAGTGTTTTGAAGGACTAAATAATGCATTAGAGTTTTCCAAAGGATTTTAAAGGCTCCTCCTCACCTTAAATGAAAAATTAAATTATGTAAAAAGTCAATAGAGTTTGGATAAGGTTTAAACTATTAGAAATGGTTTTAAGGACTCCAAACATATATCTCCTTCCAATGCCTAATGTGTGGAAGAAGTCAAATAAGAATGTTGGACCTTCTAAGAGTATAAAAAAGGTGTGAAAACCTCATTAATGGTTTATATAATATTTATAATAAATAATTTATCAAATCATGATGACCTAATGTCAATGATCAAGGCCTATTTTCAAGGAAATGACTTCTTGACCAAAGATAAAGGGGTGTGCAAGCATATATTTAAAAGGTTGTGATGTTCAAAGACCAAAAATGAATGATAATGACTCCTTAAACTTCTAAAATATTTCTCACATAAATATATATGCCATATTACAAATATTTATAAAGGATTAATCAAATAATTCTACGTTGGGTTTCAAGAAGGATTAAGAAAAGGTCATATTTCCTAGTTTTGGGGGTTTTTGCCTCTTTCTCTATCTTATCTCCTATTATCTATATGTAAGACAATTTTTGTAATTTAAAATCATCCTTACCCTAATTTTTGGCAAGGACATTATCATAAAACATTTGTACTTGCCTATTTTGATGAATAATATAGAATTCATACCTCAAAGATTGTTTTTAGTGTATTTTCATGGTTTGTTGATAAATGACAGTGATAACATTGACTTCCTTTCATTTTGTCCTTTCCTCATTACCTATTTTCAGGTGTTAGATCATCCTTATAGGTTTCATAATGTGCATCATTCATATTTTTTGTATATGGAAATTTCAAGGTTTCTTTAGTGTCTTTGAGAGATCTATTGAAAAGGTGCCTTAGATCTTGCATCAAGCCTAAGCCTCTATGAGAAAAATTGATGTTTGGAGGCTTTAATTTGATAAGTGTATTCAGGTTTATGTCCTTATTCAACTTTATTAGTGAATACTACACAAGTCGAGGTCATATTTTGGTGTTTCACTCCAATTAGATAGGTTTTAATTTTAGTTTACCTTCTTTCCTTTTCACTTGAATGATGGTAGTGTAGAGTAGAGATCCTAACTGATACATCAAGAGGAGCTAGTCCTTATAATATAGAGATTGAATCCACCTATTAGGCCATCTATATCCTAGGATTTTCTCCATGTTAATTCAGACTATGAAGGCCTAAAACTACCTTTATAAGGGTGCAAGTCTAATAGTCAATAGTTTTTGGCATGACCAGTGGGACTCAAGTCGAAAGAAGTGGAAGGATGTTTTGGTGTTGTTCTTCTACATATCAGGATTTGGAGGCATTCAAGACACTAATGGCAACTCTAAGTTTTATCAGCTAGTTATATCAACTCAATCATTTTTTAATGTAATTTATGTTTTCAATTCACTATCTAAATGAATTTTGATGGTCATGTATGAAGATAATTCCTATGTTATACTTCCTGATTAGCCCTATGATGAATCATACCAGCCTTATCATGATCTATATGAGCCTTTTTATGAGACTAATTATCCTTACTAGGATTTTTTATCAAAACCATGATAAGCCTTATCAAGTTAATCATGATCCTTACTATCAAGAGCATGAATATTACCTTCCTTATGAACCAATCAGTCTTATGACCAAATTTCACCTTTCAAATATAGCTATGATGTTTCATATGAGAAACGTTGTTTAAAATAAATGATTGATGAAATAGAGATTAAAATTCTAGCATATTCAATAAAAGTTTGTTCAACCCCTCATTATGAGGAAGTGAGTGGTCTATTTTAAAATGTGTCTAATGATCTATTAGAGAGGAATGAGTTGTGTAATCTTGTATTAGAGAAGATGGAGGCTTGAGAGAGGCAAAAAAGTGGTTGAAATAATTGTTTCAATAGACTTCTTGTATTCCTTACTAGTATTCTTATGTTCCTTATTCTCATGAAGTTATTAACCATTCTTAGTTTGAGCCAAGGGATATTCCTAGTTGGAGTCAAGAGTAGACTCATATGCCTATTTAAGATCTTATTTAAGAGATAGAACCTTTTTTTAGCTTCACTTATTCCTTATTCATCCTTCAAGCTCAAGATGTCCATGAGGACAAGGAGGTTTCATATTTTGAGGAATTGATGGCCAAGTGGAAGGAGAAAAATGTAGAGGTATTTAATAATTTTTCTTTCCCTCATCTTCGAGACTCCATAGATGACTCCATTTCCCTCAAGATCCTAAAATATGATCATGATAAAAATTCTATGCTACATGCTCGCTCTCAAATAAATCAATTTTAGAACCCTCCCACCATCTCCCTTCTTTAAGAGAATCCTATTTTATAGAGGATAGAGAAGGAGGTTAAAGATAAAATTCAAATTATTAGAGAGTGTGAAGAGGATGCTTCAAGTGTGTATAAGGAAGAGTTTGTCATTGATACTTCACTTGGGGTATGAGTTGAGAATGAGGTTATAGCTGATCTTGAAGAAGATATCTCAATTTGTTAAGAGAAGATCTTGGACAAAAGGTGAAATATCTCCAATGAATAATGTTGTAAGCCTAAGGAATTGGTACAAGTTGAAGTCATAAATGGATTTAAGACATCTCCCTTTGAGTGAGAGGTTGACCTTGAGCAGGTTACTTCCCAATCATAACATGAAATCCCTATAGATCCACTTGAGAAAGATGAAGGTGTCATTCAATCTAATCTCATACAGATTGATCAAAGTTAAGAACTAAAAGATTATTGGTAATTTTAAATTGAGTTTTTATAAGATATTGAAGTCCTTTATATGGATATATCTCATGAAATACCTCTTTTTTAACATGCTCATGAGATGGTTGATCAAGAGTCACTCATTGAAGACCATGACATAGTTTGGGTTGACTATTCAAAGTTTATTGAATATTATGATGAACATGTAATGGTTGTTAATAATAATGAGGTCGCTCAATATGCCATAAAGACTCAAGGATAATGCATAGATGAGGTATCACTTGATTAGGTTGTAGTTGACAAACAATATAAAAAAATCATAAAATGCAATATGTGTTTGTCTTTGTTGGTGACCAATTTGATTTTGATGACTCACTTGAGGATATGTTAAGAGATTTAGTAGGAAATAAGAGTGGCTCATCAGAGGTCATGTTCAACAAACACCTTATTTTATAACTTGTACCATCTCTTGGAGGAAGTGAGTTCATGAATTTCCCTTTTGATCTAGGTAGATCATGCTTGGTCATGGTTAGTTAGATTAGTTTTTTTGTTTGTTATCCCAACTAAGTTATTTATTTTCAAATTTACTTTATTAGTTAGTTTCTCATGTTTTGTGTGTTTCTTTCCTTATTTTAGAGGAGATGTAGTGTTCTTGTTTCAAGTCAAAAGAGTCTCTTAATCATGAATCAGATTTTTCATTGTTATTCCCAATTATAAGTGTGGTTTTATGAGTCTAAAAGAGATTTAAATGATGTTGTTTATCAAGCATAGAAGGCATGCTTCCCAGTTGAGTCACCAAAATCTAGACAATTTTGACCTCACGGGTCAAATTATCACCCCTATCATTTGAAACCTTACTTTTCATTCTAGTTTGTCTTGTTGGTAAGTAGGTTAGTATTTAAAATTCTTTAAATCAATCATTTGAAGCCTTTATTAACACATCTTAATGTTTATTAGGTGAGTTGAGGTTTTGTCTTTTATTTGTCTTGTGCTTGTCTAGTCATTTTTTGGCCTTTCCAAGCTATTTTTGGTTTTGAGAAGAGTATGGAGTGTCTTGATGAGTGTTATAGCATGTGTCATGGTCATTTTATACCTAACATATGAACAATTAGGTTAATCACATTTTGGACTAACTTCATGACTCATTTCCATGCAATTTTGACCATTTTATGACCTCTAAGGAAGGTTTTGATAGTTTTGATTAGGAGAGAGCTCAATTTAATCTTGATGCACCTTATAAAACATTAAAAAGACTTGGCATATAACATAAAATCTCTTAAAAATATCTAAAGATGCTCTAGGTAGCTCTAAAGATGTTATATTGAGCTATGAAGATCCTTAGTTGAGCTATGAAGAAGCTCTGAAGCTGCTCCAAGTAGCTCTGAAGATGTTCTATTGAGACATGAAGATCCTTATTTGAGATATAAATATGATAAAAATATTCTCTAGGTAGATTTAAAGAGGTTCTAAATATGCTCTAAAGAGGTTCTAAAGATGCTCTGAAGAATACTTAGTAAGCTTCAAAGATCCACTTGTAAGGTTCTATTTATCCATGAAGATCCTTATTCAAGATATTAATATTATCCAAATATTATTTAGGTATATTTGAATAGGTTATAAATATGCTTCGAAGAGGTTTTGAATATGCTCTGAATAATATCTAGTAAGCTTTGAAGATCCACCTAGGTAGCTCTGAAGATGATCTATTAAAGCTCTGAAGAAGAGGTAGTCCTAGTGCAGTGGATTATCCAATAGTGGAAAGATAAGAATAGATTCATGACCCTAATTAGTTTTCTCAACCTTATTCAATTCCTTCCCCATCGTCTTTTAGGCCTCTGCAATCAGGATTTGATGAGAAGTATTGGTTACTATATTATGTAATGAAGAAACCATGATACAATGAGATGAATGGCATAACGCTTAGAAATTATAAAAAAATTTCAAGGTTGAGTTCAAGGTGAGAAAGGTTTATATTATGTGTTTAATAAACTATGATCATATCTCATGGGTTATATACACAAAATAGTGTTAAGAAGTTCATTGACCTAGTGTGCTCTCACAAACATCATATGGATATCTCCTTATGAAGGTTGAATGGTTTTATAAATAGATTAATATTCTGAATTAATTATAAATATTGATCTTAAAGAACTATAAACAACACTAATATGGTATTCAATCATGTCCAAGGTTGAGAAAATGGTTTCAAAATGTATACACAATCATATGTTTGAGGGCTAATTTGGAGAAAATTTGAAGAGTTGAAGATGATAGAGAGGTGATCTAACCTTAAAATTGGTTACAAAGGTTAATTATGACCCATGTTAAGTTTAATGACAAATATTTGACTTAGATAGAAAGGGAAACATATTCTATTTTGTTACAGAATTGAGGCACTCTCCAAGTCATTCACATAGATAACCAATTGCTAGTTTTGAGAAATCTGTGATTATATTATTTGAAAGTATGATCATAGTGATTATATAAATATTTATATTTCATCCTTAATTCCTCATGATCAGTGGAATAATATAATATTTTTTTACAGACCCCCTACAGTCATAAACAATCATTCATTTAGGAAACCCACTAGTTAGTTTTGAGATAAATGAGTTTTAAGGATTCTATAGGCATAATAATGCTATGGAAATTGGTATGGGTGGTGATAATCAGTGTTTATAAGTTTAAATTATATTTTTAAGGTAAAAATAACAAGTCAATCATCCACTATTTTATCTTAGTCCTATGCTTGTCTGTTGACAGTCACCATTAGAGCTCAGAAGTTTTTTTTAAAGATTAAGGTTTGATAGAATTTTTGACTTCATGGGATAGTTTTTAAGGAAATTTAAGGTGATTTTAATTCTTACCACACCTATTGAGAGTGATCACATTAATAATTTCAATGCTAAACATGAAGAGGTGAAAATTTATAAAATTTAGGATTTTAGAATGCAAGTGGAGACAGTCAAAAAAAGCATTTTTGAGGCATGTAAAGAATTGAATGATAGAATATAATTATTGGATAATTTTTATGGGTAATTAAAATTAATAACAAAAAATATGTATTTATGCCTTATAAATATCAATAGTCACCTATTTCTTTCTCCATATGTCTTGCAGTTCATAATTTTTGAGTATGTCACATGTCTAAATATGTGATTCTAGTTAGATTTCATGGTTAAAAATTAAAAAATAATACTTGGAATATTTTTAGTGGTACTTATTATTAATAATTAAAAAACAATTAAGTAATTTTACCCCATAAAACTCAATAAAATGACAAAACTCAGGCCTACACATGCTCAAAAATTTGACAAGGCAAGTTGAGGCAACCCTAAAAGATGGATTTTTTGAGCTATACTAAATTAAATAACTTGAAATTTGATATGGATAATTTTAAAAACATGGTTAAAGTGAATAAAATATTTTTTTGTAGTTTCACACATGTGTGAGATCCTAACAACAAGATTTCTCTTTCTAGGCCAAAGAGGGCTAAGTAGGTATAATTTGGAAAAAAATATGAAGAAATGAGGTGCTTTCACTTAGAATCTGATCATGAAAATTTGTATGGAGCTGTAAGGTGATACATGGTACTCAAAAATGTTATAATGGGTTAATTTTTATTTGTAAAATATTTTAGACAATGATATTTGTAGGTTTTAGGTCTACAAAGAAAGGGTGCTAAAATAATCAAAATGAGAAAAATGATGTCTTTTGGACTAGTTTATGGCTCCAAGTGCCTTTTTTTATGTCTTATTTAATTATTAAAATACCTCCATGGTGGAATATTTCCTAGTCCAATACAAAACTCTCCTTTCTCTCTTCTTTGCTTTTTGCTCAAAAGGAAGAATTAAGTGGTTTCAAGTACTAAATTATGCATTGGAGTTTTACAAAGGATTTTAAAGGATCCTCCTCACCTTACATGCCAATTTAAAGTATTTAAAAATCCAATAAATTTTGGATAAGGTTTTAAATGTTAGAAAATGTCTTAAGGACTCCAAAAAGAGCCTATTTCCATCGAATGCCTAGGGTGTGAAAGATGTCAAACAAGCATCTTGGACCTTTTAAGAGTCCAATAAAGGTGTGAAAACCTCATTAATGATTTAAATAATATTTAAATTAAAAAATTTATCAAATCATGATGACCTACTCTCAAGGATCAAGTTCTATTTTTAAGGAAATGACTTCTTGATCAAGGATATAGGGGTATGCAAGCATAGATTTAGAATGTTGTGTTGTTAAAATACCAAAAATGAATGATCATGACTCATTAAAATTCCAAAATACATCTCACATAAATATATATTCCATATTCCAAATATGGATAAAGGATTAATAAAATAATGCTATGTTGGTTTTTAAGAAGGATTATGAAAAGGTCATATTTCCTAGTTTTGGGGGTTCTTTCTCTCTCTTCTCTCCTATTCTATGTATGTAATCCAATTTTTGGAATTTAAAAAGATCATTAACTTGATTTTTTTCAATTCCATGGTCATAAAACATTTTTACTTGCCTATTTTGATGATAAAAATAGAATTCATACCTCCTTAAAGCTTGTTTTTAGTGTATTTTCATGGTTTGTTGATAAATTATAGTGATATGATAGACTTCCTTTCATTTTTTACTTTCCTTATTACCTATTTGTAGGTTTTATCTCATCCTTATATGTTGTATAGTGTGTTTCAATCATATTGTTCGTATATAAAGTGGAAGATTTCATTAGTGTCTTTGAGAGATCTATTGAAAAGGTGCCTTAGATCATGCATCAAGACTAAGAATTTATGTGAAACATTGATGTTTGGAGTCTTTAATTTGAGAAGTGTTATCAGGTTTATGTCCTTATTCAACTTTATTAGTGCATACTACATAATTAGATGTCATATTTTGGTGTATCACCTTAGTTAGATAGGTTTTACTTTCAGCTTACCTTCTTCCTTTTTCCCTTGTAATATAGTAGTGTAGTACAGGGATACTAATTGATGCATCAAGGGGATATATCCCTTATATATATATATATATATATATATATATATATATATATATATATATATATATATATATATATATATATATATATATAATCACCTATTATGATACCCACAACTTAGGATTGTATCCATATTATTTGAGATTATGAAGACCTAAAACTACCTTCACAAGGGTGAAAGTCTAGATATCAATAGGTACCTTTGGAAATCATCACCAATGAAGTAGGAAATGACCATATGGTGATCCATGTGATGTAATAAGGCATCTTGTGTAATATTTTATTAAAAAAAAAGGTCCCGTATTATATCAATTTAAGGCATAACTTCAGGCTTAACAACCATGAAATTACAGTCTTTGTATCTTAAGAGAGAGTAAGTCTATAACCAATTGGGTCTGTGCATCTGATATATTTCTTTCATGTAAAAATGTGTTGATGACATCAATGTAATCTCATAATTCTAAGTAGTTAGCATACCTATTATCAAATATTGTTTCATCAAACACCATGTCTATAAACTCTGTGTAATCCTTGATGGAGAATGGGGATGGTGGAATTACTCCTTTGAAGCTATTATATGATGAAGCCATTGGAATTGTATCATGTACTCAAATTATCTTTTTATTTACTATGAAAACTCCTTTCTATTGGTTTCTTATTTATAATGGATTCACAGGTAGCTAGGGATTTGTTTATAGAGTAACAATTGAGTTCAAATTTTCTAGTGATCAAATGAAAACATCGATGGATGTACCTAATTGATATAATTTTTTGAATTAAATTATAGTTCATTCACTTTTAATGTCCAATGTTCATATGTTTATTTTACCTACACAATTCAAATATCATTAGTTTAGTTGGCAGGTTATGGTGTTTGACAAGTGTGGGGAAATAGTTCCACTTTGTTGGATAAGTCTAGATGGATTTTGGTAATTGGGAATTAGGATTTGGGTTTTTTTATGAGATTGAGCCAATAATTATTGTGAATCAAATGCTATAAACATAAATCCTAAATAAAATGCCTAAAGATCAAATCTCTTAGAACAATGTTTGAATAAAAGCTCTGAATAAAACCTTTAAAGCACATAAAATTGATGAAATATTTTATAAACAAATTATCTGATGAAAAGTCCCAAACATAATTTTTGATATAAAAATACCAATTAAGGAGTCTTGAGTAAAAAACCAAGATATTTGGAACATCATTCAAAGAAAATGCCTAAACAAAATGTCTGATACAAAAATTACAAATAAAATGTTTGATACAGAAACTCTGATGAAGATTATTCTGAACACAATTCTTGAATAAAATAAAAATTTAACATAAATCATAAAAAAAAATATGATGAACAAATATTGAAGGAATATTTTAAACAAAATTCCTAATATATAAAATTTGAGAAAAATGTATGATGAACAAGTCTCGAATGAAATAACTCTGATGAAAACTAAGTTCCAAAACCTGCATAGTACAAATACTCCCAAAAGGCATTAATAAGTTAGTCAAAAAATGTATAATATCATTCTTTGTACTTGAAAGTGTATATATTAATGATCTATTCAATATAACTTGCACAATTACATAGAGGAAGACTTGACAAATAAGGCCAAATCATAAAAAAGTGGGTCCCCATTCTTTTTTCAAAGAAAAGGGGAATGTTAGGTATAACACGTATCTTTATATTGGTCATATTTATTTTTATTTATAAGGTATGGTACTAAAGTTACTATATTATTATAACTTATTTCCAAATTCATATATAACCTTACATGCCAAGAATTACCAATGTGAATTGTACTATACTTGATGAGGAGTAGCATTCAAGTGTTCAAGAACAAACCACTCTTATTAAAGGCATTCCTAATATTTTCCTTGATGAGTGGGGGTTGAAAACAATTTTAGTTTAATTTGGGGTTTTCATTCATTAAACATGGGGTTATGTGCTCATTTGATTATTCAAATCAATTCTAGACTCATTACAACTAGGCACAAACATGATACATTCTGATAGTGCTCAACGTTTAATACTCGACTACATTGGCATCAATTCACATAAGGTACAATCACGATGTGCTCACTCAAAGTGCAACATAGAAAGAACTGAGGCCCATGTTGGGATAGTTATGGTATGGTGTAACTCATTAATTATATGACTTGGTCATCTCAATAATGACTTTGGTAGATTTAAGGGCACAAGCATAAATTTACTAGAAAGTCTACAAGTCTCACTAAGCTTAATATCATTCGGTGCTTCGAGGGGTCAATGGGATAATTTATATAAATATAATAATAGGTTAATTATTTATGAAAGGATAAAATAATTGGGCATGATTTCTTATCTATAATTAGGCCTATTATACAAAGTAGGTTGACATCATCTTTTACATAGGGACTCCATTAACAATTTATACCAAAGTTTACTTAAACTTAACATTCATATATTAGAACTAACCCATTATCACTATTGTCACTTGGATTTTCACCCCTTGAGGAGTTCCTATATCTCCTCAGCCAAGTGGTACAATGGAAACATCTCTCTTACTGTGGGTAATAATTTTTTGGATGAATCTCTAGAAGGGCTAGTTCCCTTGATGCATTCTTTGAAGTACTTTCTTACATATCAATTTTGGATGAAAAGGGTTAAGAAAGTAACTAATAAAGATAAAAGAGGTGATGCACCATTATTTTATTTCCTATTATGAAATGAAAATTATACTACTTAGAGATAAAAAATGATTCTTTCACACAAAACTCATAATTTAAGTTGTATTGTCACATCAGTGTTTCATAAGCTAGGTTCAAGAAGGTATTTGATACTTAGGAGGGAAATGAATGATTCCTTGAGAGAATATAGTCATGAAACACTTATAAGACACTCCTAAAATTGAAAATAACACTAAAAAAGACTTGTAACAATAACCATTTTTCACACTTGGTGAGTAATCAAGGATAACATGCTAGAAAAGATCATCTTCTACTAGTCCAGACCAACAAGATTGCAATAACACCCACTTGTACATCATGCAAGTAGGAAAAATCACTTATTTATTCCTTAAAGAGTCATTAAAGTAAAAAAATTTCTTGGGTTTCACCATAAAAAAATTGAGGCTCCTCAATCATTTAGTTGAACTGAGAACACAGGGAGAGTACCCCCTATTTTGTCTCAAACAGGGGACACTCCCTTAAGAAAAAACCTTGCAGGTTTAGAGGAAAATGTATAGAAGGATGAGATAGATATTGTTTTAACCTTGAAAAGAGATGAAAGGTAATGTAATACACCTAAAAAATCATGAGAAACCTATCTAAGAATGATTAATCTCAACAAGAGGTCTAAACCTACAAAGTTACAGACATGCTAGTTGTGTATGGTGAGGCCTAAAGCCCAAATGAGAGGACATCTTCACCTATAAACTTGGTTTAAAATTATAATATATTGGATCATGTTTGTGAAATTTAAATAAGATGTGTTAAATCTATGTGGATGGAAGGAAAGAATAAAAAGGGGTGATTTTGAGCAAACGTTATAGGTAAGCATATTGGACATAGTTCGACCTAGTGTCCAAATGAAGAGCCACTTATACTTATATCTTTTAGTGAGAATTAAAATTCATTGGATAATGTTTCTAGGAGGAACTAGGTATGCTAAAACTTAAAACTTACAAATAAATCCTTAGGAGAATCAATTTTGGATTGAGACCATTGTTAGGCTTGTGTAATGAAGGAAAAGAACTTGATAGAGCAAGTTTGGATTTTCATATATCTTTAGAGGTTGTGTATGGGAATCCAAGAATATTAGAGATGTTAGAAAGTGTCTTTAAAAACATTATTGTGGAATTTAGTGGTATTTTTGATGTGAAAATTTTATGAACAATGGTTAAGACCAAAAACATGTCTAAAACCATTGAAAACCCTTACTAGAGACCCAATTGGGAAAATGGAGTTAGATATGAAATATAATGGACAATTTTGACCAGAATATCTATTGTAAATTGTAGAGGACTCACTAAATATACTTCACATGCAAACTAGCTATACAAACTTGTGTGGATGGGGGAAAAAACAAAAAAATTATCATTATTTTATGTGTTTGATAGGTTTTATGAGGTTTAAAGAGATTAAAATCACATGGATGGAGAGATAAATACTTAATATAATTCCAAATATCACTATAATTCCTTGAAACAACTCCTAAGTGTCGAAACTAGGTGCTTAAACTTAGCCAATCAAAACTAGTAGTGAGGAGTGTGAAAACTCTAAGAGAAAGTGATTTTAAAGTGTCCCTGATGATTCCAAGGCCATGGAGGCCTTGAAAAATTTAATTAAATTCCTCCCATGGATTTTAATTATAATATAATGCTAATTTTGAGGCTAGGTGTGTAGGGTACATGGAAGAGCAATTTTATGGACAACAGATGATGATTGGTCCTTTCCATTTAATTCCAGAGGACCAAGACTACAACTAATGCATGGAGAGTCATGTATGATATCCTTATACTTGATTATATTCATTTTTACTTCTCTTAATTAGTTATAATGTGTTAAAATATGGATAATCATGTAATCAATTTTTATGAGCAAGAATGGAGAGTTTCTTGCCACTTTTCATGAGGTTTATGACTTGGATTGACCTTGTTACCTCTATAACTTACATGATTCATCCCATACCATCTACAAATGCATAAATAACTCCTTGTATCAGCTTGAAAAGTGTCCTTATGACCCTTAGACTTCTATTTTCTCCTCTCTCTCTCAATTTCTATAAGAACTAGCCATTTTGGCGTCATATTGGATGCTCCACCTAAGTATGGTGAGTCCTTACTAAAATGTATACCTTTTTATCAATAATAATACTATTTTTTAGCTCCTATATAACTATTATTAGTGTTTTCAATTGGATGATGAATCTTTCTTAGTTAAAACTATGGATTCCTTAGCATGTTGTTCCATTCTTTCACCTATTTGTAGCCTCTTCTTACATGTAATGTGAAGTGTTCCAAGAGATGTTCATGGTTTAAGTGAGTTATCCTATTAATTAGTTCCCTCATAGGCCTCTTTTCTAGTCCTCCAAGCTGTACCATGCATCCATAACCTCACAATGTAGCATTAATGTGAGAAGATAAAGATTTGAGAAGTGTATTTTCAGATTGTCCTTTGATTTCAAGTGTAATATTCATATGGTTAGATGTCATCATGTTATTTGGTATATCACCTCCTTATATTAGTTTAATTTTATTTATCCTTCTCCATTTTCACTCCCTAAGTTTATTAGTAGTTGCAATTCAAAGTGGTACATCAAGGGAGCTAGCCCTATCTAGATATTCACCTCATTCCTTAGGTTGCCCACAAGCCTAGAGGTGATTCCATTGTGACACTTAGATAAGGAGAAATTTTCATCTCCTCAAAGGGTGAAAATCCAAGTGACAACAATAACTATTATAGCTTTTTCACAATTCAATAATGAACTAAAAGACATTTAGTGAAAGGACACCATGTATTACTATAGCTATTCTTCTTCATTACTTAAACATTTAAATATAGATCACATTTTATATTTCATAAACATATTATATAAGGTAGAGTACAAGCTTTGAAAAATTAATTATCTACCTAGAGGCTCTCATGTGAGCTTGGGATTACAAAAATAGAGCCATCATGGCATTTGAGCTAGTTATAATGGAGACCATTATATCCAAGGCTAATTCTATAGAGCTTTGATACATCCATCCATGTCTCTCTACTCACTAGTTTGATCTTGATTTTATAGACTACAAGAACACATCCTATCAGGGTGGATTTGTGCATGCTGATTGTCAAGCTAGATCTTTTAGCAATCATTATGATAGATCCATTACCTTCTACTCTTCATGTAATTATTTTCACATGCTACCAATCCTTGACTATGTCCAAGAAATTATTACATTAATTTCCTCCTACCAGCTAGTGGAAGGTGTGCATTGATTCCTATAGCTAGAGCAAAAGATGTCAAAATAGAAATCATCCCAAATTATCACCTCATGTCAAGGTATATATCAAGTTGGCATGGATCCATACTTAGTCAAAATAGGGGACCAATATTACCCCATACAATATTACTAGTCCATCCTCAGACTTGGATGCAAAATATTTAGGTGCACATAATTCAAGCATGATTTCCATTATCTTAGCATTGAATTCTTTGAAGTCCTTAATAGTTAGCTTGATTTCCTCCATGGTGTTGTCTATCTCTATGGAAGTGGCACTAAGTGATAGCATGCTAGTTCTATCTAAATCCTTCCTGAAGGATTCTATCCTTTCCTTAGCCTTTTAGACTCATGTATCTAGGATTACTCCTTGGTCACATGCCTTATTTTGTAAGGCAGGGAAGAGTTATTCTAGGTTATGCTCATAGTCTTTTATTTGTGCACTTAATTTGTTGACCCTACCCATTATCTGCATGTACTCTTCCCTACTCATAGAGTACACCTACACCATTAGCTCTTAATTCTCCCCCTTTACCTACTTTATTTTCACATCAATGATTGATGATTGGTTGGATAAGTTCGTGAATATGGCATTGGTTGCATCTATGCCTTTTTATGGCTTTACGAAGAGGTCTTATATCTCTTCAAGCTTGGTAACTAGCTCTTTTTGTGATGAAACACAAGGATCATCTTATTCTTCTCATGCCTACTCTAATTTAATTCTTTAGAGCATTTGATCCACTATCACCCTTATCTTATCAACCTCAGAGAGGTTGGATCTATCAACACTGACCAAAAGGGATGGTTCGATGGCCTCTATGTGCTCTTCTAGTTGTCATAGTTTGAATTTTATGGCCTATGCTTTGTTTTCAGCATCATGGGCAATTTTATTCAGTTTAAATTCCCTAAAATCATTGATAATGTTATTCTACATGAATTTAGTGGCCATTTGGATGAGTGAATTAACCAATCTCATCAGGTTCGTGGTGTGAAGATTTATGAAAATGGAGTCATGTCCTTCAGGTTTATCTACACCCACTATGGCCTTCTATGGTGCCTCAAAGTGAGGATCATCCATGCAGTTATTGAATGCAAAGGAAAGATTTTGGCATGTATTGGTGGTGGTAGCTTTGGGGTTAATGTATTAAAAAATGTAAAAATATTCATCTATCCACCCCTTGTGCATTTTCGCTCAACTTGATACCTTCTTCTTCTACAATGACCAACTCCATTTTCTCTTCTTCCTCTTCATCATATGTACCACTGTCTTTGGTGATTTAATCATAGGTTTCTTCTTCATGTTCCTATAGGGGTATTCTTCAAACTTGTCCCCTTTATCAACTTCTTCTTGTCTCTTGGCACCATCTTTGCCCTCCTATTGCTAATGGATCTCTTCGATGGTCCTTATCTATTGTGTTTTCAAGAAACAAACACTGCCTTAGTTTTTTTTGGGTTCCCCTTCACTACTTAGGCATGCCTATTGTTCAACTTGATCTACTTTACTAGTGGGGTTACTAGGCACCTTCTCTACTACCTCTTCAATTGGTTCTGCACTTGTATCAAGCTCTTTTTCCTTCTCTTTCTTAGCCTTCTTTCTCTTGTTCCTCTCTTCTATGGCCTTTTTTTGCTCATACACCTTTTCCTTGGATTATACTCTATCAATATGCTCCTAAGTCAAGCCATCTACCTTCATTGCATCTTTAGTATTATATAGTTCCAACACCTTTAAACTTTATGCTTTTCTTCTTTCTATCTTCCTTCACAGCTTTATCTTTTCCTCCTTAATTTTTGGAGGTTGTGTGGATGGTCCTTCAGATGAGGTAATTAATGGTTTCTCTATTTCTCTAAGCATGATGGTAGTTCTTCCTTGGAAGGCCTTCTAGACTTCCTTAGTGTTGGGATCCTCTCCTAATTTTTATTGGATGATATAGACCATTGTCTCTTCATCTACCTCTTCCTCCATTTACTATATGTGGGCTTTTTCCACCTCTATTTATACCTAATTTATTAATGGAATTATAATGGGGCCCCTTGGACTTATTTTTCTTCTCCTCCTTGATGGGAAAAGTAGTCCTTGGCACAAAATTTGCACACTTTTTTTTTTATCTTAAGGAGTTGCTTCTTCACTGGATGTGATCCTTAACTTGAGGTATGCTTGGATTTATTCAAGCATATATCCTTGTTTTTTTGGGGGAGACTTCTTCTACATTACTAGTGATAGCATTCCTTCTTAGTTGATCTAGAGGGGAGAATCATCATTCTTCTTAGGGTCAGTGACCTTCTTCTTTGTCTTCATCTTATAGTAAGGATTGAAGATGTGCCTCATGATGACTTCTCTCTAAAGGGGATGGAGGTCTGTGTGATCTGAGTCATCCTCCTCATATTTTGTATCTTTCCCTCCTAGGTGTACATAATGGCATCATAACTTTCTCCTTTCCAAATCCATGGTCTTCACCAAAATGTCTAGTTATTATGCATTGGGGATTATCCTTAGTTCATCCCTAAAATACTTCATGAAAAATGCATAAGGGAGTTTGAGCTAGCATGAATGGTTGTCATTTGTAAGTGTCAATCATACTACATAAAAATGTTGCATGATAGTGAAGGTCATTATTCTAAATATGTTTTGGGGAAGCTCCTTAGGGATGTGCCATTTCATCCTAAATGCCTCTATATATTCGGCACACTACCCAATCACTTGGGTCTTGTATTTTTGGGAGAAAGAAGGTGGGTAGGTGAAGTCATAGTATTTTAATGTTGGGCAGTCTTTGTGCACTAGGAAGACCTCGAGGTTGTATTAATCACCATCAATCATGTTGATCTCCTCTATGACTATTAATATTAATAATAACCCCACGTAAAGGTCTCTCATGCCTTGTGACACTCAAGTGCATTCTTTACCATCTCTTTAACAATGAATTTAACTATGTTAAACTTAACCCCTTGTAACATGTGGTGAGTAATGAATAATTAGGTCTTGTTTATTTACATCCGTATCTCACTAGGTAAAATCTTAGAGCTCACGATGCATGTCGTGGCCCTTATGCCAATGTCATGTATATCCTTTATTAGGAATGCAAATCCTCCCTTATAGTAATTATTGACCAAATTTGACTTTTAGGTCAAATTGGGATCCCTATAGGTAAATAATTGACATTTAGGTGTTTTAGGGGTCTAATACATATGTCATAAGGTGTTTTATAGGTTAATTAATGTCATTTAATGTTATACTAGCCTTGGTCCTTAGTAATTTTAGTCCTTTTAGTCATTTTGAGGTAAAAAAGGAGCATTTAATGAGTTGTATAGATTTATTGGTAAGTGTGAATATTTCAAAAGTTCATGTCATATGAAATGTGTCTTAAGAGGTATTAATCAACTATCAAAATTAGAAAGTGGTAGGTTCTTCAGAGGAAAGGGTAGTTTTCTTGGGAAAAAAGGTGAGTTTGGTACTTATAAAACCCATGGGGAAGTATGCCATATGGTATAAGATCATGGTATGTATTTTTAGCTTACCTAAGATCAAATACACATGTGAAATGCTCTGGTAGTGCCATTTTATGCCCAAAACCATTTTGCTTCTTTTTCATCCTTCTTGACATATAGAACTAGTCTTCAAGTTTGTACTTGGTACAGCTAGTTGGGGAGTTTTTAGATCAAATAATTTATGGAGGTGAAATTAAAATAATATACCTTCATTTATATTAAAATATTTTGAATAATGATGGCCTATGGTTTATGAATTGGTAGTTTTCTTGGGAAAAAAGGTGAGTTTGGTACTTATACAACCCATAGGGAAGTATGCTACATGGGATAATATCACGATATGTCTTTTTTACTTCCCTAAGCTTAAATCCACATTTTAAATTCTATGGTAGTGCCATTTTATACCCAAAACCATTTTGTTTCTTTTTCATCTTTCTTGACATATAGAACTAATTTTCAAGTTTGTACTTGGTACGACCAGTTGGGGAGGTTTCAGATCAAACACTTTTGGGAGGTGAAACTAAACTAAGATACATTCATTTCCATTACAATATTTTGAATAATTATGGCATATGGTTCATGAAGCATCCTCATGAAATTGACTATGTTTTTTTTTACTACTAATCTATATAGCCTATAGGTTTTTCCTTGGTTTGAGCAATTTCATATGAATAAGTTACTGAGGTCTACTCCATATGATCCTATTATAATTATATACATTTTTTTTATTATTTAAATGTGTTTTTATTAGTTAGATGTGTTTTTATTTGTTAATCATCTTATTTTGTAGAAGGGAACACTTTTCTATGCAATAGGTAAGTTTCCACTATTTCAAGATTTTCATGGTTTGATGGTGACTTCAATCAGTTTTATAGGTTCATTCTAATATTTATGATGTTTTAATTTTTATATATACCATTCAAAATTTCTCCAAGTATTCTTCATGAGAATGCACTCATAGACCACCATATAATCAATCTACTAAATGATTGTCATACTAATCAACTAGGTGCTTTAAAAGGAAAATCATGTTGAATTGAGGATATTCTAGCTTGTTTAAAATATTAAAAAATTTAATGAATTTAATTTAAACATTTAAATAAAGTACATGATCATTGAAAATGAGACTCAATCTCCACTTCTTAATCACACAGTCTACCTACTACAATTTAAATATTCACTTACAGGAGTCTAGGAGGATAACATCATGCCATGTTGAGAGCCCTTATAGTGGTTTCAAGTTATTGGAGGTGTTAGGAATACATTTTAATTTTTGGGTTGGATATATAATTCATGATAGGTCTAAATTAATGCATATTGTTCACATTCTTCCCATTACCTATATATACTAAAAATCAACATCTATAAGGGACTTGGTAGAGAGATTTAGTTTCATTTTGGATTTTTGTGGCATGAGGGGATAATTTCCTTAGATATATAATGTATTTATGAAATAATATAAATCATTATTGATAGGTAGTTATGGAAAATGGAAATATTGACCCCTTCCTAGAATTCATTGACCAACTCAGGGATCTTTTCCCTAAAACAACAAAATAGTGGTCCAAAGTCATTTTGTGAGGAGCATATGATATAGAATCATGAGATTTTGATGAATTATAATTATATATGATATAATTATTTGGATATTAAAAGTTCCATGAAATATTTAGGTAATGAATGACCAAATGAATATGGTAATTGAAATGCCTAAAGTTGCCTATAAAGACACTATTTCTAAACAATAAATTATACAAGTTTTGAGCTAGAATGTGACCATAGTACTTCACAGTGATAAAAAAACATACATGTTTTTAATGGTCTTAGTGAGTGAAATGAATACTAATGAACATAAATATCATTAGGAAAGAGATTATATAGTTTTTTTACCTCCCCTACACACTTTTAGTCTGTATACAAACCATGAAAAAAAGCACATACAACCAACATGGAGTTCAAGTTTGAGAAGGGTCTCTTGCCTTGCATACATGAGTGTTAAGGTATGGTAATTATTTTTAAAAGTGATTGGAAACTTTCTAAAATGTTTCATGTATCTCAATAAAAAAACATAATGACCTTCCAAACTCATAAACACCTACAAGACTCTGCCTACAATCAACTATAGGTGACTGTAGGTAGATAGTCAAATGAGACAATATGTTTATGGGATGTTTTAGAATTATGAAAGGAGAAAAATGGATCAAAAAGGTTTGGAATGAACCTATATAACTATATTTAGGTTTAAAACATTGTATTAAAATATTAAAATAGCCAATCATCACCCACAAACATCACTCCAAGACAAAGACATAACCAACTATCTATGACTAGTATTGAAGGTTTTTTAGCCCCAAAGTGTGAGGAGATCAAGATCATAGTTGAGGTTAATCTTGGGAGAAATTAAAGGAGTATGTTTTAATTTTTTTCAATGACTATAAATTAAACATAACCTACAAGTCCAAGCCTAAGAGCTCTATAAGCAAAACATAGTCAGAATGATAAGACACAATTTTGAGAACTCAAGGTGTATCAAGGGTAAATGAAAGTATAGTGTAATAAATGGATGGGATATGAATCAATAATGGATGGTATATGAATAAATAATGATCATATATTATTAAATATGATCTTTCATATGATAAATAGGGGTGGGAGATCTCCAAATTGGACAACATATAGTCCATATGCCTTTTTTGTACATAGTCTAGCTCTAGCAAGCATATCTTAAGGTTTTGTTGAAATTTGAGGGCATAGACACCTGAAAAAGAGATAAATATTGGTAAAAATACTCTATAGGAAATGATGATGCCCATACAATATTTATTTTTTCTATAATAATAGGGGAAGTTCCCTCTATTTTATCTCAAACAAAGGGCACAACCTTACAGTCTTGAAGTTTGGAGGCAAAAGAGTGAATAAAAAGTTGATTAGACACCATAAATATTTTTTGAGATATGTAAGACATCCATAAAAAAATTTAAAACCTTGAAAAGAGAGGATAAATTAAATATAATTATCTAAACCTTTAGTTTTGTAGTTAAGTATGTCAAGCAGGGTTTAGGCTTAGAGGCCAAAAAAAAGATCACTTTCACTTGAAACCTTGGATGAAAATTATAATAAATTTGGATATTTTCATGGAATAATGAAATATGTTTTAAATATAGTGAAATTAAAATAATCCAAATAGGAAGGTCTAAAACCCCAAAATTTATAGACAGGCTACAAGATCAATATTAGGCCTAGTGTCCAAATCAGGGGTCTTTCACACTTATAGCATGAGATGATATTTTTAGCCTATCAAGTCATGTTTTTGAGGTCAAAAAATATGTGTTAAATATGGTATTATGTATATTAAATTATGATAATGTCACTTTTGGCTTATAAACCAACTTAAGCATGTAGGAAATGGAGGAAAAGGCTTGATAGGGTGATTTCAAGAGCTCACATCTCTCTTGATGTTTTTAATGGGGGTAAAGGAAGTATGGAGGTGTTATAAAAGAAATTGAACATAATTTTTGTGATATTTTTTTACATTTTGAAATTTATAACTTTAGGAACAAACCTTGAGAGAAAAAATAATCCTAAACCCTCCAAAACCCTTGCTAGTGACCAATTTGTGGAAATGGATTTGGAAAGATACTCTAATGAACCAATTTGACAAGGATTATGATTGGAACTTGTATAGGACTCTCTCAGGCTCCTTCCCACCCTTCTGAGTTTTATATAATTATATGAATAGGGTATAAAAATAGGTTAATTTTTACTATTTTGTGTGTTTTTCAAGCTACAAGAAGTTTCAATAGATACAATTAAGTTTGGGAGGAATATTAGGACTTTTAATAACAACATATGTAAATTTAATTTATTAAAAAAAACATCTAAGTGTGAAAACAATAGCTCTAATCTTAGCTAGTCAAAACTAACATATTGGATAAGCTAGTGAGAAGGATGGAAAACTTCAAGTGGGGTGATTTTATGGTGTTCCAAATGCCTATAATTACATGGAGAGTATTTAAAAATTTCATCCACTCCATCCCATGTATTTTCATGGAAAATTGATGCCTTTTAGGAATCCAAGTGTGTAGGGTGCTTGAAAGAGGAATTTCTTAGACTATAGATGATGATAGCTCATTTTTTGAAGGTTACAAATGAACAAACCTATAACTAATGCATGGAGAGGAATTTATGAAATACTTCCCCTTCACTCCAATCATCATGCCTATCCCTAATCAGTTTTATGACGTTCAAATAGGTCCAAATCATGAAGGTAGTTTTTTGAGCCAGAATGAGGAGTTTCTTACCACTTT
Source organism: Torreya grandis (assembly GCA_037957365.1). Classification (NCBI taxonomy): domain Eukaryota; kingdom Viridiplantae; phylum Streptophyta; class Pinopsida; order Cupressales; family Taxaceae; genus Torreya; species Torreya grandis. The sequence continues at coordinate 267,684 of JARHVA010009622.1, forward strand.
ACAAGATTTTTATACGTTGCATGAAGACTTGGGTTTCATGACCTTTAATTTTTCATCCCATATACTCTTCTCATACACAATTAAATTATTCTCTTAGATTTACAAGTGACCTTATGACCCTTGTGCTTCTATCTTCTTTCTCTCTCCCTCAAGTTCTATAAGAACTAGCCATTTTGGCCATTGTAACTTATGATCCACCCATGTATGGAGAATCCATAATCATTTTCATAACTTTTTATCAATAATAATAATTATTATTTTTACATATTCTATGAATTTTCTTAGTGTGTTCATTTATAATTTTTGATTTTGCATTAATGATAAGTCTTGTTTCCTTAGCATGATTATTTCATTCTATCATCTATTTGTAGTTGGAAAGATTTTTTCTTGCAAGGCATGTGAAGTATTCTAGGAAATTTCAAGGATTGAGTAAGTTATTATTTTAATTAGTTCCATTCAAGGCCTCTTGTCTATTATTTCTTGCATTACACATGCATCCATAACCTCATCATTGAATATTGAAGTGAGAAGATGCAGATTGGAGAAATGTATGCTTGGTTGGTCTCTTAGTTTCAAGTGTAACATGTATCTAGTTATAAGTAATAAATATATTTTATGTATCACATACATTATAATAGTTTACTTTTAGTTATCTCTCTCTTTTCCCCCAATTTTTTTTTATGTGTAGTTGTGATCCAAAACGGTACATCAAGGGAACTAGCCCTATCAAGAGATTCACCTCATCCTTTAGATACCCACAATCCTAGAGGTGTTTCCATTGTGCCACTTGGATGAGAAGAGATTAGTTATCTCCTAAAATGGTTCAAATCTAAGTGACAATAGATTTGGCATGCCTAGTGGAACTCTTAGTCTAAGAGGTTGACATATTTTTGGTGTTGTCTTTCAACAACCAACCTTTGGAGGCATCTATCCAAGAATCAATGGAAAATACAAAGTTATATCAGGTTTTCAATTAACCTAGGTTATCCATTAAAGATTTTTGGTAACATTTTCCTTTATTTTCTTGCTTTAAATGAGGTTTCATGGCTAACTTTGATGTTGAGTACTATTTTATGCAAGTTGGTGAGACATACCAGGTTTATGGCACTCCTTATGAACCTTGGTGTGATTATTACCAGTACTATAGATAACCTATAGCTCCTTATCAAAATTATCCTTATCATAACTATAACTATCCTTGTCATGATCCTTATCAATCCTAAAATCAACCTTCTCCATATCTTGCTCCTAAATAACATATCCACTTTTCCAATCAATCCATTGAAAATTTTAAGAAGACACTCTTGGGATATGAAAAGTATGTGTTAGAGATTGATACTCTAAGGGAACATGGTAAATATGTCCCTATAAATTTCATTCACAAGGTAAAATATGGTATATATTTGGTCAAAAAAGAGTAGGCACCTATTGAGAGAGCCAATTAAAAAATGCTTACAAATGAGATGCTATATATGAGTGGCTTGATTGAATCCTTAGAGGATAAACTAAGAATTAATGAGAGTTATACTTACCAAAACTATCAGCCTTCATATACACTTTCCCAAGTTATTTATCAACCATATTCAATCCCTATTTATGTGCCCAATTAAAATTGTCAAAGTCATCCTTTTCCAAGTCAAGTAAAATAGAGAGTTGAAAATACTAGCCTTGTGTTTGAAGTAAACCTTGATAGTCAAATTTAATTGGCCAATATGTATATGTAATATTCAATGTTATAAGTAAAATAAGTGGAATCTAATCCCTTATTACCCTTTCTAATTTCAGCCCCACCTCAAGAGAAGAACTCTAGATATGAGATTCTAAGTTAGAGACAAGGTGGAAAATCCAAGCCTAAGGAGATTCTAAGTTTCTTAAATAATTCATCCACTCCTCAAGTTGAATCACCACATAAACAAAATACTCTTAATCCTAACATCTTAATATGGAGCAAGATAGTTGAGTCATAGGGAAAGAAAGAAGAAGATAAAGGCCTTTATAAAGAGTGTGAGGTTGATAAAGAACTTGATCCTATCCAAGCCCCTCCCACCATTAATAAAGAAACCTCTTGTCCTTAATATGAATCCCCTTGTATTCATCATTTTCATCAGGATGAATATCAAATTTAAGAGATAATTTTCCAAGAAAACCTAGCTAATAAAATTGAAGAGTTAGAGTCAAGGATGAAGCTACTAAGTCAAGGTGTGATGGAAGGTTTAGACCTAAAATAAGATCATATACCTAAACACACCCCATCCACCCTTCCTTAAGAGAGTAATAAAGATAAATCAGATGTGAATGAAGTGATTGTCAATTGTAAATAATAAAATCAAGTTGTTTTAGCCCAATTTCTACCTCCCCTTCCTCAAGAAATTCCAAAAGAGCCCCCTACATTTCACTCTCAATCTGATTTTGAGTTTTATGTGCCACCTCCACCAAATAATTCATCTTACCCTCATCCCATCACCCTTTTCCTTGATGTACCTATGGTATTGGAAACTAAATAGGATCAATTGGTTGATAAAATTTCATAAATCTTGCTTGAATAAGACATACCTCCTTGGCAATCTCATTAGGATAGGTCACATGATTTCGAGATGCCTGGTCTTGGCATCACCATGAATGAGAAAGATATGGAAGATATTTTATCCCTTGAATAAGACTCTACATCTGATAAAAATATTGTATATGATCACCTCTAGCATGAAGATGAATGTTCTATTAAGGATGGAGAAATATTTCAAGTCATCCCCAAAGAGGTGGTAGTCCTAGAAGAATCTCTTAAGAACAAGGTATAATTTGTTGCTCTTGAAGATGATACAATACCTCATCCTACTATTAAATCACCATCAAGTGCATTGGAGATTGAAGAACACTAGCTTGATGACCTCATACCTCAATAAGAGAATATTGAAGAGGTAGTGGTACTAGATGATGAAGAGGGCAAGGATGTTTGACATCTATAAATGAAGCTCTTTCAAGAGATTAAAGAAATTTTCCAATTTGAGGGTAAATTTCATGACAAGGTGAAGGAATATTCTTCCATAGATGAAAATTAATAATATTAGGTAGAGTATACAAATCTCTTTCATGATCTAAAAGAACTTACAGCTGAGAAGAAACCCAATCTTATTAAGAACACCATGGAAATCAAGAAAGAGGTTGTAATTGAGGATTCATACAAGAATATTGAGACTATTTGAATGTAAGAAGTGTTCATTTATATAACCAATCCATTTAGAGATAATTCATTCTTAATTAACATCATGCCAATGAATTTTTCAAACATCATGAAAAAGTTGGAGGAATCAATGCTAAAAGACAAAAGACTACATGTCTCACAAAATCCTTCATGTCATGAAGCAAGAAGATTTTAAAAATTCCCCTTTGATCTAGGAGGGATTTTTTATCTCAGGTTATTTAGATTTAGATTTTAGTTTGTCTAGTTTGGTGTGTGTTCCATAAGTGCTTATAAAGCACATGTGTGCTTGCTTTTTCTTTATGTGTGTCTTTTGCTTTATGTGGTTGAGGTAGTCATTGGTATTATCTTGATAAAAGCTTGTTGTGAAGCTTTTATTTTAATTTTAAACTTAATATGACTCCCTAAGCCTAATGGAATGATAAGCCTACTGGTCTAATTAGTATAGTAGGCATATAACCCCTATGAGTCACCAATTTGTTGACCAAATTTGACTTTTAGTCAAATTAGGACCCCTATAATTTAAAAAATTGACTTTTAGGTGTTTTATGGGTCTAATAAATATGTAATAAGGTGTTTTATATTTTAATTAATTTCATTTAATGTTATACTAGCTTTGGTCCTTAGTCATTTTAGTCCTTTTAGTCATTTTCAGGTTAAAAAAGGGGCATTTAATGAGTTTTATGGAATTTTTGTTATGTGTAAAGATTAATAAATGTTATTTCACATGACATGTGTCCTACGAGGTCTTAATCAATTGTAAAAACTGAAAAGATGTAGGTTATTCAAAGGAAAGGGTAGTTTTCTTAAGGAAAAAGGTGAGTTTGGCACTTGTATAGCCCATGGGGAGGTGGCACATGGGAGAATATCATGGTATGTCTCTTAAGATTCCCCAACCTAGAATAAACATTTTAAATTATTTGGAAGTGCCATTTGAGGTCCAAAACCATTCCCCTTCTTTTTCGTCCTTCTTAACATATAGAACAAATCTTCAAGTTTATACTTGGTATGACTAGTTGGTGAGGTTTTAGATCAAAAAATTTAGGGAGGTGAAACTAAACTTATATACCTTCATTTAAATTTCAATATTTTTAATAATTATGGCATATTATTCATGAACCATCCTCATTAAGATGACTATGTTTTTTTACCTACTAATCTATGTAGCCTATAGTTTTGCCTTTGTTTAAGAAATTTCATATGAATTAGTTGCTTAGGTTTATTATAGATTATTTTGGATTCATCATATAATTATATACATGTTTTTTTTGTCATTTTAATGTGTTTTTATATGTTAATAATCTTAAGTTGTAGGAGGGTACACTTTTCTATGTAATAGGTAGGTTTCCACCATTTTCAAGAGTTTCATATTTGATGGTGACTTCACTAAATTTGATAGGTTAATAATCATTTTTATTATTTTTTATTGGTCCTATTTACCATTAAAACTCTTTATCCAAGTAGTCTCTATGAGAATACAATCATAGACCACCATATAACCAATCTACTATATGACTGCCATACTAGTTAGCCAAGTGCTTGAAAAGGAAAATCATGTTAAAATGAGGATATTTTGGTTTGTTTAAAATACTCAAAATTTTAATGTAGTTAATTTAAATATTTAAATAAAATACATGGTCATTGAAAATGAGACTCAATCTCCACTACCTAAGCACATAGTCTGCCTACTATAATTTAAATATTCACTTACATGAGTCTTGAAGGATGATGTCATGACATGTTGAGAGCCCTTATAGTGGTTTCAAGTTATTGGATGTGTGAGGAATAAATTTTAAGTTTTGGGATGGATATAAAATTCATGATAGGTCCAAATCAATGCATATTGCCACATTCTACACATTGCCTTTATATACTGAAAATCAACATCTACAAGTAACTTGGGAGAGAGCTTTAGTGTCATTTTGGAATGTTTTAGCATGAGGGGAGACCTTTATTAGAGATATAATGCATTGATAAAATTATATAATGAATAATTGAAAGGTAGAGAGGTCAAATGATAATATTTACCACTTCCTATAATTCATTGACTAACTCAGGGATTTTTCCCCTAAAATAGCAAAATAATGGTCCAAAGTCATTTTGTGAGGAGCATATGACATGGATACATGAGGTTTTGATGAATTATAATGATGTAGGATGGTATTAAATACATATTATAAGTGCCATGAAATATTTTGGGAAGGAATTACTAGAGGAATAAGGTGATTGAAATGCCTAATGTTGCCTATAAAGACATTGTTTCTAGGTAGAAAATTCTACAAACTTTGGACTACAAAGTGACCTTAGTACTTTAGGGTGATAAAAAATCATAATAACATGTTTTTAATGGAATTATTGAGTGAAAGTAACACTAAGTATCATAAATATCATTATTAAAGAGATGATATAGTGTGTTTACCTCCCTTACACACTTTCAATCCATACATAGGGCATCAAAATAAGCACCTACAACCAACATGGAGTTCAAGTTTCATAAGGGTATATTTTCTTGAATAAATGAGTTTTAAGGTATGGTTATTATTTTTAAAATTTATTGGAAAAATTTACAAAGGTTTTAATTATCTCAAGAAAAAAACATAATGACCTTCCAAACTCATAAAAACATATATGACTCTGCCTACAGTCAGTTATAGGTGACTATAGGTAGATAGTCAATTGAGACAATATGATTATAAGATGTTTTAGGATTATACAAGGTGAAAAATGGACCAAAAAGTGTTAAATTAACTTATTTAACTCTATTTAGGTTTCAAACATTGTATTTAAATCTTAAATTAGGCAATCAACACCCATAGGCATTTCTCCAAGACAAAGACACAATCAACTGTATATGACTGGTATTGAAGGTTTTTCAGCCCCAAAGTATGAGGAGATAAAGAAAATAGTTGAGGTTAATCTAGTGATAACTTAAAGGAGTGTGTTTTCATTGTTTTCAATTCCTATAACTGAAAGGTAACCTATAGGTCCAAGTCTAAGAGATCTAACAAGCAAAACACAGTTAGAATGATAGAACACAATTTTGAGAACTCAAGGTGTATGAAGGATAAATGAAAGTATAGTGTAAAGAATGGATGGGATATGAATCCATAATGATTATATGAGATTAAAAAAGATATTTCATATGATAAATATGGGTAGGAGAGCTCTAAATTGGACAACATATAGTTCATATTCCTTTTCTGCACATAGTTTGCCTCTAACAAGCCTATCTTGAGGTTTTACTGAAATTGGAGGGCCTAGAGACCTGACCAAGAGATAAAAAATTATAAATATACTATATAAGACATTAGTAGGACCATATAATATTTAATTTGTATATATAAATAGGGTAATCTCCATCTATTTTATCTCAGACCTAGAGCACTCCCTAGGTACACAACCCTACAGTCTTGAAGTTTAGAGGAAAAAGAGCGAATAAAAAGTTGATTTGACACCATAAAGAATTTTTTAGAGTTTTAAAACATAAATAAAAGCATGGAAAACCTTTAAAATATATTATAAAATAAATATAATTCTCTAAACCTTTAGTGTTGCAGTCAAGTATGTTAAGCAGGGATTAGGCCTAGAGGCCAAATAAAAGATCACTTTCATTTAAAAACTTGGAATAACATTATAATCCATTTGGATATGTTAATGGAATAATGAAATAGGTGTTAAATATAGTGAAATTTAAATAATCCCAATAGGAAGGTCTAAATCACTAAAATTTGCAGACAGTCTATAAGATCAACATTAGGCCTGGTGCCCAAATGAGGGGTCTTTCACACTTATAACATGATATGATATTTTAAACATATTTAGGCATGTTTTTGAGGTCAAAAAATATGTTTTAAATCTATTAATATGTAGAGTAAATTATGAAAAGGTCACTTTTGGCTTAGAAACTAACTTAAGCATATAAGAAATGGACAAAAAGGCTCAATACAATGATTTCAAGAGCTCACATCTCTCTTGATTATTTGAATGGGGGTCAAGGAAGTTTTGAGGAGTTATATGAGTCTTTAAAAATAATTTTTGTGAAATTTATTTGTAGGTTGAATGTTATAACTTTATGAACAAACCTTAAGAGCAAAAATAGGCCTAAACCTTCCAAAACCCTTGCTAGTGACTAGTTTGTGGAAATAGAGTTGGAAATCTACTCTAATAAACTAGTTTGACCAAGATAATGATTGGAACTTGAAGATGAATCTATAATGCTCATCCCTAACCTTATTATTTTTATAGACCATTATGATTAGGTTAAAAAATAGGGTACTTTTGATTATTTTGTGTGTTTTGTAGGATACAAAAGGTTTCAAGAGAGACAATCAAGTTTGGGAGGAAGATTAGGACTTGTGATAACTCCATATGGAAATTTCATGCCTTATAAAAAATTATAAATTTACAAAGAATAGATTTCATCTTAGCCACTCAAAACTGGCATATTGGATAATCTAGTGAGAAGGATGAAAAACATCAAGTGGGCTGATTTTAAGGTGTTCTTGATGACTATAAGGAAATGGAGAGGCTTAAAACTTATCATACACTAACTAACATGGATTTTCATGGAAAAAAAATTATTTTAATGAAGTCAAATGTATAGGTTACATGAAAGAGGAGTTTGTTAGACTATAGATGATGATAACTTATTTTGGGAAGATTCCAGATGACCAAGCCTAAAACCAATACATGGAGAGGAATATATGAAAGCCTTCCCATTAATTCCAATCATTAGACCTATCCCAAAATGAGGTAGTTTTTTGATATATAATGAGTTTCATGCCACTTTGCAAGAGGTTTATACCTTGTATGGACACTTGGGCTTCATGAAATTTCATGGTTCATCCCATACCATCTTCTCATGCACAAGTAACTGATTCTCTTAGCTTGAAAAGTTTCCTTGTGACCCTTAGACTTATCTAATGTCTCTCTCTCTCTCTCTCTCTCTCTCTCTCTCTCTCTCTCTCTCTCTCTCTCTCTCTCAATTTATATAATAACTATCCATTTTAGGCATTATAACTTATGCTTCACCTGAGTATGGTGAAGCCCTACTCATTTACATACCTTTTGATCAATAATAATACTAATTTTTACTTCCTCCATGACTATTCTTAGTGTGTTCATTTATAATTTTTGATTTTTCATAAGTGATCACTCTTATTTCCTTAGCATTATTGTTTCATTCTATCATCTATTTGTAGTAGGAAAGCTTTTTCTTGTAGGGCATGTGAAATATTTTAGGAAATGTCAAGGATTGAGTGAGTTAGTCTTTTCATTAATAGCATTTAAGGCCTCTTGTCTAGTCCTCCTCACCTTATGCATTCATATATAACCTCATAATGTAATATTAATGTGAGAAGATGTAGATTAGAGAAGTGTATATTTGGTTGGTATCATTATTTCAAGTGTAACAAACATCTAGTTACAAGTCATCAATCTATTTGGTGTATCACCTCCCTTAGAATAGTTTTATTTTAGTTATCTCTCTCCCTTCCCCCCCCAAAGTTTAGGTGTAGTTTTGATCCAAAGTGGTACATCAAGGGAGCTAGCCCTATCTAGAGATTCACCTCATCCTTAGGCTACCCACAAGTTTAGATGTGGTTCCATTATGCCACTTGGATGAGGAGAGATTAGGCATATCTTCAAAGGGTGAAAATCCAAGTGAAAATAGTAACCAAGGAGTTTAATGACCCTTTCTACTTCAACTTCATCTACCATCATCTAATGTATGTCTATGTCAGAGTTTATGATCTTAATTATTCTACAAATTAGGCATACTGATATCCACATGCACCTCCATACAATGTATAAGTTGTTTCCATAGACATGTGAAAGGAGGAACTACGTGAGTTACTCCAACTTCCTAAAACATGGAAAATCATAGAGCTGTGTTGTGTCAGTGGTCTCAACATTTTATTGAATATAAATTCAAAACAATGTTGTGCCTACCTCTATCTTTTCTCCTATGTCAACCATCCAGACTTATGATAGCTATTTCACATTGTTTTGGGTGTGGTGGTTTTATTATTTGAGACTATAGGTGTGCATGGACACCCAAGTTTCCCCAATTAGGACCTCTAGGCGAAACTACATTTCCTTATAAGATATTTTGGAAAGCACCTCAAAATTAACCTCAGTGATGCTAATCCTTTCCACTGACTATGCTTTCTTCTTTATATCAATTATTTTCTCTATCATCCATGCTCATTTGACATACTTATACCTTTGCATTAGACTAGAACTCATATGTTTCTTCCCCATTTTGAATTAGCTAGTATTAAAGTGGGGTCTATTAATTGTGATAAAGCCTCTAATTATTTTTTTCACTTCATATAGTCATAGTGTCTATGAATATAACTTTATCTCTTGATCTTCATTCACCATTTATGGCAGCCTCAACATATCTATGTTTTCCTATTGTCTAGTTCCTCCCCATGCCTTTATTTCAATCTCAAATTAAATGAAATCTCCTCTCTTATTCAATCATTCTTATTTGGTAGTCATGGGTGCTCAAGGTTTCACTTTGGTAGCATTTTTTTACTTTGGCTCTAGTTTGGCTTTGGTTTTGTTGTATGTGTCTAGTTCAAATTAACTTAAGGTTTGTAACCTAAACCAGTGTGTCATTGGTCTATTTATACCTTATCCTCAGCTACCATCTTAATTATAGGTGATTAATGATGTGGTAATTCCTAGATTTAGTGAAATCTATTAAACCTATAAAATCCATGAAAATCCACTACCACCTATGCATTTAATGTGAATCTTTGTACCTCCACCATCAACTTCTTAATTTATCTAAATGGTATTTTTGGTGAAGTGATAAGTGTTATAAAATAGTCACTTATCACTTATTTTTGGGTGGATGTTAGCTTGTATAGATGATTTTCCTCCCAAAATTCATTCACCTTGGCATGACCTTCACCTTCCTTATGGTAACTTGGGTGAGATGCCTCACATGGACATGAGTCGGCCTCCATAGTTCCAATTTATCTAACTATTGTGTTTCCTTCCAAGAATTCTTCCATTGCTTGGTGAATTTCTTACACTTTCATCTCTTACCTTGGAATATCTTACCCCATACAAATCCCTTGTGCTCATCCTCTAGAACTTCATTCTCTAGGTTTCTTATGAATTGATCATCTTATTTTCCCCCACTTTCATATCTTGCACACTAGCATCCTATGCACCTCCTTTTTTAACTTGGTACTTTTCAAGTCTAGTGACCTCTTCACACCCAAAAACTTAGGTGTCTATACTTTGGTGTTAGAAGGAAATCATGCTCAATACACCTGACTAGTTTTATGCATGAAAGTACTAGAATAGTTCTCATGTAGGCCTCAAAGTGCTACTTATTCACTCATCATCAACACAACATAAAACAACACAAAACATAAGGAAATGTTTGAATTGTGCCAAAATTTATTCTAGTTAGCATAACATAACTAACTTATGACCAAGAACTTAGTGCTTTGATGATACAAGAACTATCTTATTGCCTATAAGACTTTAGTTATTTGTCATTAAAATTCCCAAGGCACATTTCACTCAAAAACATGCACAACATGTATGCATCTATCTATAATATGTTGTGGATGGCATAAGGGCCCATCCACCTAATTTGTAACTTGTTTGGGTACTTGAGGTACTTAGAGTCATATAATAGGAATAATGTTATTTCAATCAATCCCTTGCATTTAAAATGCTTGTCATGCTAGAGCTTTGGGCACACATTCTCTATCTACTAATTCTATCTTACTTGGGCACACATCTCATCCAACCACTCCAAATATTCTAGCCTTTTTCTTAATGATTATTGGTCATCTAGATGACCAATATGCACAATGCATAATGATGGTACCATGAACTTTATTGGTAGAACCACCTTAGTGCCTAACACCAATGGAAATAGTTTAGCATTGTTTAGGCACTTATAGGTTGTGTAATATGCCCATAGTATTACTAACACTCAATCATCCTAATCTTTGCAACTAATGTCACATATCTTCATGAGGCACATCTCTAGAATCTTGTTTAATGTTTTGACTATTCCATTCAATTATGGATGATAAGACATTATCTTGTGGTGTGCCACCATGTGTTCAGTCAAGAGGACATGTATATTTTCATTGATCAAGTGTGTGCCTTTATCTCTAGTCAAAATAAGTGGCCACCCATAGTGACTTATGAGGTTCTCCCATATGAACCTCATGGTTGTGGTGGATGTAAAGTCTTTTGATGGTGCTACCTTGACCCACTTGGTGAAGTAATCAATGGGAACTAGAATATATCTTGTGCCTATACACCTTTTTATAGGGGTGATCGACCCAAAATAATCAATGACCCTTTTTTAAAATGGCACCTGGGAAAGAATGGGGTTGATATGCATATCATACTGATGGTCAGGTTTCCCTATGCATTGCCATATGTCACATGACTTAGCATAATATTTTGCATGTTAGATCAAACTTGGCCACCACAAGCTTGATTGCAACACCTTACATGCCATTGAATCTTCAATGCAATGGCTTCCTACAATTCCCTCATGTGTCTCTTATAATATGGAGTCCCTTTCATGTTTCATGGCACATCGACACATGACTTCATCATGACTTAATTTTTATAGCTTCCCACTAATGATCTACAAGGGGGTGGTGTAAACTATGAGATACTTCTTCTATTTGGTTATCATGGTTTGGTGTGTAAACCTAGATGTTAGAAAAGTAGATATCTCTACCAAGTCTTCAAGGATGTACTAGACTATGTAGATTTGTGCATCTAATATGTCATCTTAAATGGGAACTATTGCATTGATAGATTTGATACAGGATAAATGGTTTGGGCTTGAATTATTTTTTCTAGGCTTCACTACAACTAAGAATTGGAATTATTGAAATAAAACTATACATCTAAAGATGTGCCTATAGATAATGGACTTATTCACAAGGTACTTAAGCACCTCATGATTAGTGAAAAAGATGAATGGGGTTTCACATAAGTATTTATTTAATTTTTATAGGGTGTAGACCATGGATAGCACCTAATGCTTGATTATCATATAATTTTACTCTACCTATGTTAGTTTTCAACTTGTAAAGGAGATAAGATGATCCATCTTACCTTCATCGAGTTACACCAGTATGGAACCAATGGTAAGCTAGATGCATCGACATGGATGTGGAATGAAATTATCTAGTCAAGAAATTGTAAAATAAGTGTACTATCCAACTTGAACTTCATATTTTTTAAGGCATCCTCTTATGTTGTACCCCAATAGAATGGGCCATCCTTGTGCAAGAGATCTTATAGCACTACCAAAATCATTGCATATCTACTTATAAATATTTTATAGTATCCATTATGGACAAGATAGGTATGAACATATTTCTACATGAAAAGGGTATAGAGTTGTAGAATAATTAAAATATTCATGGGATTGATGATTAGATTGTCTTTGTAGATGATATGCCTGAGCAAGGTGTCAAATGATGTTATTAAGATGCACTTCTTGAGATTTAAGGATATCTACAAATTCTTGTACATTTAAAACATAAGGTGTAGGTTTTCATAATTATCCTTCACTAGTACATACATAGTCTAGTCATCTAAATACACTTGGAGGAACTTGTGAATGAAATCCTTAAATGCAGTGATCAGTAATTGGGAAAACATGGTTGGTGCATTCTTGAGTCCAAAGGGCATCACATTGTACATGAAAAAACCCCATTCTATCACAAATGCTATCTTAGGCTTGTCCTCCTCTTCAATATAGACTTGATGGTATCCTAAGAACCCATTATTGAAGGTGTAAATCTCATAGCCTATAATGCCATCCATGACTTCATCAGTGAATGGATTTAGGAAAGGGTCAATGATACATGAACCATTCAACAATATATAAAATATGTAAATATTAATGCACCTATCCTTATTAATGAAAATAACCATGGAGCTTACCCATTCATATTATTTCATAGGGTAGATGACACCTATGGCTAGCATACCATCAATCTCCATTTTAACGTTGGCATGGAGATCAGGGTTCATTATATAAGGGAGTTTATTGATAGGTCTTGCACTATCTACAAAATCTATACTAATTTTACTAAGGGATGGGTGGGTTTGCTTCATGTCTTGATAATTTAAATGGAACAAGTCTTGAAACTCCTTCAGGAGGTCCATAATTCATGTTAGCTTTATGTCAGACCAATATGTGCCTAGAGTAGCCACATTTTGTTCCCCTTCTAAGCTAATATCTACTTGGGTAGTTTTGAGTATCACACAATAGGGATCATTAATCTCTTAATGTGAGTCCTTAAATTGCCTACTTACCTCAGTTATTTTTCTGTGAAGATGAGTAGGGTATTCTTCATTAGGGGCACTATCCTTCACTTAGTGCATGAGCTTCCTTTTGCCTATCAAGGATGTCTAATTATGAACCTTTAAGATATCAATGTCTTTGTCACTTGAGTCACTATTGAGCACTTTCTCCTAAAATAAAGTCAAGATCACCAATCCTTTTTCCCTAAATATATCTTTTATACACTCTTCTAGGATTGTAGTGTCCTCAAAAATTGCCCTTTGAATTACATACAATGGATCGATCATTTAAAAGTTATGTGAGGAAAAGGAGAAGCTATGCACAAAATTCTCCTTCAAGACATCCCAATTTGTTGTCTCACAGTGCATTTTTTTGACAACATACCATGTGCATGCCCACATCTTCAAGGTTCTATAGAAGGTGCGTACCCATAAGTTCCTTAGGGCATTTTTACCATAGTTATTCTATGTTTCTTGGCATAAGAGCACATGATCTATTAGGTTTTAATCACTAGAGTATGTAAATATTTCCAATTCCTCATTACTTTTCCCAAATCTATTATACATGTATACTTTTACATCTTGCCAAGTTGGTAATATAAGCCTTTGTTTTGCCCACAAATGAGTGACAGTGATTTTCAAAGTATATACCAGTGTCCCCATCCTATCTATCTCATTAAGGATGCATAAATCGAGGCCATGGACATATTATTCGATGGGATTGCTCACCTTATATCTTAGGAGCATGACAAGTTTGCCTTTAATTGAGAAAAATGCTCTCTTTACCTTCTTTTTATTTTAAGGGACCCATCTCTCTGAAGTGTGATCAATCTAAACCTAGCCAATCCTCATATGTTTTGGTGCTTTCACACTCACTAAACAACACCTATGACCAATTATCTCATAATCTTCATCGACCCATAAGTTGTAATCAATGTTAGTGGTGTTCAAGGTTGACTATACATCTTCCTGAGAAAGCACTCCTTGGTTATTGGGGTTGAGAGTCTCAACACCTTAAAATATGATGTTTTATATATGGTTGATCTCATCCTAAAGATCTACACTTTCTACATAGGGGGTCCTTGGTCACTTGAGAGGGGATCATTACACTTTCCTTTCTATTTTAAAAGGGCATATAACACTTCTTAAGATGCATATAAACATTATTATCATATTACCATGGCCTTCCCAGGAGCACTAGATAATTATCTTTTTTAGCCAATTCAATCACTTCAAAGTTAGCACAAAACTTGGCACCCAAATACATACAACAACATTTTTTAAAATTTCAATTAGTGACATCTTGGATTTGTTGGCCATGAAAAGTACATAAGGGGAAGGCTTTAAGGATGGCTTACCCATATTTTACAATGGATTATCTTTCAATATATTCAACTCAATGCCTATGTCTATGAGGACCTTGCATACAGACCATCCATCAATGGTGGCATTCACAAGGATTTATTGATCATACTCTACATTTTATGTATTCCTGGCTTCTGATGCCCTATCCATGCATGAAGTAATAAATTCAACTAGTTTTTGCCTTGTATGCTCTAAAATTAATCTATTAAATAGGTTCAACATGCATTCTATCTATAAGAGGCACAATATCTCTGTTAGCTCCTGTACCTTAGCTTTTTAACCATCTTGTTTCTCATGAGGTGGTAGCTTGCACTTTTAGGTCTTGTTCCAGTTGGAGGTCACCTTATAGGTTATAAATTACACTCATAGATTAATGTAATACATATTTTTTGCATGTAGGGTATGGGTAAGGTAAAAATTTGGGTTTAAGCTACATGATGTGCTCAATGTAGCTCTATTCCCCATATTTTATATGTAACTTAGGCATTGGCTCAACTAAGAGCTTAGTGGTGAATCCACTATGAGTAGTTGCTTATAGCTTAAATATCTTTAAATGGTTTAGTTACACCTTTAGAGTCCACTTATCTAGTTTCAACTCACACCTGATCATTCTTTCACTCTTATCCATGTCAAGCCTACCTTGGGTCAATTTCTTATATATGTTAGGGTATTCCTTAACCTTATGTGTTCCTCAACAATATCCACACATTAGATGTGTAGGGAAGTCATGTTGATAATTATATATCAAGCCATACTTTTAACATGAGTGTGGTGGGAATCTTCCTCCACCACATCCCCTACCTCTCCCTCTAGTACCTCTTTACATCCCATAGCCTACATTCTGATGGACATAGACTTTATTTACTTGATTATCTTTCCCTCTAGCTATTGTAGTGGCATACCATGTGCCTCTTTATATGTTCTTATGTATCTCATCAATCACTTAGAAGTCACTATGGTATGATTGTAAGCATCATACAATCAATAATAAATTGTTGTGTTAACTTGACTAACACATTTCAATAAAGGGAAGTTACAAACATCATGCACCTCATGAAAAACCTCACAACTTAAAAGTGATATGCACACATTCATTCAAGGGTAATTATTCCTATTGTGGCCTTTCCATATTAATTGGTGCACCATAACCCACTTTAATAATCTTGCCTTGAACTAACAGTCAATTTTTGGAGTTTGCTACCCATAAATGCAATCTATGCCTTCATCAATGGGATAATTCTAGTATTGGTACTTTCAACTACCTTGGCTCTAAGTGAAGCTTCAAGCACTTCATGAGGGTCTGTAAATGTCTTCATATAAAGTGCTCTTATAAATGGCACTAATAATCCTCTAATGAACCATTATGCATGATAGGAGAGGTGAATTTCATAAGGAAGATTGGAAAGGAGAGTCTTGAACCTTGCATCATATAGGCACATGCTCTTTGAAAGTGCTTGGATAATATGTTTGAGCATCACGATGCTTTGATTTTAAAACTCTGGTATGTCAAATTCCTTTAAGAATGATTCCTTCAAGGTATCATAGTCAACCATATCATAGTTAGGGTCAAATTTATTATACCAAATATGGCCACAATTGAGTAGTGTTATCACAAACTAGGTTACCTTATGCTCTAACTAGGTTATGCCTCGAGCATGCCATTGTAGTTCACACTTTATCACATACTCTATGACATTATCCATTTCATGATATTCTAGAAAGTGCATGGCCATATTGTAATAGACATATAATGGGGGGGGGGGGGGAAGTTGGCATATGAGAAACTTGTCCCCTAGTACTTGTCTAAGTGGTGGCCCTCCAACACCTCTAGATAGTGGGTTAGGCACTAGTACAATTGTTACTTTTGGTGTCACAGATGATGATGGTGTTTTACTACTGAATTATGGTACTAGGCCACTTATTATAGGCTATTACCCAATCTACAAAGCTAACATTAGCTGAGCTAGTATAGTTGTATTTTATTTCTATTTTGTTGAACTAGCACCCAATCATCTATAGGTACCCTCACTCAAATCCTCCTAAGGATAAACTTGTTCAAGTACAAAATTATACTCAAAATTTGCAAAATGATCAAATTTGATATAGATAATAGGGTTAGTTATCATTCTTATTTCTTCATGAGGGGGGTCTAGTGTATGATATTATGAAATAAATTCAAAGGGGGTAGGCACTTCCAGTGCATTCTTCCCACATCAACTATTGAGTTTGATCCATGGATTTATTGTTTCTCTCATTATGTTATTACAATTCAAGAGATCCTTCCCCATGCCCTTCCTACTCACTATGATTTCTCTTAATACTTTTAGGTTTTAGATCTTCCATCAACTTGTGCCTTCCCTTGTTATAAGTCTATTTCCTAATCTCCTAAGTGTCAATCTACTCATCCCCTTTCATTGCACTTCACCTACACATCCCCTTCTTCTCTGCTATGTTGCTCATTCATGAAAGGAATTTATCCTTTCATTCTCATGGTTTCAATGCCATAATCCACCATCAAATTCTTAAGATCTATTCTAAACTCTTTCACAAATGTGCCTTTGGGTTCATACAAAAATTGATACTCTACTTCCCTTGGGAAAGAGTATGTCAACATTGTGAACTCAAACATGTAATTGTTTAGTACCCTTTCCCACCATTTATCTACAATTGTAGTCCAAGTGGCATCTAGGTTCTCAAGCCTCTCTAGGTGATCTTTGATCCAATCAAGGTACTGTCCATAGCTTTATCTTTTATGGGTTGTATAGGTAACCAACCATTGGTACATATAATCAGGCAGTTCACAAAATAAGACCTCATATAGAGCATCATATAGGTTATTCTAGATCCATTTCCTTGACTTTTATCCTTTACAAGATGGATGCTTTAACACAAAGTTATCTTCCACCTATTATAGCCAATGATCAATGTTATCAAGGGAGAGTTGGAGTATTGTTGTGTCATACCATTACAAAAAAAAATTCAACATAGGTCTCGATAATGGAATCAAAATGTTTTAGTTTAATTTGTGGTTTTCATTCATTGAACATGGGGTTATGAACTCATCTTGTTATTCAAGTTAGTTCTAGACTCATTATAACTAGGTGCAAACATGATGCATTCCCATAGTGCTCAAAATTTAACACTTGACTATGTTGACATCAATTCACATAAGGTACAAACCTTATGCTCTCACTTGAAGTAAAATATAGAAATAATTGGGGTCCACATTGGGATAATTATACCATGGCACAACTCATTGCTTATAGGACTTGTTCATCTCAATAATGGCATTGGTAGATTAAAGGGTGCAAGCCTTTATTTCACTAAACTTAACATCATTCGATTCTTCAAGGGGTCAATGGGATGCTTTAGATAAAGTTAATACTAGGCTCATGATTTATGAAAGGATAACATCAATAGGTGTGGGTTCTTATATATAATTAGGCCATTTATACAAAGTAGGTAGATGTCAGATTTTACATAGGGATGATGTTAATGATTTTAACCAAAATATTGCTTAAAATTTACATTAATATTTTAAAACTAACCCATTATAACTATTTTAGTTATTTTGCATTTCAATAATGAAGCAAAAGAAATTCAATCAAAGGACACCATGTATTATTATAGCTAGTCTTCTTCATTAATTAAAGATTTAAATAAATATCATAGCTCATATTATGCAAATAGAGTATATAAGGTAAAGTAAAATATTTTCTAAACTTATTATCTACGCATAGGATAAAATGTGAGCTTGGGCTTACACAAATGGAGCCATCATGGTGTCCAAGCTAGTTCTAATCCTGACTATTATATCTAGGGCCAATTCTATAGAGCTTCATTACATCCATTTGTGTCTCTCTACTCATGAGTTTGAGCTTAATTTTAGAGACCATAGGAGTACCTTATGCCATGGTGGAGCTACATAATCTATTTGTTGAGATAGATCTTGTATAAATCATTCTAATAGCTCCATTGACTTGTGCCATTTACACTATGATCTCTACATGTTGCCACTCCTTGAATATTCCCAAGAAATCATTGCATTAGTTAGCCACTTGCTAGCTAGTAAAAGGTGTACATTAATTCCTCAAGTTAGCAAACAATATGTAAAAATATAAATAATCCCAAATGATTACATCACACTTAGGTATCTATTGAGTTGGTGCAGATCCATACTTAGTTGAAATAAGGGCCCAACAAAAATAATGAAGTTGAGCATTATAAAATCATAGAGGAGATAGGTTTAGGAATACATATTCTTCATAAAGAGGTTGATGAACTTATAGAAGTTGGATATAACAAGCTTATTCAAAAGTTTGTTTAAGGTAACTATTCATTGTATGAAGAAGATTGCATTCTTCCATATCTTGTTAAGCATGGTAAACATAATGAATGTAATGTTGTAGTTTCAACAATGTATGAAATTTATGAAAATGAACCTTGAGAAGAGATTGATGAGATATGGAACCAATACTATGAGATAATTAGAGATTTTGAAGCTATAAACAAGATTTATATCTCTATAAAATATAATCAATACCTTACTAAATATGTTGACAAGTTTAATGAGCATGAAGAACATCTCAAAGAGACTTGGAAGTAGTACCATGTGTCTTGTTGAATAATTTGAGGATGTTATAAAGCCTCAATCCATTATCACATTTATTTTTAGTTTAAATTGGTCATTAAAATAAACTCTTTCAATCAATCAATGTCTAATCCACATTGACAATCAACTCAAAAACAAAAACATAAAGACCTCAAACAAGCTTGGTAAGTCAATTTTTCCATTCCAAAAAACACCTTTCATGTTTTTTTATCACTCATATGGAGATATGTTCCTATGGAGTCCAGAGGATTCCAAGAGTTTTTTATTTTATCCAAATTGAGTGATAATAGGATGTCATATTTTACATAATCATTTTAGATTTTAAATTTCCTCTAAGTATTGTTATGCACATTCTTGGTTGGTAGTTTTTACTAGTTTTCAGTTGCCTATGTTCTTTTGCATAGGTATTATTGTTACTTTGAGGATGAATTTTTTAAATTTTTATTGAGGAAGATACAATTTTTTTATCATGTTCAGATTATATTGGGTGATTATTTTCATGATTCTATGCCCAATGGACTTCATAAGGTAGTTGGTCTTTTGCTTAATAGGCAAGTAAATTTACAGAGGTCATAAAGAATATTGAAATTTTTACTCCCCATTATTTTCATAATTAGTTATGTTTAAATTCAAAAGGTATTTCTAGTTATTTTCATACTTTAATTATTGCAAATACTCCTAGTGAAGTCACATTGAGGTCATATTAAGATTCTCCCTTAGTCTAGGAGGCTAATTACTAAAAATAAAACATATAGTGTTCCCTCTTAATATGTTTTAAGACTCTTTTGAAAAGGTTAATGTATTTTTGAAAAATTTAAAATTGATTTTGTTTTAATATATCCTATATATTTATTCCATAGATATTCTTAGTTTAGTTTCAATATTCATAACCACTTCTTGGTTGACCATCTCAAGCCTCTTAAGCATGTCAAGGCATAGGTGAAGGAAATCAAAGGAAAAATTATAATAATGAAATATGGATAATATTTAGAGAATAATAATAATTTTCAAGACTTTAATAAATTATTTATATATGGCATGCATAAATCTACAATATATTTGAAGATTTTTTGGTTCTCCAACACAAATATAAGGATGTAGGGGAAATTTTCATGCATTTTCAAAGGTAGAAGATTGAATTTTTATTGGTTTATAGGTGGGGAAAGGATGATTCATGGATTTAATTATTTAATATATTTTTATTAGATATTTTACATCTATTATATACTCAAAATATGCTTTAAATATGTTAAGACAGTTCAAATCTCTCTCAAAATTGATTTTAAAGCTTAAAATTGTCCCAAATCTAATGTGATAACTTGGTGGAGAGTTTGTATGGTTTAAAATGGTTTATATAAGGGTTTAATATGGTTTTTTACTACCATATTGGTTTTTATAATCATAAATAATGTTGGAACTTTATAAACAATTGTTAAGAAGCAAGATTGCTGCAAAACCCATCAAAACCCTATTTAGAGAGAATGAAAGCTAAAAATTTGAAATTTTGAAGTGCTTTGAGGATTTATAAAGTATGAAGAATGATTTTTTTTCCCTATAAATGATATAAATATAATTTAAACAAATTTAAATTCATTATCAAATTTTTATACTTGAAAAATGGACCTAGATGACAAGCATGGATGATAAATGAGCACCTATAGGCATGCATAATTAAAAAGTGAATTTTTAGAATGTTTTAAAATTGAAAATTCAATTGAAGTGATTTTAATATGTATAAGGGGTCCATAAAGTCATTTAAAAAAATAATTATCTCTTGAGACAAATTATATCTCAAAATATAAAATATTTACTAAATTGGCATGCTTGTTGCCCTAAGAGATCCTAGGTGGACAAAAAGGAGC
>JARHVA010009623.1:0-77500 GCA_037957365.1 Torreya grandis
GAGCATATTTTTACATGGAAATGCACTTTAAAACCATAGAGAACAATCTCAATTATATGAATGAGCACCAACTCAAAATACAAAGTTCACAAGCACCAACACATTTACAGAGCACCAACACAACTATTTGTGAGCACCAACTCATAGGAATCACCAACCCCTTGCAAAGATTTGTGAACACCAACCCACAAGAGTACCAACCCCTCTTTTGTATAAAACACAACTATCTCTCAATGTTTCTTACTGAACAAATGATATAAATCTACAATATCTCCAACTTTTCTCTTTTCAAAAATATATACAAACCATGCACTCTCTTGCATATTACAAATGGCTTCTCAAGCCATTATTTATATCTTTCCAAATGACCTTTGGCATTCACCCTTTGTGAGCCTTTAATCCTCATGGAAAATGGCACCAAACTTACATGACCCTTCATATCCTTGCATTTAAAAAAGTCATATGGTGGACCCTTCATTAAAAAATGTGTCCTTTCCTCTTTTGTCTTTATCTCGGTGACTTTTCATATTCCTCAAAGTGTCCCTTCATGGAAAAATGCACCATACCCTCTTTTGTCTTTACATAGCGACTCTTGGAATTCCTCAAGATGACTCCTCATGAGAAAATGTGTCCTTTTCCTCTTTTGTATTTACCTCATGATTCTTTGACTTCTCTATGGGCCCTCTTTTGACTTATATGCAACCAAAAATATATTCATTAATATTAAATAAATATTAACACAAATTAGTCAAGATATGAATATTAAAAACACCATTAAATTCAATGGGGCCTTTATCACCAATAATGCTAGACCTTTGACATCAATGACAATATTTCCAACACCTCTCAATGATCATTAATCTATTAACCAATGATAATATATACCATGTCTTAGACCTGGAACTATCTTACTATTTGTTATTGGGCTAACCCTAGATCTAAAACTAGGGCTATACCTTCTACATTACATCAAAGTATAAAATTTACACATTCAAGAATGGAAGTGGCTATATCTACTGATCTTCAGCCATACATGTATTGTAAATACCTTGAGGCTGATTATAAATGCTAAAACTACCAATTTGGTATGAATCCTATGTCTAAGTCTAATGAAGAAAAAGTTGAAAAGGGAAAAGCCATTAAATATGGCCCATAAGATAATTACATTGACCTAGATATCTTATCCTCTACCTCAACCATACCTTCACCAAAAATTTCCAACCACTTTTATGTCACTATTAAAGGTCTTAGAGAATATAAAACCCAAATGCATTTCATATTTTTAAATTTCCTAGAAATCATAAATCTTATGGGAGACCTAAGGCCAAAACTATGCATATGGCATGGGAAACCAAAGGAAAATCTCAACTAAATAATCCCATTATATTTAATCTGGCCTTTGGCCTAGAGTAATACCCTTTAGAAGAAGATGATTCATGGACCTATACTAATGAGTTATCCAACTATTAACAAAGCATGAATTATCCTATTCTCAACTAATTATGGTTCACCTAGCTTATGAAGGCAAAGGCCTTGAGTTGTATCAATAAGGCATATTTAAACCAATCTCAATGGCTATGTACAAGGGAACCCATGTTATTATATTTACACTACCTAGGGGTAACCCCATATATATTATTCATGTTAAAATACCAATGACTAGAAATGCCAATGCTTTCAATGATGTAGGGTCTAATTATAGCATCTATAATGACATTTCTACTACAAATTTATTTAATCCCTATGTTATTACTCTTTACCATTCATAATTAATAGATTGGGACCAACAAGAGTCAATAATTCCATTAGACAAGTATTAAAATTATGAGTACATATATGAATTTATGGGATTGAGGATTCACATACCTCTTAGAGACCACAAGAATGTCTTTGCTATTATATTGGATATTGCTACTTAGTTTGGAGAGTGTGTGAACTTCCCTAGCCAAAAAACAAAAAATAAAAAATTGAGGTTTAAAAGTGAAAACCTCTTTGGGGTGCTTTATGACCATGGGAAAAATTAAGAGAAAGGCAAGTATCTTGGTGAAAACTAGTTTCTAGTGTCATTAGATGGGGATATTCACCCCTCTTCCTATGAAGCACATGAGATCTCTAACGCACAGTTTATTTATGGATCAAATATTAGTACTGAGGAGTGGTATGATTTTACATATATTTTTTAAGAGTGCCTTAATGTATTTTTATCATATTTGATCTCAAAATTAATATATTTTGATTCTTCATGTTTAGGAAAATTAACTAAAATACTCCCTCTAGAGTACTTTGCCATTGCTAGTTAGTTCAACTTTTTGTTGACTATTTTAGATGATGGTTCTACACTTCTCATAGAGGACACTTTTGAGGTAAATATTGGGATTTTAAAGGATTCATTTTATATTGAACTAGGTGCATCCCTCATTGTGGAGGACTGTAAAGATTTTACATCCCTTTTATGGGATATTATTAAATATTTTCTTGGTCCTATTTAGACATGCTAGGTTTAGACCCCACCTTGGTTGTACACCATCTCATTATACATCCTGATGCCAAGCCTATTAAATAAAATTTACGTAAGATGCATCCTCACAATTCTATTCTAGTACATAAAGAGATGGAAAAAATCCTAGATAAGAAATACATCAGGCCAATTGACTATTCAGAGTGAATTTCAAACATTATGCTAGTAATTAAGAAACCATAAGGTATTAAGATTTGCACATATTTTAGAGATATCAACAAAGCCTGCTTGAAATATGACTTTCCTTTGCCTAATATTGACATGATAATTTACTCAATAATTTGCTATGAAATAATCTCTAATGGATGGCTTTTCAAGATATAATCAGATCAAGATCATACCAAAAGACTAGAGTAATATAATGTTCACTACCCCATGGGGAATGTTTTATTATCAGGTAATTCTATTTGGATTTAAGAAATCTAAAGCCACTTACCAAAGATATATGATAGTGATTTTTCATGACATGATGTACAACATTTTTGATGACTATGTTGATGATATTTTGGGTAAATCAAAGACCCATGTTGATCACGTAGTTGTGATATGAAGAACCTTTGAGATACTTCATGAGTACAAAAACAACCTTAATATGAAAAAATGTGTATTTGGCATCACTTCTGGTAAATTTTTAGGTTTCATTATCTCTCATAAGGGCATTGAATTTGACCCAACTAAAGTCTATGAAATTATATTAATGCCACCACCATCTACCTTGAAGCAGCTCCATAATTTGCAAGGAAAGATTCAATATATGAAACACTTCATCTCATAATTATTTGATAAATGGCATTTATTTATGCACTTACTAAATAAAGGTATTACATTGTCTTGGAAGTAACAATGTCAAAAATCCTTAAATCATCTTAAATAATATCTTTCCGACCCACCTATTTTTTTCCACCAATGCTGAACAAGCCATAACTTCTTTACTTATCAACAATTGAGAATGTCCTAGAGGTACTTTTGGCATAACATGATGGATAGGGAAAATAACATGCTATGTATTATCTAAGCCAAACATTGGTTTCATATGAACATAAATATACACCAATTGAAAAGGCCTATTTAGTAATGGTGTTCACAACCAAAAAATTATGTCATTATATGCTAAAAAATAAGACCATTGTTATTACCAAAGTATATCCACTCAAGTATCTAATTTCTAAATCATATCTAGAGGGCCTTATGCAAAAATGGATCATTATATTGAGCATGTTTGAAATTTAATATGCTAACCAAAAATCCATTAAGGGGAAAGTACTCATAGATCAACTTGCTGAAGATGCTCTTCAAGTTTTTTAACCTCTTACATTTGGATTTCTATATGAGGCCATCATGACTATTGAATAAGTAGACATACCTCCTAAGGTTAAATGGTGGAAGATGTACTTTTATTGATCATTCATAACTCATGGATCAAGGGATAAAATATTATTTTTTATGCCATAAGGGGATCTCATTCCCAAGTCCTTTTGTATTAGATTTCTTGGTACCAATAACATGGTCGAGTATTAAGTACTCATTATAAGGATTCATCAAATAATATAGTGGAACATTCAACATTTGCTGGTGTATGGTGATTTTTAGTTAATAATCAATCAGGCCATATATTAGTACTAGACCTAGCATGACAAGTTGATACCATATAAAGAGATGGTTGATACTCTCAAGTATAATATTGCCAACATCAAATTTGAGAGAATACCTTGGGATAATAATAAAACAATAGATGTTATGGCCACTATTGGTTCCATGATCTAGATCACCAATAAAGTCAATTATTATCAATAACTGTTGAATATCTCTTAGCTCTATTACATGAATAATTAAGCATTGATATGATTTAAGACATTGTTGGCCTCATGTCTTATTGATACTCAGGTATATATGTCTATCTTCAAAACCAAACCATGCCTCCTAATTTATCACATAAGAAATAAAAAGTCTAGTCCCATAAATCCTCTCACTATACCCTACTTAAACCAACCTTGTATTGTAGAAGGTATGATGCAACTCTACTTCATTTTTTTACCTTTGGTAGAATCTAGACTAATATTGAGTGAAGTTTATGAAGGAGTGTGTGGAGCCCACACCATCAGGGCAATCTTATCCAAAAAATTACTATAACCTAGTTATCATTAGCCAATTATGGATGTAGAAGTAGCTACATATGTAAAGAGATGTGTCAAGTGTGAGAAGCATGCCAATCTAATTCATACTCCTACCAATACACTCAAACCATTGATGACACCATATCCATTCTCAACATGTGGAATAGACCTTGTTGGGAAGATCAATTCAACATCTTTATATGGCCATAAACATGTCTTGATTTTTACCAAATACTTCACTAAGTGGGTAGAAGCAATTCCCCTCACTTACATCTCTAGTAAGTAGATTTATAAGTTCATATTCAACCATCTCATTTGCCTCTATGGCATCCCCTCTGACATTATATTTGATAATGGTGGATCATTCAAGAATAAATATGTGAAAGCACTTTTTTCATAATACCACATCAAACAACATTTCTCTACTACTTACTATTTTCAAGGCAATAACTAAGATAAGGTTTCTAATAAAACCTTTGTCAATATTATAAAGAATATTATTAATGATGTTGGTCATAATTAGCACTTGTAGCTATTAAACACCCTATAGGCATACCGTAACACATTCTATACTCTAATAGGAGCTACAACCTATTAAATTATTTATGGAATTAAAGCCATTCTTCTTGTTGAGGTTGAGTTTCCTTATCTCTAATTTTAATTACAACTCATCATTGAAGATGAAGACTATATAATGGCTCATTTGTAGGATTTAGAGCTACTTGATGGTAAACATTTAGCTAACCTAAATAACCTTTAGGATTATAAAAATTGATTAAAATGCCTATATAATAGGCATGCCAATCATCATCACTTCAAGCTTACTGACTTGTTATTAAAAGAGAATTAAAAAAATGTCAATGTTGAAACCAAGAAAAAAGGAAAGTTCTAACCAAACTAGTTAGGGCCCTATGTAGTTGTTGCCAGCTACAATTTTAGAACATGCATTCTCAATACAATAGAGGGAGATGAACCTGATGAACCAATGAACATAATGCACCTCAAACATTTATATGCTTGAGGGATTTAGATTATTTTCTAAGTTATGCAACATTATACCTATTATTTATACTATAGCCCTTTCCATTCTACCATACCCTTAACCCTTTGCCAACTAATTCCTCTTAACTAATCCTTCCTATCACATTTGTCCTTGGTTTTGATTCATTTTTACTTTAGTCACATTTAATGGATGATGATAGATTTAATTCTAGTAGTTGTTTTAGAATTACATATTCAAATTATAGTATATGAAATTAGTATGATAGTGGTCTTGACAATTGCATTCTTTATTTGTTTTTATGTTCCCACCTTATGCTACTAATTATAACCACGTATGGGAAAATTAGTACCACTGACCCTTTGCAATTTTTTCCTAATTATACATACCTATGGGAAAATTAGGAAAAACACCTTCATAATGTATTGTTGCATCACCTTGCCATTATTGTTATAATTTGCCCTACCATTTGCCTTTACTTGGAACTTGCTAGTACTTAATTGGACACCTTTTGTGAAGGTACAACTATAGTGACTTGAGGTCATTTGGGACTATGTAGGCAATGATCAATTTACATTGAGGTCATATCAGTTATCCCTTTTCCATGCTCTCATCATTTTGTGATCAACCTAAACCACGCTCTCATCATTTTGTGAGTTGGACCATTTTATGTCTCATAATTGTCAATCGAGTTGATATGCCTAGAAAATTACAAAAACATTTTTAGTACTTTCAAAACCCCTAAACATTTGTAAAAGATATATAAAATCCTAAAAATCATAAAACCATGAAAATTGACTTATAATTTCCTTGTGAGATATAAATCCATCAAGATTTTCTAGGATGGGCCATCTTATCTATCCATATTATTTCTAAAACCACCTTGGTATTTTTCCTCTCATTTATGGGAGAACTACATTGGCTAGAGGTCTGCATAGACTATGCAGGCAACATTTAGATACATGGGGTATCCTAAGTTAGCTTGATCATACCTTCCTTTATTTTTTAATCACTTCTTTACATTAAAGATCCTAGGACTCCTAACTATCTCATGAGTAACCATTTTCTATTTAATTTTTGCATCATTATTAGCCTTAATCTTTACACTCTCATCATTTTATGACTTTAGGTTATGAGAATTATGCATTCAACTTTGATACATTAATGACCACTTGGCTTCATCTTAAAATCTTTCCATTTTATGAGTAACCATTGCCTATGGTCTCATAATTTTGTGTGCTCATTCTCAGTCCAAGCCTTATATACATTAGACATTACGAATTACCATTTTAGTTCTTAAACCTATTTATTTGAGGGAGTTAGAGGATGTGGTGTTTCAGTTGAAAAAAGGGAAGGCTCCTAGTCCTGATGGTTTCCCAACTGAGTTCTTTTAGGAATTTTGGGAAGTCATCAACCTTGATCTTTTAGAGGTGGTGCAGGAGTATTTTAGGAATAAGCAAATGTTGCAAGCCATGAATGCCACATTTCTTGCTCTTATCCCAAAATGTGAGGGTGCTGATTTGTTAGATCTTTTTTGACTGATTTGCTTTATGTAATGTGGTGTATAAAATCATTACAAAGCTAATTGTTGAATGTTTAAAGCCATGTCTAGATAATTTGATCTCAGAGGAACAAGGGGGCTTTATTATGGGTAGACAAATTTTGGATGGAGTAGTTATTATAGCTGAGACTATTCACTCTATAGCCTCTTCTAAGGAAAAGGCTATGTTTATAAAGTTGGATATGGCTAAATCTTATGATAGAGTTAACCGGGGATTTTTTATCAAAATTCTCAGTGCCTTTAGGTTCAGTTGTGAGTGGATTGATTGGGTCATGTGCTGTGTGAGGACTTACTCATTTTCTATCCTCATAAATGGGGAGTCTTCATATCTTTTTGGTGTTTTTGAAGGCCTTCAACAAGGGGACCCCTTATCCCCATATTTGTTCATCTTGATGGCTGAAGGCTTAGGGATATTCATTAAGTCCCATGTTATGGATGGGCTCTTTTAGGGTTGAAAATGGAGTAATGCTATTCCTCCTCAAACACATCTATAGTTTGTGGATGATACAACTTTGATGGGTGTCACTAAGGTGGCTGAAGTAGTTGCTTTGCATCATATTTTAGATTGTTACCTAGCTACCTCAAGTCAAAGCATTAATGAAAGAAAGTCTTGTATTTATTTCTTTAATACCCCCAGACTTATTTAGTATCATATTGCTAGGATCTTCAGGTTTCCAGTAGGGAAACTCCCCTTTTTATACCTTGGCATCCCTCTAGATGTGCACCCACTTCCCTAGTGTTTTTGGTAGTATGTGATGGATAAATTTTGTAGGCTAGTTTGTCACTGGACCTATATATGATTATCTACGACTGGAAGAGTTACTCTATTGAAGTCTATGGTTCAAGCCCTTCCTATATACAAGTGATTTGTGTTGATGGCACCCTCAAGTTTCACCAAAGATTTTGAGGGCCTCTATTAGTAGTTTCTTTGGTTGGGTAATCTCCTTTCGAAGAAGTGGAGCTTAATTAAGTGGGAAGTTGTTTATCAACCAAAGTAGGATGGTGGTTTGGGTTTGCATAGGATATATTCAAATGTTCAAGCTTTGGCTACTAAGCTAAATTAGACATGGTGTTCATATCAGCATCAATATTGGGTTAGGGTCCTTACCTTCAATTACTTTAGAGAGGTAGAGGGCACTGAGGTGCCTTGTTTTAGCCTTTTAGGGAGAGGTTCTATGATCTGGGATACTCTTAAGAGGGGGGATATGTTGGTTAAACAAGGCCTATTTTGGATCTACAATAGAGTCTTTGATTCTTTTTTTTGGCATGACTCTTAGGATGGCTTCCCACCTATCCTCTCTTTGCACACTCACTTGGGGGACTTATGTAAGATTTTTGTTCAGGATGGTTGGGGTAGAGTGATGGATTTCAAATCCCCTCAGGCTTTGTGATAGACTATTATCTACTAGTGGAAGGATATACAGGATTGGCCCATGGGTGGATCTTTGGAGGATAGGAGGGAGTTGTCCTCCATTTTGACTAATAGCGTCTATTGTTCTCTCCCAGAGTGAAATGTGCTAGCTTGGGGTCCAAATCCAAAAGTGCAGTTCACTATTGCCTCAAGGTATCATGTTTTGGATAGACAGGCTTGGGGTAGTGCTGAGGTTCCTTGGTGGAAAAATATTTGGAATAAATTATCTTGGCCAAAATGCAATTTCTTTTCTTGGTTAGTGGTTTATGGCAGGTGTTTGAATTTGGATAACCTCTATAAGCATGGCTTCTAAGGCTATTCCTTATGCTTCTTATGTTGAAAAGATGTTGAGACAGTTTCACATCTTTTCTTCTAGTGCCCTTTTGCTTGGATTATTTGGAATTTTTGGTGGGGATCTTAGAGTTTGCAGTGTAGGCACCCTTTTTCTCTAGAGGAGTTTTAGTGGAACTTTGGGCCCATTCCAGTGAGGACTTCATTTTTGCACATAGCTTGGCTAATTGGCCCTAGTATAATTATATGGCACATCTAGTTAGAGCACAACCGTAAGGTCTTTCTGGATAAGAAGTTGTTGGTGGGTCAAGTGTGGTCTTGCATTCTTAAGGCGTTATAGGAGACCTTGTATGCTAAATTTGATCTATCAACTTTAGTGGATCTTGGGGATATTTGAATAATTCATAATCTAGGGATTCCATTTGGGGGTCTTAGAAGGCCCAAGATTAGGTGGAATAGGTGTTCCAAAAGGAAGGTTTCTAGGGAAGGGCACTGGCTACCCACTCCCACTAGAGTCTTGAAAATCAATACTGATGAGTTTGCAACGGGCAACCCTAGGCACACTAGCATTGGTGGGGTGGGTAGAGATAGTTTTAGGGTGGTTGTGTTTTTCTTCTCAAAATATATGGGGCTACACTCTCATAATCTTATGGAAACCTTGGCTATTCTTTTAGCTTTGAAGAAGGCATATGACCTTGGCTAAAATAAGATTATTTGTGAGTCAGATTCTTAGGTGGTGATAGACTTGATAAATAAAAGGTAGTTTGATGATGTTAGTTGGTATCTTGTGGTGGTGGCTAAGAAAATTACCAGTCTTGGAGATTTATTTGATTCTATCACCTTCTCTCATATCCCTTAGGAATGGAATAAGGTGGTTGATGGGTTGGCCAAATGAGCTTATAAGAAGAATGGGACTTGGCTGGTGGATGATTGGGACATTTTACCTGTGGATCTTACTCAGGATTTGGTGGATTTGGTCATCGAGGATGTGAGATGTTGCATGACCACTTCTTGATCTCTAGTTTGTTGTTTCTTGGCTCATTTGGGAATTTTGTTGCTTTTATGTTTTGTACTGCTCTCTTAAATTAATAAAGTTTTTACCCTCTTATATATATATATATATGATGGTTGTATACTACTTTAGGATGCTTTATATATATAAGAGGGTAAAAACTTTATTAATCTAAGAGAGCAGTACAAATATATATATATATATATATATATATATATATATATATTTGTATTGCTCTCTTAGATTAATAAAGTTTTTACCCTCTTATATATATATATATACATATATATATATATATATATATATATATATATATATGATGGTTGTATACTACTTTAGGATTCTTTTTATATGTATGTGTTTTGAATAAATAGGTATATAGCACAGAGTATCCTAAAATGAAAGGAATCTCATTACACAAACCATACTATAGCCACTGCATGACCAAAGCTGTAGATGAATATATTTTGATTATCTTCTAACTGAATCATAGGAATGACTCTAACCACCATGGAGCTCAATAAGGAAGTGGTTCAAGAATGAAACAACCATGTTTGTCTTGTAGCAGAGTCATAAGATTCACATAAAGAATGTCTCTAGTAAAAAGAACCAATTTTGGTTATTCCAATTTGAATGCATATTAGAATATAATGTATATATTATTTTGCATAAAAAAATATTCTCTATGGTATATAAATACGTAGCATCATAGCTGAGAAGATATCAAAAAAATAGTATTTACTAGATAAAGATTTTTAGAAGTACATTATGTTAAGCAATTGTAATTGTAACCTCATGTAATAATTCATTATTTCACTTTTGATTAATATGATTGATCAATTCTGAGTTCAATATAGTATCATTAAAGGAAGGGTTGAAGCTAAATTTGGAAGGAGGAAGAGTCCCCTTTGGAAGGATACAACAACAATCCAACCTATCTAGTTAGCTAAGCATGTCATTTAATTTCCTTACGCATTGTGTGTTTCATTTCTGATTTGTGTAAGTTACATTATTGTTTGATATTTTTTTTAGAAATATTCCCATGCATAAGCATTTATTTTACTATATTTCATTTATGTTTCAATACAAGCATTTCATTTACTACACTTCAACATCTTAGATACAATTAGCAAAATGTCAAATTAGAGATTGAGTGTGTATATACAGTGACATCATCCTATCAAGTCTATATCTTTGGATTGACATTTAAATGAGGTAGAAGGTAAAAATACATAGTTACTCTTCTTTTTCATTTTGATCAAGAGAAATATATCTGATTGTGAATCAGCTACTGGTCATTTTTGGCACCATTGTTGGGGAAGGGTGTCACACACTTGTAATCTTCAATCTTGATATCAATTGTTTCTAGATGTTTATTATTTTTTTTGTTTTTTTAAAGTTTGATATTTTTTTAGATTAAATATTTCCTACTTTCATAGTCTAAAATTTCCCTTTTTACAATTAGAATAGTGAAAATTTTACAAAATCCCCATGTTACTAACCTTGTGTAGGCAGGGTGAGCAAAAAAAAAGTGGTTGACGTATGCAAAGAGAAGGGGAATATATAGGAAGATTTTTTACCAAATGATATAATGTTAATACTATATCAATTCATCCTAAAATAAATAAGTAATATTAAGGAATTCTTGAATATCACTCATAGTTGTCAATAAAAGAGATTGAGAAAGAATAATTTTTGGCTAGATTGGTAGCACAAGCTAGAGATATTGAAGGGGTTCATACCCCTAGAAAAGACCCACATGTACCACCTCTAATAATTCCCATCTTATCACCTCATAATATATAATTTCAAGTTCTCTTCCCTTTATCACTTAAATTTCTTTCTAAGGAGGCATTCAAATCTATTCTTTCCCTTAAGAGAAATATCAGGTCAATAGAATCTTTGAATTTAGAGAGACTCTTTTCCAAGACACTAGTAGAATATTATAAAACCTCCATACCATCCCCTTTGTATAATAATCCATACATTCCTAAGGAAAAATATAAAGTATCCATCTTATATACCCTAGGAAATTAAAGAATTGATAGGAATTTTGAGCATTGGGTAGCAACAACCTCCCATCTACCAACACAAAAAGTATTCATGGGGGATCACCAGGAAGAAAACACTACCAATGACTCTGCTAATTTAGAATTTCCTATCCTTAATCCTAATGGAAATGCACCCATAAAAAATATCCCTCACTCTACCCTCCCTACCTTTATAGAAAAAACATATGAGGATCCATATACATCTCTTTTTGAGTTCGACATCTTATGCCATAACTATGATTATAATCAAGATACTCAAAAACTCAAACTATTTCCAACAACACTCAAAGATGCAACACTTATATGGTTCATGGGACTTGGAAAGGATGCCATTTCTACTTGGGAAGAAATGAAGGATAAGTTTTTGATGAAATATCAAGATTATTGTAGGGGTAGAAACTATAAGAGAGATGCCATTTTTGGAATGATCCAAGTAAATGATGAGTCACTAGAGGAGTATATGGAAAGATTTTTGTCCAAATTGAAAAATAAAAATAGGCCACAATGGACAAGGAATCAATCAAGATGATATTCCTAAAAGGAAGTAAAGATGATTGTCTAGAGACACTAGATCTAATGTCTAGTGGTGATGTTTCTACACTACCATTTGATGAACTAATAGTTCTATGTATGAACTACTCTAGATCAACCATGAATAGAAGTAAGGGCAAAAACCTTCTTGTAACATATGCTATAGGAATATCTAAAAGTGAAGTTAGAAACTTTCTCCAAGAGATGAAGGAAGACATCATTAGTCACCTAGCTACTTAGCTTGATATATTACGTACATGGAGAAAGACAGAAGAAGCTGGGAAATCCTTGGCTACCTATTGTCCTAAAAGTAGAAATAAGAAGGTGGATTGCACATGACATTCCATGAAGGCTCAGGTAGCTAGTATTATCAAGGAAAATCTTGAGATAGCAAAGTTGCATGCCATAGGAGAAGATGAGAACTAAGTGTTTTTCATGGCTTAATGGAAAGCATGGGTATAAAGACCATGTATGCCATCAAACTCTATGTTTTAAAATTTTAAATTCTCAAAAAATCCTTAATATGGCTCTTGAATGAATATACCCAATCCAAATTAGTCCTAAACAAATTAGCAGCTACCCCATAATTAATTATGGATGCAAAGAAATGGACAACAACCTCAACAAGGACAATTTCAAAACTAGTAATGATTATATCCCTCTAATCCATGGCAATAATAATGGAGAGGAAATCAAGGCTTTTCCTAGAAAATGCAACAACCAGAACAATAGGCCATCATGCCAAAAACTTAGAAACCTATTCAAACCACTCAATTACCCACCCAACCCATCCTCAATCCTATCAATAAGTCAGTTTAATTGACACAATCCATTGAAATAATGTAATATCCAACATACACCTTGGTTATTAATCAAGTTCAAATTTTTTTAGGTCATGTTATTCCACAACCCACCTCACCCATAATTGTAGAACATTTTTAACCAACTCAATTCCATACTAATTTGTAGCCACTCATAGCCAATCTTAAGCCAAGTCCATCATAAAATAAAAAAGAAACTTACAATCCTCCTTTTTTGGAGAGATTGAGCATATCACGTCCTAAAAAGAGCTTGAATTTGATATCCTAGGACAACTCAAGAATGCATGTGTCAAAATCCCACTCTTTCAAGTAATAAAAGATGGTCTTATCTACAATAAAGCTGTTTAAGAGCTATGTTTGAAAAAATTATGAGGAAAGAAGAAGGATCCTAAAATAGTTCAGGTCATTGGATAATTAGCAGATATTAAGTTGGGAAACATAGTTCCCCAAAAATATTTTGATTTGGGAAGTCTTATAGTTAATATTAGCATCCATAACCAACCCATTTCTAATAATTGAATTGAATTGAATGTATCCATTAATGTGATAACCATGGAGACATTACAACAACTAAATATTAACACTCTCCATCCAACACCTACTATCATCTAGATGGTTGACAAATCAACTTTTGAGCCTGAAAGAATTATTGATGACCTTGTTATCACTACAGATTATTGATAATATCTAGTATACTTTATTATCCTAAAATTGATGATAAATTTGGGGGGTTATCTTCTCATCCTTAGTCACCCATGGTTGGCTATCACTAATGCCTTTATTGGTTATAAGTCAGAAAAAATGCCAATTTCTAATGCAAATGACACCAAAAAATTGGTGCTATATCCACCAACTCAACCTTCCTCAAATGATGGACTAATTCCTTAGATTGATGACCTTAAATAATCTATCTCTTTATAGACTTTTCATAATTGACTAAAGTCTAGCTTTGCATGCCCAAGGAGAAGACATTATCATTACTGGTATCTTATAAAACACCTATTGATAGGATCCTGTAGCAACTAGCTTATTGGAATGTACACCATGCCCTCTTTATAATACCTTTCTTGAGAATGATTTTTATAAAACCGTAAAAGACATTTGGTAATTCCATCAATTAATTCTCCATAAATGTAGTTATGCTACTTTAATCACCAATGTAGAGACCATGCTTTCTTTAAGAAAGCAAGTAGACATCTTACCAATCAAACCTCTCAACATCAACACTTCCTTAACACCCTAATAAAAAAGTTAGTTACTTACAATGTTGAGAAGGCACACAATATCATTTGCCTAGGATTATCATGACATGAGAGGAATACCCCTAGATTTATGCACACATCACATTTACATTAAAGAAGAATGCAAACATATTCACCAACCTCAAATATGAATGAATCTTATAATCAAATACATTATCAAAACTAAGTTGAAAAGACTCTTGAATGCAAGATTTGTTTATCCTATCTCAGATAGCTAGTGGGTCTCTCCCCTAGTCATTATCCTAAAGAAATGAGGCAAATGATGTATTTATGTTGACTACAGAGAGTTGAATGATGCTACTAGGAAGGATCACTTTCCCCTTCCATTTATTGATGATGTATTGGATATGTTAGTAGTGAAGAAGTGCTTTTCTTTCCTAGATGGATATAGTGGTTATAATAAAATATGAATTGTACCACAAGACCAAGACAAAACCACTTTTACTTACCCTTGGGGAACCTATGCCTATGCCATCTTGCCATTTGGTCTTTGTAATGCCATAGATACCTTTCAAAGGGTTGTGTTGAGGATATTTTTTGATCTCTTCCATGATTGTGTTGAAATCTACATGGATGATTTCACTATCTATGGGAATAAATTCGATTAAATATTGACCAAATTGGAGAAAGTTATTCAATGCTACTAGAACCATTAATTATCTCTATGTAATGAGAAGTGTTACATGCTTATGACTAAAGGGATTGTGTTAGGACATCACATATCCCATATTGGAATTCAAGTTGATCCAACAAAGATAAGTATCAAAAAGGATATACCCACATCAAAAAATCAAAAATATGTTAGAAGTTTTCTAGGAGCATGTTGGTTATTATAGATGATTCATCAAAGATTTTAGTAAACTTGCCACCCCATTGTTTGGATTGCTTACTAAAGATGCTAAATTTACATGGAATAATGATTGTCAAAATGTCTTTTAACAACTCAAATACTTGGTCATAACAACTCCTATTCTGAGAGGGCCTAAATAGAAGAAACCCTGTTACATTCATATAAATGAATTTGACACCACTCTAAGAGATATCCTTGGCAAAAAAGATGAATCTTTGAGTTATGCAATTTATGTTATCAACAAGAATATTTAAGGGGTTGAACTAAACTACACTATAATAGAGAAGGAATTTATTTCCATCATTTATGCCATAAATTTTTTTGACACTACATTATAGGTTACCAAGTATTTATCTACATTGATCATGCATAAATAAGGTATTTAATGAACAAACATAATGTAATAGGTAGGATAATTCATTGGTTGTTTTTTATATAGGAATTTGATATTACCATTATAGACAAACCTAGTAAAGTTAATGTATTAGAAAAATTTTATCTTGATTACAAAAAGATTAACACAGTCCTATTGTTTATGATTATTTTCCTAATGAACATTTATTTTTTGTAACAATTCAATCTCCTTGGTTTGTAGATATTGCTAACTATCTTGTTGTAGGATCACTACTACAACATTTTTCACCTAAGGATAAACAATACCTAATCCAAAAGAATAGACATTATTATTGGATTGTAGGATATCTCTTTATCACTAGACCATATTTAGTTATGAGAAGATGTATCTAAGAAGATAAATCTTATGACATTCTCATAGCCTACCATGATGAGCCTTATGGGGGTCATTTTGATACCAAATGGACTACCATGAAAGTACTCACTATTGTATATTATTGGCCTTATTTACATAAGGATACCATGATTTACACCTATAGATGTGATTAATGTTAGTGTATGGGAAAACCCAATTTCTCTAATGAAATGTCATTATAGTGAAAAATAGTTATGGAACCCTTTGGCAAATGGGGGCTGGATTTTGTAGGTCCCATTGATACTAAATCCAATAATAAGGAATACATATTGATGTGTAATAATTATATCACCAAATGGGTAGAGGTTAAATCCCTAACCCATGCCTAAAATGATAAGGTAGCTAAGTTTCTCTATGAATAAATCTTCACCCATTATGGAGTTATAAGAGAAATAGTCATAGACCAAGGCCCACAATTCACATCAAACCTCACAACTACCTTGTTAAAAAAATATGAAATTAGACACAAAAGAATTACCCCTACCATCCTTAGTTAAATAGTCAGGTGGAAGTGAAAAACTATGAATTAGAATATTCTCACAAAAACTATCAGCTTGCATAGAAAAGATTGGTCAACTCATCTTTTAGAAGTAGTTTGGGCTTATAGGATCACCTAGAAAACCACAACTAGTTTCACTCCATATGAACTAGTTTATGGTAAAAATATTATTCTACCCATTGAGTTTGAGCTTAAAACATTAAGGACAACACCTGATTTGGCCTTAGATCTTTTTGAATCTCAATAATATAGGATTATGTATTTTAATGCACTTGATGAGTTAAGAAAGGAATCACTTCATCATACTAAAATAGTGCAAAGACAACATGTAGGATGGCATGACAAGAATATCAAGACTAAGAATTTATAACTAGGAGACTGGGCACTCATTTTTTACTCTAAATACAAGGATCATAAAGGAAATATGTAGTTTATATGGCTTGGGCCTTATGAGATTGAATGATTTTTTGACAATGGAGATGTAAAACTCACAACCATCAACTCTGTTTGATTATAATTTCTTGTTAATGGCCATAAGTTTAAGCTATATAAGAAACCATTTTCCAAGGAAACTCTCACTTTTCAACTTCTTGAAGAACAACATCCCTCTCTTCTTCATAAAGTAAATAAATCTATTCCTATAGTCGAAGGGTATTTCTATCAACCCTTTTCCTATACTTTACAAAAGTAACAAAGCTTCCTACATCTAAGAAGAAGTCATTCTCAATGTTTTGGTTTAGGCTGAATAAAATACTACCCTCTAGATTCTTATGATTCTAGTTGAGTTTGGATTAAAAAAATCAAAAAATTTAGAAATGAAAACCTTTGGGCATTGTTCATAGATGATTGTCTCAGAAAACCAAGTCACTGGATGACCAACATTCATTAAAAAATAAAAAAGGTACTACTACAATAAAAATGATTTGTTTTCCCTTGCTTTTGCTTGTAGATTCATTCCCTTGGAGTAGAAATATATTTTTCTTCTTATTACAATATAAAACTTATTATTATATGACACATATTTTGCTACAAGATGTCTTTCTACATTCCATCCTACATCAAGCATTTTCTTCCACTCAAACACTAGAATATGCCATGATCACCATTTCAAATAATCATTTGCATATTTATGAAAGGTATTTATATAGGTAATATGGTAATTTTTCTATATTTATTTCCTATCATACATTTTAATTATTTTTAAAGATGATTAGACTTAATGCTATCAACATGCCACTGTATCCTCTCCTTATCATGCCTACTTACTATCTTCATCATTTTTGATGTGACCATTGACACACCTAATACTACCACCCCTTACTCTTCCTATGAGTGTTTTATGCATGTTGGCCTTCGCCCCTTGAGGAAAAGTGATAGATTAAGTTGGAGGAGATTTCTCTTAAATTTAAAAGGATTATTTCACCTCTTAATGTATAAGTCACAAATCATTTCAACATTTCCCAAAACCCATAGTGAAAATACCCACACAATATGGGAGGAAATTTGTTAAAACATGAACTACTGGACATTATTCCCTTGACTAACAAGTTAGAAATATTAGCCTTGTTTCAACATATAGGATGGGCACAATATTTTGAGAAAATATAGTCCATGGATGATGTAATTATGGAGGAATTTGCTAGCACATTATATAATAGTTTGGCAATGGTAAAAGGGATGGAAGTAAAAATGATGGAAATAGACATCAATAGAATAATGGGACTACCTAGAACATGAGAGGAATGGTAGGAAAAATATGATGTTGAGGCTGAAAGATAAAGATTTAGAAAAGTAAATAAATGACTAAAAACCTCAAAGCAGGGCACCACAAGGTTGTCTCTACTAGGAAGATGGGATAAGGCTACTGAGTTCATATATAAATATTTCATCTATGAAGGAAGGTATTAGATTCTACATGGTATACACTTCATGTTCTTAAATCATTTGTGGTATAGAGTGGAGATAAATATTC
This sequence comes from Torreya grandis, assembly GCA_037957365.1. NCBI lineage: Eukaryota > Viridiplantae > Streptophyta > Pinopsida > Cupressales > Taxaceae > Torreya > Torreya grandis. The sequence continues at coordinate 18,663 of JARHVA010009623.1, forward strand.
CCAAATTTTTGCTTCATATGATCACCCAAATGTCGAAGGCTTTTCAAAAAGGTAATTTTAAAACTCTCTCCTACCATTATCTCATTTAGTTACTTGTTAAAGACATTTTACAAAGAACTAGACCTAACATCAGTTGGGAGGAATTTCTCTAACTACCAAGAAATGAAGAAAGTGAAAGAGAAGGAAATGAACTAGAAGAAGGATTGGAGGTTAAAGAACAAAAATAAGAAGAAAACCCTCCCTACAAAACCACAAGAACCTGTATCATAAAACCTTCCTATAGCCACACAAGAACCTGTAGAAGAAGGTATTCCTATAGCAACACAAGAACCTATAGCAAGGTTTGAGAGAAATAAAAAGAGAAAACTCATTCTTTAGCCTGATTTAGATGATTAAGAGGAAGAATTCCCATCTTATTCTAAGAAAACCAAGGTAACCCTCACTCCTCATAGATCTCATAGATTAAAGAGAAAAATAAGAACTAAGCCTTCTTCCATTATTCAAATAAATGAAGAATTTGGGGAAGAAAGGACTACTAGTAAAAATGATTCTATTGAGATGAAAATAGACAATGAAGAATGTTCTCTAGTGTTCCATCAGGAAGAATCAAAATAATTTGAGCATAGTTTTTTCTATGAGGAGCCAATTGGGTAGAGTCTTGAAGAAATACATAAGAGATAAGAATAATTGGAGCACAATTTTGAAGATTTGCATGAGAAACCTATGCAAGAAGAAGATGAAATATTGAAATAACCTATTGTAGAGCAAGTGGAATTTTCCACTCTTGAGGAAGCTTTGCAATAAATTTATAAATTAAGGAAACAACTGAAAGATCAATTTGGTGGAGGTCTAGATGCAATTGATATATAAACTTGTCAACTACAACACTTAATAGAAGATCACCCTATATCTAACATTCCACAACCTTTTATAGAGGTCAATTAGTAAAAGGAACCTAAAGCTACCCCTGAGGTCAGGTATCACTCATGTATTATAATATATTCTAAATTATTAAATTGGATAGATAATCAATTGGAATCTTTGAAGGACCCAAGGAAAAAAAATAGGAAATTAAAAGAGAAAAATAAGTTGAAAGAAGAGAGCATCACCAAATTAAAACATAAAGTTGAATACATGGCTAGTATAACATAAGAACTCCTTGATTGTAGGCCTCCTACAAAAGTTTATTTAGTTTATCTTGAAGAATAATGACACAAATTTAGGTTTATGAGAATTTATCATGATATGCCCCATGAATTTATTGATCCCCTTTCTTTCTTTTTCATGTATAAAGTAAGCTCACAGGAAGAACAAGTATAATTGTGTGAATTCTACTTGCATAATTATGCTATTCCATATGATAGAGAGTAAAATCCCAATCTATATGTTAAAGATATCTAATTTTAATAATTTTCATCATATTTGTTAAATTAATAGAAAAAGAGGAAGAGAAATAATACAATATAGGACAAAGGGAGATGAAATCTAATTACTTATTAGGGGTGAATCAATGACAACTGATGTTGTATTAGCTGACTAGGACAATATCATGTCAAAGAAAGAAGTTAGAACTTGGTTTAGACATAAATGTGATGAGATTCAAGATTTTTATTTGGGGTTAAGAAATATTTCTAGTCCTTTAGCTTAAGAGTCCTATATTGAATGCTAGAATGAGCTTACTACTACATACAAGAAGAGGGATCCCTATTCCCTTTTTAATTTTAATGTAGCATTTATTAGGACCACAAAATACATTCTTCTTGTAGGTGACATGGGATAATAATTATTAAACCTAAATTTATATCCACCCCTATTATGGTATCCTATTCCAAACTGAAAGGATAAAATCTTGATGGATGAAGCTTGTGAAACCAAATGTTGGAAAATATTTGAGTAGAGGTGGGGATTTTATGCTCACCTTGCCAAGTGCGTTGTAGAACCCATGGATTTTAGAGTTATTTGTGCATTAGGGATGAACAAATATGATGCTTGAGTTCAAGTAAGAGCTTATGTTGGGGGGTGTGATGATCCCCATAAATGTCATGTTATTGTGTCCATCTATTGTGATTAGCCTACTTGTTTACCATTGCTTTTAAAATATGTTTCCATATAGTTTCCTACTTTCATAAACCATATAACATTATGTTTTCAAAAATTTTAAATAGTTAAAATTATGCATTGAAATTAAATATATGATGATTTTCTATTAATTTAGGATGATTTTTTTATGTATGTGTTTTTAAGATGTTTTGAATAAATATGTATATAACATAGAGCATCCTATAATAAAAGGAATCTCATCACATAGACTATCTTGTAACCACTATGTGACCTAAGTCATGGATGAATTTTATTTATTCTCTTATAATCCACTCATAGGATTGACTCTAACCACTGTGGAGCTTGATAAGGAACCAGTTGAAGAATGAAACAACCTTGTTTATCTTGCAACAAAGTTATAATATTCACATGAAGAATGTCTTCAATAAAAAGAACCAATTTTGGTTATTCCAATTCGAATGTATTTTAGAATAGAATGTATATTTTTTTTTCATAAAACAATATGATATATAGATACGTAGCAACAGATTTGAGAAGATAAAAAAATAGGATTCACTAAATAGAGATTGTTAGAAGTACATTATGTTAAGAAATTATAATTGTAACCTCATGCAATAATTCATTGCTACACTTTTTATTAATATGAGTGATTGATTATAATTTAAATATAGTATCTAAAAAATAAAGATTGAAGCTAAATTTGGAAGGAGGAAGGGTCCCCTTTGGAAGGTTATATCAACAATCCAACCTATCTAGTTAGTTAAATATGTCATTTAATTTAGTTAAGCATTACATGTTTCATTTTTGATTTGTGTAAGTTATATTCTTGTTTAAGATTTATTTTAGGAATCTTACCATGCATAAGAATTTATTTTTACTATATTTCATTTATATTTCAATACAAACATTTCATTATTGTACTTCAACATCTTAGATACAATTAGCAAAATGTCAAACTAGAGATTGAGTATGCATATATAGTGACATCATCCTATCAAGTCTACATCCATATTTTGACATTTAAATGAGGTAGAAGGTATAGATTCATGATTACCTTCCTTTTTCATTTTAAACAAGAGAAGCATATCTGATTGTGTATCAGTTGTTGGTCATCATGTACTTTAGTTGTGAATTTTTGTATTTAGTCTTAAACTTAATTTATTTGTTATATTTAAACTTGGGATTTGATTATCCATATCTTATTCATAAGTTGTTTAGATTTATATTAAATTAAGTTTTCCATGCTTATGGTATATATTTCCATTTTATTTATCCATAACTATCATGCATAATATCATAAGCTACAACAAAACCATGATCACATGAGTCTATTCTAGTAATGCACTATAAGTATCTCTTTGATATATTCAAAAATAAGCCAACTACCCTAACACATGCCTAATCCATGAGTAATAAAGAATAACAAAAAATTATTTATTATATTTTTATATAAATGATCATCTATAAATAAGCATCCATATGAGTCATACAACATAATTATATGATAACCAATGGAACATCTCATAAACTTAACCATATTTTAATGCCTCCCTTAAGACCTATTTAACAACACAATTTTTCAATTTATATCATGTGTTTACTCAAATATGCATCTCCAAACTCACATTTAGGCTATAAATCTATTGTTATCCTTTACCAGCTCATCATAAATCCATTTTATGGTTTTTTTGCATAAGCTACCCTTGTCATTCTACCCCATTATGGTAAATTTTATTTTTAGCCCAATTTAATGATTATAACCACCTTTGGGTAAATCATTATTTTATTTAACCATTTCACCCACCCTTATGGGGAAAATGAATTATGTCCTTGATTATAACCACCTTTAGGTAAATCAATGTTTCTATGTTTCATTCTTGATTATAACCACCTTTGGGAAAATCATTATTTCATATTTTTTGTTCTTGATTTAACCACCTTTGGGAAAATCAGTGTTTTTCATTTCATTACTGATTATAACCACCTTTGGGCAAATATTTATCCATCCCATCATCCTACTAGGGCAACTATCTTTACCATTACTTATAACTACCTTTAGGTAAACTAGTGTCACACCCTTCATTATTGATTATAACCATCTTTGGGAAAATAAGTGATTCCAACATTAATATTATTTATAATAGCCTTTGGGTAATTCTTTAATCCCACCCTTTTTACCATCTAGATCATGTCATTTTCTTCATTTCAAGGGAATGCTCAATGATTTTATTTTGTTACTCACTCCCTTAAGGGGGAATCAAGGGCTTATCAACCACCATTTGGGGCTTGAACCATTTGAATTGATTATTTTTTCATTATTTGAAAAGGCATTACTATGCCTATGTCTTGTAATGCCTTCTCAAATAGGGGCAAAATGTAGACACTTAGTTTTGGCCACTTCATGCCTAAATTGGCATTTAGTTCAATTTCTAGTAAATGACACATTTTAAGCCTAGAAATCACCTGAATTTCCCAAATTTATCTAAGGGATTTAATAGCTTAAAATCATGATGAGGGTAGATTATTTGGTATATTACCCTCTATACATCACTAACCTAGTTTAAATCTAACCCTAGTCAAATTATGACCTAGTAATTTGACACTTTTGTCCTATCAAGATATTAATTAAAGACATTTAAAATAATTTCTAAAAGCTAAAAATCACTAAGCAAGACTAATTACATTAAAAATATTAATTAACTGGCCTAAACAAAAATTTTAAATCAAAGTAGTGAATTTTATTTACCAAAAAAAGAAATTTTAGCCAAATATAAATTCAAAAGATCAAATGAGATAATAAAATCATTTGTTAACTCCTAAATATTCAAAAATATGAGTCACACCTCAAAAATATCTAAAGTGAGTTATCATACCTCATAAATATCTAAAACTAAGGTGTCAATATTTAATGAGTGCCTTAACCCCACCTAGAGTTAGAATGACTCAACCTAAGTTAATTTAGACTCAACCCAAGTTAGAATTTAATCTAACCTCCCTAGGATTAGAGTTAGTTCTTTGAGATATAAATACAATTTCACACACCATATGCTAATAAACTTTTATGTGTAAGGTTATTATATTAGAATACTTTATTTAAGCCTTTGAGAGTAGTGTTATAATTCCTAATTTATGCCAAGATTTATAGCAAGCCACAAGTGAATATTGGAGAGATGTTAAAACCATGGAAGAGCATTTCTACAAGACTCAAATTATCATAGGTTGAGTATGAACATCCTTATGCCAATAACTAAGCATCAAATTCAACAAAGAAGGTAAAGAATTTTTATTATATTTATATCTATTTTATGATCCTACTTATTATGTTATGTTCCCCCAAGTTTTTAGGTGAGAGTGCTTAGTCTTAGTGACTTGTTATTCTTGATGTTTTCTCATTTAGACTAATAAGGGACTAATATACATATTTATTACTCTTCAAACACCTAAGTTACAACCAACATTTTTGTTATTCATCCTTTTGCAAAGGGTTTCTTCATCATTATCTACTTTTAATCTATAGATAGAGACTAATTGTTACATTTAAGACCTTAGGATTGGGATAAAGCCTTTTTTTGCATGAAACCATGGTTCCCTACTTTCAAAACTATTACAAAGTCCTTTGTTATTGCTCTTATTTTGGTCAGATTACCTTATTTGCCTTTGAAAATTTGGGAGGCTTCTACTCTTTAGGCCATTCATATATCTCTTTGGGATATTATCTCCCTCACTCTTGAGACTAAATCTCTCATGCAAAATACTTTTTCTCAAATGTGCATTACCATGGATCTCTCCAAAAACTTACCAAAATTTATTAAGATCAAAGTTGGTGATAGAATCTAGACTCAAACTTTGGATTATGAAATAATAAATTTTAGGTGTAGGAAATGCTTTGCTTGAAGTCATATGGATAATAATTACCCTAAGAATTCTTTTGCGCAAACTGGTAGAAAATTTTATTTTAAAAAATATAGAACTTGGTGGAAAGACACTAATGTGGAGCATCTTATTCTCTTTGGTAAGGAGAGGGATTTAGATTCTAGAGGTAAGGGTAATGTTGTTAGTATTTTTAAGGATACCGTAGACATAATTAAATCTTATACTCCTCTTTTGATGTCATCTTATAAGTCATTATCTTCTTCATATTTTATCAATAGAGAGGTACCCTCTAATAAAAAGGCCTAAGCTTAATAAATTTATGTTTCATGATCTCCCTAGAGATTATTAGATCACTCTTTCCATGAAGCGAGTCCCTCCCCTTTGGGAGCTACTTCTATAGAGCCTTGGACTCAAGTTTGATTTCACCTCAGTGGGAAAATATGTTTGATGATACTAAAGGATGGATAAAGGACTCTAAAAATAAAAAATATGCATTCAAAAAGAACATATGTCATATAGAAATCCACTCTCATAATAAACTAGTAGTCCCTTACATAGGGTATTTAGTGTTATTTTTTGGTTGTTTTTAATTTGGTGCATGGTTTCTTATTACCGTAAGGTTGATGTAATTATTGTTCATTGGATTAGTTATTTTTTCTAACATATTTTTTAGGCTAAGATAATTTTTTGGTGGCTTTGGTATTGTCAATTGCATTGATATACCAAGTAATTTTGGTAATTTTTTGAGTTATATAATGGGCAGGGGACTCGTATAACCCTAGTATCTATCAAAAAAATAATATGCTCTAATCTAGGATATGGTTTTTTAACTTACAACATTATTTTAATAACAATAATATTAGTTTAAACCCTACAAATTCTAAAATATAAAAAAAATTAAAAATTTCCTTAATATAACTTTCTAGGATATATAAAATCATATAACACTTCTAAAAAATTGTATAGATATTAATAATGGTTAATTATTTTTATTTAGGTAATGTCCTTGCTATAAATATATTTTCATGATCTTAAATGCCTCAAAAATTGAGGCTATATATTTCAATTCTTAAAACATACACACACCATACAAATTGTTCAATACATTTAATGCCTCGAAGAAAGGCATGTTGATTTTTTTTGTTTGTGTAGCTTAAATTTGATGATAAAATAATTAGGTTTATATTTATTCTAATAGTGTACATAGGAATGGGTTTACTTAATAATATTTATTCATATAACAAAGGTGCTAGGATAATGTTACCATAAGGATAAATCTCATAACATAATGAAGAAATACAAAACACAATCACATTTAGGATTAACCTGGTATATTTTATCCAATGGCTTCCTTATTATTCTATCAAGTAGATATGTAAATCCAAATTTGGAACCTATTTATAACTTTAATTATTTTAATTTTAAAATGTAAATCCAATCAAAAATACCAAAATAGGAGTTGTACTAAAACGTGAGGTTTGGAATAAATTATGGACATTCATCAGGGCATAATCAAAACTAGGATCATATAATGATGTTGATGTGTAGGATATGGTAGAAATGTTTGTAAATTATGATAACACACACAAATAAAAGGCATTATATCTCTCTCATACACACACATGCAAATGGTTTACTTAAATTTGATGAGAAAAAATAGGTTTCCATTTATTGTAAAACTATGTCCAGACATGAATTTCAATAACCATGAAATAAAGGTGGTAGGATAATGTTAAGGTAGAGAGAAATATTATCACATAGCCTAAAAGTACAAAAAATAACTATATTTAAGATTAAACTAGTCTATTTTGTCCAATGCCTTCCTAGTCATTGCATAAAGGAGATATGTATATCATTTAGACCCTATTTGGAATTGTAATCATTTTAATTTTAAAATTTAAACCCAAGAAAAAATACCAAAATAGGATCTATAATAAAATGGAAGGTTTGGAAGAAACTATGGACATTCAGCCTAAGGGCATAATTAAAAATGGGATCATATAATGATTTAGTTATATAGGATTTAATAGACATGTATGACATTTATGAATCATCCAAAATTCATGTTAACTATTTGAAAAAAAGCCTTGATTTAGTTGTATAGGACCTAGTAGACATGTATGACATTTGTGAAATCATCCAAAAGGCATGTGAACTATTTGAAAAAATGCCTCAAATAAAACTCTCTCTCTCTCTCTCTCTCGATTCAGTTGTATAGGACCTAGTAGACATGTATGAAATTTGTGAAATCATCCAAAAGGCATGTGAACTATTTGAAAAAATTCCTCAAATAAAACTCTTTCTCTCTCTCTCTCTCTCTCTCTCTCTCTCTCTCTCTTCTCTCTCTCTCTCTCTCTCTCTCTCTCTCTCTCTCTCTCTCTCTCTCTCTCTCTTGATTTAGTTGTATAGGACCTAGTAGACATGTATGACATTTGTGAAATCATCTAAAAGGCATGTGAACTATTTGAAAAAATGCCTCAAATAAAACTCTCTCTCTCTCTCTCTCACTCTCTCTCTCTCCCTCACACAGACACACACACACACACACACACACACACACACACACTCACTCTCTCTCTCTCTCTCTCTCTCTCTCACACACACACACACACACACACACACACACACACACACACACACACACACACACACACCCAAAAAAAAGTGAACTAATTATTCAAACTCAAAAAATCATTCATCTATCTAACCAATATTTGCCTTTATTCTCATCTTATTATTCCTCCTCTTTTTATCATCACCACCACAACCACCAAAAGCACCACTATATATAGGTTATGTGTGGGAGAGGGGTTTAAATATGATGAGAAGAAATTTAGGTTTCCCATTAAATTATTACTATACATGGGTGCAGATAATAATAGTTAGTCAAAGAACAAAGGTAATAGGACAATATTAATGTACAAATAAATCTCATCATATAACCTAAAAATACAAAATATAACAACAAAATATTAAGATTAACCTATATTTTTATCCAATAACTTGATATCCATGCCATCAAGGAAATATACAAAACCAAAAAAATAAATTAGACTTAAAAAATTAAGAATGGAAGCATGACAATATATATATCAAATTTTACCTTTGAATTAACTATAATAATGACATTAAATATATCATACTTTATTATTTAGTTAACCATTATTTTGATGCATGAAAGTGTATCACATGGTTTATATAGTGTTTAAAACACTCCTCATTTATATATTCAAAGAATATATTGCATGGGTTGTTGGTTTTGATATTCTTGATATCTGTGGTGAAGTAGAGGCCAAGCTATATAACTATTTCACAAAATAAAATATAAGTGGTGATTGGGAGCAACTTTGGTCATAGAGATTTTATGAAATATAAAATTAATATGAACTAAGTTTGATGAATAATGATCAAAACCTAAAGTCTAAACCCCAATCTAGCATGAATATTTACAATGAAAATCTAAAGTACAATGATTTGATCAAATAAAAGAGAAAATAAGTAAGGTAGGGTAGAAAATAAGGATGTTTCTATTTTGAGTCCAAAAATCATGACAAAGATTAAATTTCATTAAAGACATGCATTAAACCAACATATGAAGTGAAATTGACAAAAGCATACATCCTATCACATACTAGGCAAATGCCTAAGAATATTTGTGTTTTATTCTATTTGAATTAAGTGTTTAATTCATAAACAAATAAAGGACTGAGTAAATGTAAATTAGTAGATAAATGTGTCTCAATTATCCTACTAATTTTTGTAAATAGATATGTATTATACCTTTCTAAAAATAGTAAGAAGTGTAAAAAATCAAACTTAGCTTATTTTGGGCTGAAATGGATGATGTAGGGTATAGAAATGGCTATGTAGGGATGGTAAACTATCATAAATAGGACCCATAACTTTGATTTTGGATTGGAAAAGAGTAAAAAAATTAGGACACCCTACTATTTGGCACTATAGTCCACTTTTAGTGTTGTTTCCACTTCCAATGTTGTTATCCTGGTGGTCTAGATTTTTTGGGTTCTATTCAACAGGCTTATGACACGTTGGTGGTAAAATATCAAATCTTGTGTCTATGCAAAAATTATTGTGTGTCTAATTAAATCCTAAAAACCCTTAGGATCTCTTGGTAATTTAGTTTGAGTAGAAAACTTAGGAAAGAGAGGAGGGGTTAGTGTGTAAAAGACATAGTAGATGCACTTCACACCCCATGTGCGGGTATCCTACCTACATACCAATACTCTGAAGAGGGATCAAGCTAATATATTTCTCCCATTTGAAGTGCTTGGTTCAATTATGTTATGTATTCAACTAGATGTGAAATTAGAATGTATTTTAATGAATAGAGATTGGTATGAGTTCTTTAATAAGCTTGAATTAGTCTTGGAAGGATATATACAGAGAATAGGGAAGAGTGCTTGAGTGTACTTGATTGTATTCTTACTTATTTCCAAGGAATGAGTGTCAACCCTTTTAAATGGAAATTGAATGTAATTTTATATGTAAATTTTTGATCATGGGTTAGATGATCTTGTATTAGGCTGACATGGGAAAAGATAAGGAATCAAGAAAATCTAGCCATTTGAGGCTAAAGTGAACTTGGAAAACAACACCAAAAATAGGACACCCCTAAATTTTGATGCTCCTATTAAATTTGGGTCATATTATCCTAGGAAGATGAGACCTATGGGGATAGATATGGGTCTGATCATGTTTCTTGGGTCTCAAAAAGCTAAGGTTGGGAAGCTATGGGTGACTAGAAATCAATGAAAGTCTAGCTGAGAAGGGTTGAGTGAACAAGAAAGAGGACCTATAGGTTGGGTGCTATTATCCATGCCTAAGTCATCTAATTTAACATTTTATATGATTAAATTCCCCACCCCCCCTGCCCCTCTTTATTCTAGTGATGCAACAAAGTCAAATACTAGGATAAAGGAAAAAAGAAAACATACCCAAACTTACCTATAAGGGAAAAGCTCATGAAGCTGTGATGTTGGATGTGCAAAGAGAGAGAAAATTGTGATGTGTGAATCTATAAATAAAAACATGAATTAGATAATTTGTTACTAGACACACTATATCTAAAATAATAACCTATAAAAGTTTAATAAAATAAGAGAGAGGAATGAATACACCCCAGTGGGTACGTGAACCAATACAAAACTTATTATGGTATTGGATTATGTTGAATCAAAAGTAATATCATGAATAGAGACGAGTGCTCAATTCCATAGAATGTGTCTCAAGAATGAAAAGGTTTTCCCTTTGGCTCCATCATTTCCAACTAAGTGAAGTTAACAAATCACGAGTGTGCTAATTGATGTCTAGAATGTATGTCTAATCCCTCTAAAGAGGTGGCTCAATAATGAAAAGGTTGGCCCTTTGGCTCCATCATTACCTCATGAAGTGAAGCTATGAAGTGATACTAGTATAAAATAAATGTCATATGAGATGTCTCATGGAGCCCATTAATGTGCTAGAAGTCTAACATTATGGCATGGATAGTTGAATGTGAGCTAAAAACTAGGCCACTCTTGGCCATTTTGAAAGATGGAGATTAGGCTTGTATGAAAGCCACTCTGAAACTGATGTACTAGGCTTATATGAAAGCCAAATTGAGAAATTGGGTACTCAAAAAGCTAAAATTATATGAAATTTTAAATTGAAGGTGATGCCAACCACCTTCATATGGAGTAAGGCATGCAACTGTTGAGAATGCCTAGAATAAATTGAACTTGGAAATGAAAGAAGATCAATGTGTCACACACATTGCCCCCAATCACTGATATCTAAAACATGTATTTTGATCTAGAAGTTATGCTAACTACCCAATCTAAATTTAAAGTGAGAACCATCATGCCATGCATGATAACCCCTATATCTAATAAAATTATCCTAAAACTATTAAATTTGAAGGATCTAAAAGTGCAAAAATTGTCCCTAAATTGAAATTTTTGTCTATTTATAGAAACCATAAGTGTTTTTCTATCAAGATAGGAGCACTAAACTATATAAACCCCTTTTTTTATCACTACTATCTATTTCTAGTGTTACTATCCATTTTTGGTGCTACTATCAATTTTTGGCACTACTATCTGGTGTGAAAACTGACCATTGATCTAAGACTGTTCCTATTTTTCTATTCTAATTTAACCAGTTTGACATTTGGATTCTATGTTGACTATTGTAAATGCTATTATTTTGATTTCTAGGAGGTTTTATCTTTGTGACAAATCCCTTGTTTAGTACCCCCTCTTCTAAGGGTAGGAATGATGAACCTAAAATGACTTCCCTCAAAAAAAAAGAGTCTTGTAAGTGTGTTAATCTAAAAATATATATGATATAACATTTGATGCTTGACTATATGGTTCAAGATATAGAAATGTTTTTACTAATAGATATTATTAGATCAATAGGTGTATTCGTAGATAGATATAATAATGTGAAAGCATGTGTAAAGTACTAAATTAGAACTAAAAATGTTAATTGTTAGTTGTTAGTTAGAGGGATGGAGCATGATGTCCATCATGGCATCCAAAAAATCAAATAAAATGCATGATATGGATCATGGCCTTGCACACATTTGATAAGCAACAAACAGACAAGCAATAATCAAGAAGTAAGAAACATACTAGATGGCCCAAGGGGACATGTAAACAAGGGACATGGGCACATGTCACTCAAACTAGAAATAATCATCGAAAGCATATTAAAATGCCTCATACACATATAAGTGAAATAAGAAAAGTTGGCACACATGCCACATGCACATAGAGGAGTATAAACAAAGGAAATTGGTAAATGTCATAAGGTGCATGCATGAAAAAGAAGCTAAGGACATTGGAAAATATCCTAAGGCACAAGAAAGAGTTAAATAAAAACTAAAAAATACAATCACATAAGCTACACTAAGTAAGAAGAGAAAACATGTAATAGCTATAAAGATGTAAGCACATCTAACTAATCAAATAAAATGTGAAATTATGCAAAACATTTGTAGTATAAGACTAGGTATATGCTAAGAGATACACAAGTGATAAATACTAGTGAAATATTGATATAATATTTTATGTAAGCTATAAAGTAATGTACATCAGCATGATAACTCAGAGTGTGTAGTGTAGGAAAGACATAACCTAAATGGTTTAGTCATGTGAAGGATGCCCCCAGTTGGTATGTATATTGATATATGTCTCAAATATAGAAGTAGGAGTGCCCCCTCAATGAGTAGAATGAAGTAGTTAAAGAGCTAGATGTCACTGCACACACTCAAAGAAGATCAAGTGAAGCATGGTAATGTATAAAATTGACATACAATAGCATGCAACAAAAAATTCAAGTCCTAGCATGATAGTAGTAATGCAAAGCATAGGTGATGCATACAATCAAAATGTTTTTAGTATTTTTGAATATGTTTTGAATATTTTTGTATTTTGAATTTTTTTTATTGTTTTTGTATTTTTGTATTGGTTTTATATTTTGATATAGGCTATGTATAGGAAATGTAAGTGACAATATGTAAAATCAATGCTAAAAAGAAAATATGTACAAATATATACATCATAATATAAAAGACTAGGCTGGTGGTGGGAAAGGATCTAAAGATGGAGCTTATTGGGGATGAAAATGGAAGAAAGGATCTTGACCATCATCAAATGCATAAAGATCATCCTCTTAAGTATCATCATATGCTATGAATGTTGTGTATGTGATGTCATCATGTCAAAGGCAAGCTAAGGGTTGCTTTGGTGGTGGAGATGTTGATTCTCTTGGATGTTTAACCCTACTCGTAAGTGACTTTAGTGGAAGTGGTAGAGTTGGTTCTATTGGTGGTGTTGGTGGTGTTATAATTTGAATAATACTTCGATCCTATAAATTACTCAATCTCTATTTTAAGGTTGTGCATGAGTTTGTATCATGGCCTATAATAGTGTGAAAAGTACAAAATGGGTGACCATCTTATTGTGTCAATTTGTTGATAAATCTATGTCATAATGCAAGTAGTGTGATCAGTCCATGATCAAGTAGTGTCTATAACATGAACTAAGGCTGATTATATGTGCTACATTCTTGAATATGAATAACTAATTTCTTATCCATATAGTTAATCATGTGGACTATATGTGCCAAGTGAGATTCTTGTGGTTGTGAGTACAGAGTATACCCTAAGAGTGTAGTGTGAGATGTTAGAAATGATGTAGGATGTGGTATGAGAGCTCTAAAGTTATATTGGTACTCTCTTAGGCCAATTAGTGTAAATATTAGTCCACATAAATATTCATCTATGAATGTGGGTGTTGTATCATCATCTAAATAAGCCTGTGAATCTATATCAACATCATGTACATATGGTAACTCTGAATTTACCATAAGGGGTAATTGTGCTATAGGATTATCATCAACTATAGTATTAGAAGAAAACACTACTACAAAAATAATGATAACTATTGGAGTAACTATGGATTCAACTAGAGCTATTGTTGTAGCTATCAGTGATGGTGGATGTGTAACATTTGTTAGAACTATGATTGATGAATTAACTAGAATGGCTAGAGTTACTATGACTGGTGAAAGAATTAGTGTTGATAGTGTGATCATGAGTGGAGTAATGTGGGAAGTGATAGTCTCACCAACCTCATATATATGTATCTAATTTAGATAAATTATATGAAGTGGTGGCTATATTATGAGATATGGTGTCCCATCAGATAAAAGTCAAAGATAACTTTGTAAGTTGAAAATATCTGAATGGTTGGTTATTTGTTGGATATGTGTATAGATATCCCTAATGGATAAAATTAATACATCGATGGAGAGTGGAAGGGATAACACCCATAATATTTATCCAAGGTCATCCTATTAAAATATTATAGTGAATTGGACCTATCATGACCTAAAACTGTGTTGGGAGGGTTTTTGGGCCCAACATGATATCCAAAGTAATAGTACCCAAAGTCTATCATGGTATATCCTCAAACCCTAAAATGTTCTTAAATGTTTTTTGCATTGATGCCAAATCTATACCCATGGCCTGTAAGAATGTGATATTACATAAATTTATTTTAAAACCACTATCAATGAGAACTCTCTTGACTGCATTAGTTTTGACATGTAATTGTATGAATAGTGGTGAATTTTGATCAATAACCATCTAAGAAATCATGTCCTCACTATCAAAATAAATTGCATCTTCTATAGTTTTTAGAGTATTAATCACTAATGCAAAATAAGAAGGTTCTGAATCAAAAGGCATAGAAGTCTGAGTGAGTTCCTGATAAATAATGTCCTTGAATACATCATTTTTTTAAATAGTTCTAACATGGGAATTTTAGTTGGAGTGTTTCTTAACTGATCAACAATGTCATATGCCTTGTGTGAATCTATTTGTGCTAGTTGGTTGAGCCTGGGATGGGTTAGAATAGCAGGGTGATAGGGCTCTTGGGTAGGTGGAAGAGGCATAATTGCACATCAAGTAATATATCTAACTATATTATCTACTATTTGTATAGGATTTGTAGTTTTTATGGGTGGAGATCAAAGATAATGGATAGGCTATGGAGGTGAAGGAATAAAAGGTGTCAATTGGGCTCTTTCGTAATGGGTAGTGACCTAGAGAAGAGTAAAGTGGACCATGAAACATGATGTGGTATGGGGAAGAGGCTCTAAGGGAGGTGATGCAAGATAGGATTAATATTTTTAAGAACAAATTGTTTAACATCATCCCATATAATGATAAATAAGCATGAAATGTAGATAATGAAACTTTGTACTAACATATCATAGACTTCATCATTCATGTACATAATAAGGCCCATTATGGTTTATTTGTTATTTACAAGAAATGTAAGAATAATTTGTAAATAATTGAGCATAATTTTTGTAATTTGGCTATAAATGTAAGGTGATACCTCCAGAAGCAGAAAGGAGCTAGTACATGCAACTAAGGATTTTTCAAAAATATTATTTTTAAAATACTATAAACTTTTGAATTTGAAATTGATTTTTTTGAGTTAGATATGCAACTAAATTTTCATAAAATGATGCAAAAAATACTAAAAATAACTGAGAATGTATTTGATGCAACTAGGGTTTTGAATAAAATTTTCCAAAATTAGTGTAGTAATTTGAAAAATTTATAGTTTTAATTTTGAAAAAATGAGGGAAAATATAAAAATATTTCTAAAATTAGTAGTATATTTTTCCTAGTGGTTTGTAAGTGTTTGTATGCAAATAGGACCTAGTATATGCAAACTAGGGTTTGGGTGAATTTATTGAAAATATTTCAATTTATTTGTAGTTTTTAAATTTTTATATTCAAGAAAAATTAGGAAAAAATTATAAAAATAAAAAATAATTAGCCCTAGGGTTTTTAGGGTTTTTGTGCAAAAAATTGAAGTCGGGTTCACCAAATGTTTTTTTCTTTTTGGGAATTAAGTGTTTAATTCCTAAGAAAATAAAGGTCTGAGTAAATGTAAATTAGTAAATAAATGTGTCTTAATTAGCCTACTAATTTATGTAAATATATATGTATTTTACCTTTTCTAAAAATAGTAAGTGTAAAGCAATCAAACTTAACTTATTTTAGGATAAAATGGATGATGTAGGGTATGGAAATGGATATGCAAGGATGACAAAATGTCATAAATAGGACCCATAACTCTATTTCTGGATCAGATAGGAATGTAACACTCAAGACACCCTATTACTTGGTGTTATAGTCCACTTTCCAACACTATTGTCCACTTATGACACTATTGTCCACTTCTAGTACTATTGTCTTGGTGGTCTAGATTTTTTGGGTTCTATTCAATAGGCCTGTGACACCCTAGTAGTGAAATATTGAAGCTTGGGTCTATGTGGAGCTCACTATTTGTTTGATTAAATATTTAAAACCTATAGGAGCTCTTGGTACTTGAATTTGAATAGAAAACCTGGGAAAGAGAGGAGGGGTTAGTGTGTAAAGGACATGCTCGATGAACTTCACACCCTATGTGTGGGAATGTTGCCTACATACCAATACTCTGAAGAGGGATCAAGTTAATGTAGTTCTCCTATTTGAAGTACTTGGTATAATTATGTGATGTATACAAATAGATGTGAAATTATAATGTACTTTGGAAGCTTAGAGATAGGTATGAGTGCTTCAATAGGCTTGAATTGGTCTTAGAAGGTTGTATGCAGAGAATAGGGAAGAGTGATTGAGTGTACTTGCTTGTATTCTTGATTATTTCTAGTGAATTAGTGGCAACCCTTCTAAATGGACATTGAATGGCCTTTTATATTGAAATTTATGATTGTGGGTTAGATGAGCTTGTATTAGGTTGATAGGGGAAAGGATAAGGAATTGAGAAAATTTGACCATTTGAGGCTAAATGGAACTTAGAAAATAGTGCTGGAAATAAGACACCCTTGAATTTTGGAACTCTTATCCAAGGTGGGTGATATTATCTTAAGAAGATGAGACCTAGGGGGATGGATCTAGGTCTAAGAGTGTTGTCTAGGTCTCAAAAATCTAAGTCTAGGAAGCTACAAGTGATTGGGAATCAGTGAAAGTCTAGTCGAGAAGGGTTGAGTGAGAAAGAAAGAGGACATATAGGTTGGGTGCTATTAACCATGCATAAGTCATCCAATTTTGCATTTTATATAATTAAAATTTGAAATAATGCAAATAAGAAATCAAATTAACTTTAAAGATTTACTTGCACAAGAAAATTGCTTTAGAACATCTTCAAGAATTTTAATGGAAATGAAATGAATCTAAAATATTTCAATCAACCTATCATAAGATCAAATTGACAACTATACATTAACATATGCACATATAGAATTCATAAAAGCAATTAAAATCTGAATATCAAACTAGATATTTAAGGAATAAATCATGATAATAATCACACAAACAAATATGAGACAATCTTTTTAGAATTATCTTGGTTGCATTACTTACTCCAACATGTACACAAGAGTTTTGCTCTAAAAACTTCATCCGCTTTACAAATAATAATACCTCATTTATATAGACATCCTATGAGGTATGTTTTTTAGTCATCTCAAATGATAATTAACCAAGTGTCAATGATAATTATCCTTCTACAACATTATAGAATAGATGACACTTTACAAATTGACTAACCTATAAGCCATGTGCGTTACAAATTTCACATGCTTTTACAAAATAGAATATTCTTTCTAATGATTTACAAGGATTTTAGTAAAAAAGAATATACTATTCAACTCAATTGACTTTGAGACACCCCTACTATTATATCCTTTTATATTTTTTTAAAAATATCCTTGGCCTTTTCATGTTGTGTATCAATAAACTTGAGGTTGATAACTATCTCCATAAACAATTCTTCTTCTTGCCATGTCAACTCTTTGAAGCCTTTATCATTCTTGTTTAAGGCTTCCTTAATACTTATAGCATTTCTTATCTTCTCTTATATTGATAGGATCATGTCCAAGATGCATTTATTATATATCCCTATAGTTCCATATATTTTGGTCTTCACCTCTTGGATGAATTAAGTAGCCCTATGTTGGAACTCCTTATTAGTTATCAAACCTATAGGACTGGGTATGGTTGGATATTTGATCAGGCTCCCTAGTACTTACACCATTTTTTTCTCTAACTACTTACAGTCATTTGAAATTCCCTCCATTATTTTGGACTATTTATTAACATCGATTATCTTATCTAACAAGATATCATGACCATGTTCAAATGTGTTAGGTTGAACATTTTAAACTCAGGAATCTGGCCTTCTATCAATATCTTGATCAATTCTTTTACCTTATTCTCTAAAGTTTGCCATTAATTGACTTGTTTCATAGCCATGGAGTGTTTCTTTCTCACCACATCTATCTTAGACCTTAAAATTTACAAATAATTGAATGTATCATATATAATTACTTCAAATTTATTGACAATATCTCCTAGAATTGATAGAATAGACTACTCTTCCAAGTTCTTTTTCTCCTACTTTAGCCCTTTGATGACATCTTATAGTATTTATTATTGAGATTTATCTATTTTAAGAACATATTATTAAAATTTATGGGCTTACCCTAATCTTTGTTCTTTATTTTGAGTTAAATGAGTCAAAGGTTCCACCCTTTGATGCACAACCTCTTCACCACCTTCTATGACTAGTGTCTTAATAACCCTTTACAAACCTATAGTGTCTAGATCAAATCTTACTCCAACTAAATATTGGGACACATGTGAGACTAGGACCTCTACTTGTGATTGGACTGCTAATTAACTTGGAGTATCCAATCTCTTTGATTCTTCTTCTTATAAGGCAATGATTCATGGCTTCAAATCTTTTTGCATAGGTATGCCTGTAGTCTTCACCATAGCACATTGATGATAAGTGGGTATCTTTTCTAACCTTTATTCATAAACTAACCTTTAAAGAATAGGTGGTCCATATATGATATTATCTTCACTGAATAAATTAACATTCTCCAAAGGTGGTGTAATGGTCATTATAGATTTCTTAGCTTTTGAGACAATGGCAGTCTCAACTTTCTTCTTGGGAGGATCTATGACTATCAAGTCCAATGCTTTCTCCTTTCCCTTTTCCTCTTTTTTTCCCTCAAACTTTGCCTCTTCTACCTCTGAATATATCTCATATGTTATAGATAACATCCTCACTTCATCCTCAACAAACTTGTGAGGATATAGAGCTATCATATGAACCCCTTGTTGAGGTGAATCTTGCTTTGCTATTATATATGATTAAAGAGGTGAGGATCTAGAGGAAATTTATCCTAGTCTTTTCTCTTCAATATTTTGATTTACTTGTGTATATATTGGTGGAAGCCTAGAATAACTAACATCTATCAAATGATATTGTCTAGGGCCTATCTACTATCTATCTTTCATTTTTTGGTCTCTATTCAATCTAGACTCATGTTTTGTGTTGTGTTCCTTTAATCTCCTAGAAATTTCATAGCTTGAGGATAATTTAGTGTATATGAAGTAAAATGAACTAGGTTCATGTTCATATGTTATAATTAAAATACCCTTGATCCTCAAATGTTCTTTCCCTTTCCATATAGATCCCATTGCATATAATCATCAATCTATAGGCTAAAAGACAACTTATGATTTGAATCAACCTCAATATGATCCCACTACCTAAAAATAATTTTATTGATTGTCATGGGAAAACTATGCAGGAGTCACTTTTTTTTGGTCTTACAAATTCCATTAATCCCATTGAATAATGGATATACCACCTCTTATTTTGCTAATTTGTCAGGTACATGAATTGGTAATCTAAGAGGGGTTGTTTAAGTTCCTTCAATTCTTATAACATTACAATTAGGATACAACCATATGTCTCCCATTGCCTCAATTGATTTCTTGATTAAAGGGCTTATTCTCATCATAAGAATACCATAAATTTCTTCAATCAATGTAGGGTAAACATAGTCACAAATAAAATGAATGTAATCTCTATACTTATAGATGTGCAATTTGGAATAGTATTGGGATATAATATGGGTGCTAATGGGTGACCATTATCTTTTATTTAGGATCTTGGTGGTTGCACACACGGCATATAATAGATAGGACATCATGTAAAATTCAGTCTTCTTATTTTTGATCACTTATATCTATCTTCTTATAGAGATACTAATAATTTCACATAATGGAGGAACCAACACTTCTTTAATGATGAAGTATACTATAGGGACCCACAATTGTTCAAAATAAGTAGTATGTGCACACCCATATAACTTGTTTAGCATTGCCATGAATATCCTAACTCAAGGTCTAAATTAACTTAAATTGATGTTTTTTTTAGGATCTATAATGACTTGATTACATAATTCTAACCATTTTTCCAAAATTTCCATCATGTTGTGCTTTTTAGCCCATGGACTAATGGAGGTTAGGTCTATCTGGGGTTTAGATAATTTGTAGTAGGATCAAATGCAACAAGAGAGATATATGTAATTTTACTTAAACTATGCTCTTGACTTAACATACCCTTGTCAATTCTAGTCTCTTTGAAAATTGGACCAAGAACATTGATATAATGAAGTACCTTTGGTTTAGCATCAACATAGTGTAGTCCCATCATCTAGATTGCCACAATATCATCATTGCGTCTTTTTATTGGGAGGACCTTCTCTTATTCTTTGGTTATAACTCCATGGTTATCAATTTTATAAAATATTCTTGTGCAATTACTATCTCCTGTGCTTAATGAAGTAGCTACAAATTTTGTATCCTTGAAAATTTGGCCGTCTACATATGATGATAGATATAGCTCAATTGCCTTCTTTGAACTAGATCTGAATGTTGTCATTATTATAATTTTGATTGAATTATCCTTTTACAAATAATAATCCAACTCTATCAGCTTAACATAATGAATTTAGGGATAATTTAGGGCTTTCCATATGTTTTAGGGATTTTTATATCTTTACATAGAGCTTTAATGGTGACAAGTAAGTTCAAAATATGTGCTAATGTGACTTATATCAAGTTTGTATCTTATATTTATACCTTTCACATGCTTAGGTCTACAAGATATCCCAATTTAATGTGTATGCCTATGTGGAATTGACTTATCACATAACTCATTTATTTTTAAAATGTGATCATTTGTAACTTGGACACATGCCATCATCTTATGCCTCTTACAGCTTGATTAAACTTGATCAATTTATCTCCTTAAGAGTCTTCTAGCCTTGACTTTCACTATGGATGTTGATATTTGATTTGAGCTTACAAGATTATGCCACTTGGAATCATAACATGCTTTTTATGTAATTTATATTCAGTCTTCATCTAATTAACACCCTTTCACCATGTGGTAGCTTTTTATGTAATCTAGGCTTTTTGACTCCTTGAATCGATGCTTACCATCAATCTTCTTTTATAGGATCAAATGCATGCCATTGATATTGATAAGAAGGATTAAACATGCATTGTTGATATGTTGAATGCATGATAAAGTGTAGACCATTGATCTATTCTTTGTACATCTAATTGAATGTGAATCATTGATTTGTATGTAGTTCTTTATGATTGTGACACTTGTCACTATTGCATTCCTTATCAAAATTCATTGACATGTTGACTTTATACTTTCTATAGATTTGATTTTACAAGATTGAATATGCATTATAAATATTAGATATTGACTTGTTGACCTTAGGGAATCATCCACTCGTCATTGATATTAGATTCATCCTCCTAAGAATTTGACACTTGTAAATCCCATGTGTTTTCATACCTATGAGCGTTAAAAGCAATGAAGTAAGGGTTCAAGACATGCATCAAACCTTAGCATAAATTTTAGATTGAGGTTGTAATGAGTTAATAAACTTGATTAAGACTTAGGTTAAAATTAATATAAGGCTAGGAAAGAATAAAATGACCTATCAAAAATATGAACCTCCCTTAAAAGAACTTAAGTTAAATAAATTTAGACTAAGGTTTTTTATCATCATTTAAACTTGGATTTAATTAATTGAATAAAGACCAAATTTTAATAAAAAGGGTCAAATTAACATTAAATCTTAAACCATGAACATTAGTTCATTCCAATGAATATCTATTGAGCTTGCAATAGGGAAACACATGAAACAAATGTTATTAACATTAGATAAAGTCAAAGGAAGCTTATGTGCCAACACGCCAATGAAAAATAAATAAAAAAATGATATTCAATAATACATTTTGATTAATTTGAATGTTAATTTATAACACAATTTTAAAAATTGAACAAGGGTCCTCATTTTTCAAAAATGGGGGTATATTGACATCAATAAATGGCAATTTCTAAGGGAAACATTGAAAAATGTTAGAACTCAGATACTATCAGTTTAAATTAATATCTAGACAAATCATTCCACTTGATCAAGTACCATAATTAAAATCAATTCATGATGAAAAAAAGTCTTACGAATGTAGAGTTAGATTCACACATCAAAACTTAGTCATGATATGTGTGTGCTTTGATTCATTCACTGATTGCCATGGGATTAAAAAGTCAACTTCTAAATTTCATGACCTTAATCATTAACATAAACTTATAAAATATTTAGATATCCATTATGAATCATGATTTATTCAAAAGTAACGCTTGGGCATTACTCTGCTACCTTTCAAGCATCTATGTTCCTAACATAGATATGTTTGGCTCTTCTCTAGGCCTTGTTTCATTACCATCTAGGTTTCCATACACCCAATGGAGGTTAAAAATGGGTGAAGAATGGTGTAGAGATTAAGGTGGCTAACAAATAGTTATCTTTCCAACAAAGGTTGGAACTAGAATTAGCCAAGTATTTAGGATTTTTGTCAAATGTTTAATTTTTAGACAATCATCCTTGGTCATAAAATTCATTCCAAGAAATAATATTCTTTAAGTGATAATATGAATTTGTTCTAATAATTAAAAATTTCACTCAGCCATATGCAATCCTTATTATAAACAAACATAGATTAGAACAAGGTTTAATATTTTTAAAGAATAATTGATCTAGATATCAATCTTTACCAATTTCTCAAACATTAAGCTCAAAAATTGCAAAATGCATGATCAACCAATGTTTAAAAATCATACCTGCATTCTTGATTTGAGAAGTTATTTTTGAGAATTTAGATGGATAAGGGATCTTGAAAACTTGTCTTTGAAAATACTTATTGAAAGCAAAGAACAAGGCAGAGAAAATAAACACATAAGAAGCAAAATAGAAAACAAGTAAAAAAATATTGACAAACAGTACTTACAAAAAAGGAATAAGAATGAAACTCATATAATCCTACCTACACTAACTCTAACTAATATTACAATTTACTCCATAAAGACTTGAGGTGGAACAATAGAAAAATAGTGCTTGAGGTACTACCCATTAGTTGGAAGAGTGAACTCTACTCCCTACATGTCTTTGAGCTTGAAAGTGTTATCTCCTAATGTCTCAGTAGTTCGATAAGGTCCAATCCACAAGGGAGTGAATTTCCCATATTTTCCTTTTGGACCAGATGCTTTATCCCATGAGAGAACTAGGTCTCTTTGTCTGAACACCTTGATCTTTGAATGCCTGTCAAACTATCTTTTGATAGTGGTTTGATGTCTATTAAATTTGGAAAATGTTTCTTCTCTTGCATCCTCCATTTGAATGATGTCAATCAACCTAGAATTAGCATATTTTTGATCTTTTTCCATATACTCTTGCATGAACTTGTAAGTTGTAAATTTGACAGTAATTAGAAATATTGGTTTTTGACCATATACCAATAAAAATGGTAATGATTTCAAATATTGTTTCACTCTAGTTTTGTCTACCAAAAGAGAATATTTAAGAAATTTATGCCATGTTCTTGGTTGTTGAGTTATATACTTTTTAATGGTTTTCATAAAAAAAATTATTTTTTGACTTTGAGACTTCATTACCTTGAGGATAATGATTTCATGAAAACTAAAAAACTATATTCTTATCATAGGCCCACTCAGTGATCTCTATAGATGTAAATGTTGATACATTTTCATAGACTAATGATATTGGTTTTCCAAATATAGTACAAATGTTCACTTCCAATAACTTGATTACATCTTTAGTTATACATTATTTTGTTGTTACTACCTCTATCCATCTTGTATAATAATTAGTAGTAGTAATAGCATATTTATGTCCATCTAAAGAATTAAGGTTAATAAACCCCACAAAGTCCAAATCCCATTCAAAAAATCTTTGTCAATTAACATTGGCTTCAATGGCATAGCTAATTTTGGTGCCTTGGTATAAAAAATTAGACATTGATGACATTCTCTAACATGCTTGTGTGCATCCTTGAAGATTGTTGGTCAGTAATATCCTACCCTCAAGATCTTGTAAGTTATTATCTTTCTATAAGGGTGTCTACTCCAAATTTTTTCATGAAAAGAACTCAATATTTTAACTACTTCTTTTGAAACACACCTCAAGTATATTCCTTCATAATTCCATTATAGAGTACCCCATCTTGGATCAAGAAATGAGTTACTTTGAGCCTCAAATCTCTTCTTTGATATCTGGCCATACCTATAATACAAGAACCATTGATCAAGAAATGAATTCTTATATCATATCAATAATTTGGTTAGAATTATTGTTGATCAACCTATATAATGCTCAATCTAGGATTAGTGTTAGCAATTAATTGAATCAATACTTGACATCTCACTAATTTGGTAGTTTTCATTTTAGGATCATACTCTTGGAGTATATACATCCACTTTGCTCTTCTCTCTCCCAATTCACATTGATAAAACATAAGTTTAGTGGTAGGGTCTGGTAATATTGCATTCACTTTATTCCTAAGAATATAGTGTCTAAACTTTTTAACTACCATAAGCAAAGAAAATGCTTGTTTATCAATTAGAGAATAGTTTAACTCAACATTTTTAAAGTTTGTCCTCATAAATTTAATTAGATGATCACATTTATCTATTTTATAAATTAGAACAAATGCTATAGTATGTTTAGAAGAAAAATAATAAAGATGTTTTTTTTTTGTAAAATTAGGACTTATCAACATAAGTGCTTGTCTTATTGCTTCTTTCATTTCATCATTCCATATGACCTTTGCATACTTTTAAAATATGTCATTAATTGGATTCATAATTTCTAAAAAACCATAAATAAAATTTCTTCCAAAATTGATTTTTCTAAAGAAATACTTTAATTCTTTTCTACTATTAGGTGGTTCTATTTTGTATATGGCATTGACTCTATCAAGATCTATAGAAATCACATATTTGGTTATAACATGGCTTAGTAATTTCCCTTCAGTTACACAAAAAAATATTTTCTTAAGATTAAGGTAAATTACATACCTTCTACAATGTTTAAATATTTTTTATGAATGCATTAAGTGATATTCCCTATTTTTGGAAAACACAGTTAGATCATCCATATATAATGATGCATTTACCTATGAGACCTTGAAAAGCATGGTCCATAGCTCTCTAAAAGGTATATATTGTATTTATGAGTCCAAAAAGTCATTCTCTTTTAGGTAAAAGTGCCCCACTTTATTATAAATGAAGTATTCATTCTATCCTTTTTATTCACAAGTACTTGATTATATCTTGAAAAACCATCTAAGAAAGACATCGTGGTAGAACCACTAATAATTTGAATCACTTGGTAAAGATATGTTAAAGGATAATTATCATTTTTAGAAGATATATTAAAATTTCTAAAGTCAATGCATAATCTAATTTCTCCATTTTTATTTTTAATTGGTACTAAATTAGTTACATAGACAGAATGTCTAATTGGAAAACTTATTTTTTCATCTAATACCTTCTTGACCTCTTTTTAAATAAATGGCTCCAAAATAGGATTGATGGGTCTTTTATTTTGTATAAAAGGTTTAAAAGCTTATTTTAATGGAATGGTATGGGTAATGACTCTAAGATCAAATATTTTTAGGTCTCCATAAGACCATGCAATGACATCCTTGTATCTAGTCAGCAAGCCTTTATCCTTTCTAGATTCTTAATTTATGCATGATATATCAATGTTTAATAACTAAGGTTAAACTTGAATTATTATTTCAACTACATTATAATCTCTACCACTCACTTTGGGAACTTTAACAGTTTCAGTTAGCTTGTCTTGATCAAATAGTCTTTCTAAGGAATCATTCCTTTGGGAATTTTGTTGTCATTCAATTGTATCATTTTTTCATAAATTATGTCTTCATCAAGAGAATTCTCATTGACCTCATCAATAATATGAGAATTAAATAATATTGAGTTATTCATGAATTATATGATATGTTGATCATCATTAAACACTTGCAGATGGTTAATGTTATCAAGAACTAAAGGACATGAGACTAATTCAATGTTAAACTCTTGGGAATCTTGGTTTGGTATTAGATTAGCTATAGTGAATTATAGTTCACCTGTAGATTGGTTTTCTTCTTTAGGGATCAAAACAATATTGAAATCATCAAAGTACTCAATCAAGTCCCAAACTCTAAACTTGTATTTCTTAAGATAAGACAATTTTTAATGGTACTTGATTTTAACTTGATTGACTACTAGTTTATAATCACCATACACTAGTAGTTATTTAACCTTGTGTTTGATATAAAATTTTAATCCTAAGATTAATTCTTCATACTCTACCAAATTATTAGTGTAAGTAAACTTAAGTTTTTAAGAAGCAACATATTCTTTCCCAATGGGATTTATTAAGACTACTCCTACTCCTGATCCAGATTTGCATCTAGCACCATCAATATATAATTTATAAATTCCAAAAATAGTATGAGAGTCTTTAGAGTTACATACCTAAGGAGTGTCAAGAGTGTAAAATCCTAGATAATAATTAACCATATTGACTATTTCATTAGATACATTGTATTTAGTGATCATGTGTTTCATCTTTGGTTCTCTTTCAATCTAAATTTAGTTAAGAACTCCCCTCCATGGTAGCCACATATGAGAATAGTTAGTTGACATGTATCCATTTAAAGAGTTGTTCCAACCCCTACTAAGCAACATATCATAAGCATCTAGAATGTACATTATTTGAATATCTATGAATTTTTACACTCTTGGCTCTGAAGTAAGCTGAATATTCACATTCAACAATTCACCAATCACTTTAACTCTATATTTGTCTAATTGAGTCACTACTCTATTAGAATTAATAGGAGTTAAACCAAGTTTTCAAAAATACCTTTTGGCATGATATTTTTAGAGGCACCTAAATCTAATAGATAATTATGCAAGTTTTTACCAAAAATTCTAATTGTTAGTAAGAAAGGTGGAACCTCTACTTTGTTCTTATACATCACTATATTGGAATTTGTAGCCTTTTATGATTTAGTAGGTTTTTTGCTCAAAGATTCTAGTAACAAATATCTTTATTCAATAGTTTAAGTCAATTCATATAAAGTGATTGTAGCTTTAATCTTATTCATATCTTCTAATATATTATGTCCACTCCTATTAGAAAAAGTAGATGAATTAATATTATTTATAGAGTTACTTACCTTTAGAGGCTTTGAATTATTATCAGCTTTAGGATCAAGAGGAGTATAAAAGTTGTTTGGTGGAGTATAGCTTTTCAACATTTGATTTTGTTCTCTATTCCTAAATGGATAAGTCTTCTTTAGATACTGTTATAAAGCATGAATCTCCCTTGGATTATATTCAAGTTCATTCTCATCTTGGAATGTAAAAATCAAATGTCTCTACCATAAGAGTTGTGTTAGAAGATTTAGATGACTTTTTATAACTAAATGCACCTTCAACATTATATTTGTTAGGCACATATTTGAATGTATCTAGTTAATCTTGAAAATATTTAAAAACATTACAAATATATATACTATCTAATTCACCATGTTTTGAAGTATTATGAAATCTATAATAATCAGCTAAAGCTACATCATAAATGTTCATTTTAGGCATGCTTTTATTTGCAGATGACTCATTGTTATTGTTTTTTTTATACTATTATGAAACCTATTTGTAAGTCTGTTAAACCTCTAATAAGAATAGTTTTTGTTGGAGATTTTCCTAACATTACTTATTTGTCTTTATAGCTGAAGAAAATTCGTGCTTAGATTTTAAACAATTTTGAGTATGAATTCATTTTCATTCTTAAGTGCCTGTAAATTATGAACCTGAATACTATTACTATCTATTGAAATCATATCTCTTTGATCTTGTGGATGAGATCTACGTGTAGTGTTATTTAGGAATCCTAAGTTTTGAAATGATGAGAATGACTCAAAGGTAATTGGTTTAAAACTTGTGTTTGATTTAAAGCAGGCATATTTTGATTAGCATTTGGGATGACATTCAATGTTGTAAAATAGGATTAACATTAGGAATAACATATGCTAATTGACCTTGGGGTTTCATTTGATCATTAATTTTCATATCTTCAACATAGGGCAAGGCTAATGTATTTATGACTCTAACAGATTTTTTTAGAAATATACAAGTCATTGGATCTAAAGCATCCTTGTAAATATCTAAATCTAAAGCTTTATCAGGATTATAGGGAGCTATAGTTCTATGAAACATATTTTGGAAGTTGGAATTGAATTATCTAATGGTTTTATTTGAATCTCTCTTTGTTGTAGTGAATTGTTGAGAAAGGACACAAGGATTGATGACCTTTCCAAACTGATCAATGAAATAACTATTGAAATCATTCTAGATAGTAAAGTAATTTTTAGGAAGATTAAGAAAACAATCATATGATGCATCTCTAAAGGTAAAAGGAAACAATATAAAAGCAACAACTTCATGAACAACATTTGATAATATCAAGGTATCCTTAAAAGGACTTGATATGTTATTCAACAATCACAACACCTACAGGACTGAAAGAAGGTAAATATTTCTTAGTATTTATAGGTAAGTCATGTACCTAACCAAGAACATTGATATAAGATCCAGCTAACCAAGCCATACCTTGTTGGGGATTAAATATAGTAGTAACAAAAATAGGTGAAGTACGTTGAGATTTAGAAACCCTACACTTACCTTTATCTTCTCTTGTTTTCCTATGAATTTTGAAAGAAAGAAGACGTAGCCTTGTCTCATACTTTGACCTAGTCCTTATTCTTGGTAATTATAGATTGTAAACTCTGAATCCTATTCAAAGTATGATGTATAAACCTTATCTTTGCAAAAATCAATGATTATATTTGCATGTTAAGCCAACTTTGCACAATTTCATACAAATCTTGCAAAGAACAATTATCTTTAATTGAATTAGCTTAAAGATACCTCCAAACTTGTGAATATGAGTGATATTTACATTTATAAGTTAAAATAAACCTAAATTTTCAAAGAGACAACCAATCTTTGAACAAAATTGCTATCACTAACCTCAAACATGTTAGATTTACAAAGCTTAAGCTACCTTTGTGACAATTTATCATAAATCTTCAAAGAATATCTATCTTTAGCGAAATAATCCTAAATATTGGTCTAAAACCATGAATATCAATGATCTTTACAAAATTAAGTTAATATAAACACAAAAATACAAAGGACCAATTGATTATTGAATAAAATTCACTAAAATTAGCTAAGATACTTCAAATTCAAAAATATTTAGCTTAAGGTACCCTCCTAGCACTAATTTCCTTCCCATTGATGCATGAAAGTGTATTAGATAGTTTTATATAATGTTTAAAACACTTCTCATTTCTAGATTTAAAGAATCTATTTCATGAGTTGCTAGTTTTGATATTCTTGATATCTGTGGTGGAGTAACGACTAATATATATAACTATTTCAAAAAATAAAATGTAAGTGGTTATTGGGAAAAACCAAGGTCTTATATATTTTGTGAAATATGAAAGTAATATGAACTAATTCTAATGAATAATGATCAAAAACTAAAGTTTAAACCCTAATCTAGCATGAATATTTACAATGACAAGCTAAACTACAATGATTTGATCAAAGAAAAGAGAAAATAAGTAGGGTAGGAAATAAAATAAGGATGTTTCTATTATAATTCCATACATCATGACAAATCTCAAATTTCATCAAAGACATGCATTAAACTAGCATATGAAGTGAAATTTCCAAAAGCATAGATCCTATCATATACCAGGCAAATGTCTAAGGATATTTGAAATAATGCAAATAAGAAATCAAATTCACTTTAATGATTTAATTCCACAAGAAAATATCATTATCACATCTTCAATAAAATAAATGGAAATTGAATGTATCTAAAATCTTTCAATCAACCTAGCATAAGCTCAAATTGACAATTGTGCATTAACATATGCACATCTATAATTCATAAAAGCAATTCAAATATGAACATCAAACTAGATATTTGATGAAGCAACCATGATAACAATCACACAAAAAATATGAGATAATATTTGAAGAATTCCCTTGCTTACATTACTTGATCCAAAATTTACACAAAATTTTTGCTCTATAAACTTAATCCTCTTTACAAATGACAATACCTCCTTTTTATAGACATCCTATGAGGTATGTTGGTTAGTCATATCAAATGATAATTATCCAAGTGTTAAGGATAATTGTCATTCTACAACATTATATAATCAATCACATTTTACAAATACACTAACCTATAAGCCATGTCAATTAAAAATTTCACATTCTTTTACAAAATAGAATATTCTTTCTAATGGTTTACAAGGCTTTTAGCACAAAAGAATATTATAGTCAACTCAATTGACTTTGAAAACCCATACTATTATATCCTTTTGTCTTTGTTAAAAAATATTCATGGCCTTTTCATGTTGTGTATCAATCAACTTGAGGTTGATAACTGGCTCCATGAACAATTCCTCTTCTTGTGTTATCAACTCTTTGAAGTCTTTATCATCTTTATCCAATGATTCCTTAATACTTCTAACATTACCTACTCCTTTGCTAATAGGATCATGTAAAAGATACATTTATTATATATCGTTATAGTTCCTTTGATTTTTTTCTTCACCTCTTGGATGAATTGAGTATCCCTGTGTTGGAACTCCTCATCAGTTATCAAGCCTATAGGACTAAGTATGGTTAGATCTTTGATTTTTCTCCCTAGTACTTGTACCATTTTATTGTCTAACTTCTTACCATCATTTGAAATTCCCTCCATGAATTTATAACATTTATTCACATCCCTTATCTTATCTAAAAAGACAATCATGCCCATGTTTAAATGTGCTAGGTTGACCATTTTAAACTCAAAAATCTGGATTTCTATTAATATCTTGATCAATTCTTATACCTTATTCTCTAAAGTTTGTCATTAATTGACCTATTTCATATCCATAGAGTGTTTTGTAATCAACACATCTAGATTAGACCTTATAGTTTTTAATTAACTTAATGTATCATATATAATTACTTCAAATTTATTGACAATATCTCCTAGAATTGATAGAATAGATTGCTCTTCCAAGTTATTTTTCTCCTATTTAACCCATTGATGGTAGTTTGTAGCATTTTTACTTTAGATTGAGATAGTTTAAGAACATCTTCACAAAATATAGGGGATTACCCTAGTATTTTTCCTTATTTATGAGTTACATGAGTCAAATGTTCCACCCTTTGATGCACAACCTCTTCACCACCTTCCATGACCAGTGTCTTAGTAACCCTTTGTAAACTTATAGTATCTATATTAAATCTTACTCTAGATGAATATTGGGCTACATGTGAGACTAAGACCTCTACTTTTGATTGGACTACTAACTAACTTGGAGTAGCCAATCTCTTTACTTCTTATTTTTTCAATGTAATGATCCATGGCTTCAACTCTTGTTGGATAGGTATCTCTATAGTCTTCACCATATCCCATAAATGATAAGTGGGTAGTTTTTCTAACCTTAGTTCATAAATAAACCATTCAGGAATATGTGATCCATATATGATGTTCTCTTCATTAAACAAATTAACATTCTCTAAAGGTGGTGTAATGGTCACTTTAGGTTTCTTAGCTTTTGAGACAATGGCAGTCTCATCTTTCTTCTTGGGAGGATCCATGACCATCAAGTCCAATGATTTCTCCTTTCCATTTTCCTCTTTGGTTTCCTCAACCTTTACCTCTTCTACCTCTGAATCTATCTCATATGCCATAGATAACATCATCAATACATCTTCAAAATACTCATGAGGATCCAATGCTATCATATTAACTTCCTATTGAAGTGAATCTTGCTTTGCTATTATAGATTGTTTAAGATTTGAGGAACTAGAAGTAATTTATCCTAGTCTTTTCTCTTTAGGCCTATGCTCTACTTGTGTATTTATTGGTGGAAGCCTATAAGAACCAACATCTATCAAATTATACTGTCTAGGGCTTAGCTACCATCTATCTTCCATTTTATAGTCTCTATTAAATATGGACTCAGCTTTTATGGTGTGTTGCTTTAATATTCTAGAAACTTCATAGCTTGAGGATACTTTAGTGTATATGAATTCAAATGAACTAGGTTCATGTTCATATGTTACAATAAAAATGCCCTTGATCCTCAAATGTTGCTTTACATTTCCTTATAGATCTCATTGCCTATGATCATTAATCTATAGGTTAAAATATAACCAATGCTTTGAAGCAACCTCAATATGATCCCACTGCCTAAAAATAGTTTTATTGATTCTCATGGAAAAACTATGTAGGATTCCCTTTATTTATCTTAAAAATTCCATAAATCCCATTGAATAATTTATATGACACCTCTTATTTTTCTAATTTATTAAGTACATGAATTGGTAATTTGAGATGGTTTATTTGAGTTCCTTCAATTCTTATAACAGTGCAATCAGGATACAACCATATGTCTCCCATTGCCTCAATTGATTTCTTGATTAAATGGATTGTTCTTATCATATGAATACCATTAATGGTTTCACTTAATGTAGGGTAAACATAATAAAAAATAAACTGAATGTGGTCTCTATAATTATAGATATACAATTTAGAATAGTATTGGCATATAGTCTAGGTGCCATTCTCTTTGATTTGGGATCTTAGTGGTTACAGATAGGTCATCTAAAAGATATGACATCATGTAAAATCTAGTCCTCTTCTTATTCTTGATCTGATATATCTATTTACTTAGAAAGATACTAATAATTTCATCTAATGGAGAAACTAACACTTCTTTAATTATGAATTATACCATAGGGACCCACATTGGTTCAACATAAGTAGTATGTGCACACCCATACAAGTTGTTTAACATTTCCATGACCATCTTATCTCTAAGTATACATTGGCTTATAGGGATGTTCTTTGTAGGATCTATAATGACTTGGTTACTATAGTCATATACAATGTCCAAATTGGTAGTTTGAGTGTTGCTTGTGATACCCCATCTATAGGTCCTTCTTGCATGCTCTTGTGACCCTTCTAGACACCTTTTTGCTCATTTCCAACCATCTAAAACCTTCTAAACCCTAATTCCACCTCAGCTAAATAATATTCCCTATGCCAATCCTATTCCCCTAGGTCTTGAGCATATAGGATAGGAGCACCCCATTTTTACTATAGCACCAGGCACCAAAGTGTCCCATTTTTGGTTCTCGTCTTTTTTTAATTTTAGCCCCAATGGTAATTTTAATCTAGTCCGTATCCTTAATTAGGTTGGCTTAGAATAAATACATTTGACCCATGACTAGTGGTTCCCTATAAAAGTCCACTCAAAGGTCATTTACAAAGGAGGTGACAAAACTTACAAAATAAGCAAGAATATAAATAAATCACTAAGATAAACTTCCAAACTATTTCCATACATTCACCCAACATAGTTGCAAACATATTCAAATCCTCATACTAGTCCATAGCCACCTCAAACACTATTAGATTGGCATTTTGTATTCACATCACATTATTGCACAAAGCACACTAGGTAGGAGAACTACATATGGCTTGATCCCTTTTTAGAGTATTGGTATGTAGACAACATGCCCACACAATGGGTGTGGATTGCACATTCAATGCATCTTACACACTAACCCCCCTCTTTATAAAGTGATTCAAATATCATTTTATCAAGCATAATGGAAGGTTAGGGTTTGAAGACAAAATCAGCTCTACAATGAGTTTCATCGACAACCATCACTTAATTTTCATAGGTAGGATCACATAGGCACAAGGTAACTACCCAAAAAGTTTCAATCTCTATGATCAATTTGGACAATAGTAGTAGGAACAAATAATAGTACCAGACACCAAAGCATCCTCTTTTTGGTACTCCTATCCTTTCACCAAATGAAATCTAGGTTTAGGTTTACAACACCTTCCTCGTCTACACAATTATTTTCAACCTCTGTATCAATCATCTTAGTCTATTTCTAGCTAATTTATATTTCTTCTTATTTATTGCTATTTTTAAAAAGGTGAAAAAGATAAACAATTACACAAATTAGGATTGTAATTATTGCTATATTTTGTATTGAGTTGTTAATCTAGACCCTTAACTAAAATAAGAATAAAAATCCATTATTCCCAAAAAAATTAAATCATTTGGTGAACTTGACTTACTTATTTTGTGCACAAAACCCTAAAAAACCTAGGGAAAATTCCTTGCTAATTTTAACAATATTTTTTTGATTTTTTTCCTACATATATAAATCAGAATTTTGATTTTAATTTTTAATATTCAACATAGTAATTTTAAAAAATCAGTTATTTCAAACTCTAGTAGAATATACTAGATCCTATTTCTTTTTGAGGTATCACCTTACATCTAAATCATATTTCACATAAAATCAAAAATGGACCTCACTTATTTCAAAACATTTATTGCAAACAATAATGAGTCCATACTCGGTCCTATCATGTATATGAATGAAGTTTCATATATGTTAATGCAAAGCTTCATTATTTCCCTTTCATGCTTACTTTTTTAAATATGGGATGATATTTAGAAATTTAATGTTAAACATGTTAAGATACCTCTTGCCACACCTCCCTTAGAGCCTCTATCACTTGCTAAGTCATGTTGTACAGTCCATTTTAATCTTCCCTAGGTCACTACCCATTGCAAAAGAGCCAAATTGACACCCTTTGTCCCTCCACCACCTTGACCTATCGATTATCTTCACTCTCCTCTCATAGCTAATACTAAACCTATATGGTTAGTTGATGATGTGGTTAGAAGTATTACTCAATGTGCCATCATGCCTCCTCTCCCTAATTAGGAACCCCACCACCCTCCTATTCCCTCTCATCCTAGGCCCAACCCACCTACATAGGTATATCTGCATAAAGCATATGATATTATCGATTCATTGAGAAACACACTAAAAAGATTTCCATATTAGAAATACCTCAAAAATAAAATGTGTTTAACAACATTCTTTATTAGGAACTCACTTAGATTTATATGCCCATTGATTTATATCCTTCTTATTTTTCATCAATGGTCAACATATTAAAAACTATAGAAGATGTTATTTATTTTGATCATGAGAACATGCCTTCTTAGATAGTTATTAATCAAAATTTACCATTGTTCATATAAGCTCAAGTTAAAAATAGTGTAATTAAGAGAGTTCTAGTTAATAGTGGTTTTGGACTTAATATATGTAATATTACATTTTTATAAATCATGGGCATATATATGGCCTCCATCATAAGTCATATAAGAACATTAGAGGGTTTGATGATATACCACGATAGACATTAGGCACCATTGCTTTGGATATCATGGTAGGGCCCAAAACCCTCTTTAAATAGTTCTAAGTCATGTTAGGTTCTCTTAATTATAGCCTTTTACTTGGACAACCTTGGATACATGCTATGGAGGCAGTTCCTTTTTACTCTTCATCAATGTGTTAAGTTCCTCCATGAAGGATACCTATACACATACCCAGTAGATAACCAACCATTCATATATTATAGAATTATAGAGTCATCTTTGATAATTTTTCTAGATGGGACATATCATATCATATTTTAGTCACCACCTCATCACATTTCTCTTGACTAGATACATACATATGAGGTAGGAGATACTAGCATATCTCACACTCTTACACTTACTGTTATTTTCTTAGCTTCAAATATTTAACTAGTTATAGAAGCTTCAGTTGTTCCATCTACTCTATTAGTTACACTTCCTACACCTATTGTAATTATGTAATCACCGATAGTAGTTATAACAATCCCAATTGATTATATAGATATAACTCTTTAGGTAGTTACAATCACTTCACTAGTTATGGATACTCTCACAACACCAATGTATTCTCATACTATAGTTGATAAGACTCCCATATCATAGTTACCCTTTTTCATAAGTTTTGAGTTACCATATGTGCATGATGTTGATATAAATTCCTAGGCTACTTCAGATGATGAAATAACACCCACACTTACAAATGACTATTTATGTGGTTTGAGCTTTACATTAGTTGACCCAAGAGAGTATCGATATGACTTTAGAGCCCTCATCACACATCTTGCATAGCTATTAGCATTTCACACTACACTCTCAAGATATAATCCACATTCAAAACCATAGATAAATCACTTGGCACATACAGTTCACATGGTTACCTTTATGGACATAGAGCTAGTTATTCATATTTAGGTGGGTAGCACACAACATCAACCATAGATTATGCTACATATGTTACTTGATCATAGATTAATCATACTACCTATAATATGAAAAAAATATATTAGTAGGTTATCTTAGAAGGATGGTTACCCATTTTGTCTCTTTCACATAATCACAAGCCATGACACAAACTCATGTATATCTTTATAGCAGAGATTGGATAAACTACAGGTTTAGGATATTATTCAAATTATATCACCACTAGCATTGGCTCTACCACTTCCATCAAGGTAACCTCCTACTAGAGAAAAATGCCCTAGAGGAAAACTAAAATATTCACCACCAAAGTAACCCTTAGTTCACCTTCAGTAGGATGACACCACTATGAGTGATGGATCTCTAACTACACAAAGATCATAGATCTTATTGACACCTAAGGAGATAGCCACCATGTATACAAAACCTATGGCATACAATGATACTTATGATGATGGTCTTGAGGAATTTGATGATATATGTGATCCCTTACTCCATCTCTATCCCTAGTAGGCTCCATCCTTGAACCCTTTACCCCTTCCATCTTAGTCTTTTTACATCATTATGTATATAATACTTTACTCACATTATTGTACATAGTTTTTGTTTACTTACTTATACATAATTTCTCAGCTTACATGTACATAGTGTCTTTTTGCTTACTTGTACATAGATTATTTAAAATACTAAAAATAATACAATATTTCAAAATACCAAAAATAATATAACATGTCAAAATACAAAAACAAATAACTCAAAACACCAAAAACTTTTCAATTGTATGCATTATTCATGCTTTACATTTATACTACCATGTTACACTTACATTTTGTTATTCTATGCTATTGTTTGTCAATTTATCTACATTACCATGATTCACTTGATCTTATTTGAGTGTGTACAGTGACACCTATATCCTTGATTGCTTCACTCTACCCATTGAGGGGGCATCCTAATTATACATTTAAGACATCATCAATAGATCTACCCATCAGGGGCATCTTTTACATGATTACACCATCTAGGTTATGTCATTCCTACACCACACACTCTAGTCATCATGTTGATGTACATTACTTACTAGCTTACATAGATTATTCTATCGACACTCACTAGTATATATCACTTGTGTATTTCTTAGAATCTACCTAGTCTTATACTACATGCTTTTCATACTTTCACTTCTTACTTTGATTAGTTAGATGTGATAGTATTTCCAACATTTATATGCCTTCCTTTCTTGCTTTGAGTTCCTATTTTTCTACTTGTGTGTGCCTTAGGACATTTTCTAATGTCCTTTGCTTATACTCTTGTATGTGCTTGTGGCCTTCATGCCAATATTCCTTGTTTGCAATTGTATGTGTATGTGGGCATTTGAGCATGCCTTGTATGCTTGCTTTCCTAGTTTGAGTGACATGTGCCCACTTCCCTTATTTTCTTTGCCCCTTGGCCTCTTTTATATGCTTCCCTTTTGTGCTTGTTTACTTCTTAGTTATTTTCAATGTCATGATATATATCATACATTATATTACCTTATTAGATGTCATGATGGAAATCATGCTCCATCCCTCCTTGACAACTAACAACTAACCAGATTTCTAGTTTTAGTTTAGTATAATACACATGCTATTACATTATTACATCTATGTAGGCATACCCCTATTGATCTAACAATCTTCGATACAAACTATGTTATATCTTGAAACGTATTTTCAATCATCATTTCTATATCATGTATTTCATAGAATAACATACTTTCAAGGGTATTTATTTTGAGGTAAATCCTTTAAGGTTCTTTATTCTTACCCTCCAAAGAGGGGGTAATAAACATGGGTTTTGTCATAGAGATCAGAGCCCTCTATCGATAAAAAATTAGTTTTTATAACACTCAAAACAAAAATCAAAATTTAAAACATGCAAAACAAACCAAAAAATAGTGATAAATATAGAACAATTATCAAAAAAAGTAAAGGAAAAGAGTTCCAAAATTAGAGTACAATGCTGGACACCTAAGTGTCCACTTTTCAACACTCTTATCCAAATAGCCAAAAACAAAGAATTTTCAAAAATAGATAGAAAGGTAAGGTCAACTATAGTTTTTTCAACTAAAATTTAGTTTAGATTGGGTAGTTTTAGTATAGATTTACTTAGATTATCTATATATAAGGGGAATCATGCAAGATATGATGGCTCTCACTTTTAGTTTTAGATTAGGTAGTTGGTACAACTTCTAGATCAAGATCCATGTTATAAACACCAATGATTGGGGGTAATGTGTGTGACACATTTGCCTTAATTTTATTACCCAAGTATTCTTAGTAGTTTCATACCTTATTCCATCTATAGGTGGTTGGCATCATTTTAGAGTGGATTTCATATAAGCTTAGTTCTTAGTTTCAGATTGGCTTTCATAAAAGCCTAATCTCCACCTTTTAGAGTGGCTAAGATTGCCTAGTTTTTAGTAAATATTCAGCTATCCATACCACATTATTAGATTATAGAGCATTCATGGGATTAATGATCCATATCATATGACACACAATCATACTGATGTCAGTTTATAGTTTACACTTAGTGAGAAATGATGGAACTAAAGGATTAGATAGCCTTTGTATTCTTGAGCCACCTACTCAGAGGGATTGGACACACAATATAAAAATTAATTAACACACACATGATCACATAGCTTCACTTAGTGGGTGATGATGGAGCTAAAGGGATGGCCTTTGTATTCTTGAGCCACCCTTAGGGAATTGAGCACTCAACTCCATTCATGATATTACTCTTGGTACAACACATACCTAAGATCATTCAACATAACTAAACATTATAATAGGTTTTGTATTGATTCATGTACCTGATAAGGTGTGTTCATTCATTTCTCTTCTTATATTTTACCCAACCTTTGTACATTCTTATTTTAGGCATAACATGTCTAGTAAGAACTGATCTACTCCTTATTTTCTTATACATATTTAAACTTCACATTATGATCTTTCTATGAACACTCAACAATGTCATCTTCAAAGTGGGTGAGGAATATCTGGAGGTACATAAAATTAAATATGATGGGATTGATGTTTGTCATAATGTGTGAAATAGAGATAATGTGTACCCATGGAGCACATTATACAGTCATAATATAACTAGGTAAATGGTGAAAGGCATGCAGTAAATGGTAACACTAGGAAAGGAAACTAAATGTCCAATATCACTACAAAAAAAAATTATATATCAAGAAAAACTAAGATAAATTCAAATATTTATCTAAATTTGACTTATACCATTGGATTAAATGAAATAAAATTTACTCAAATTCTTCTTCCTAGATTATATACCCATAATTTAATGTGAAATAAATGAAATGAGGAGCTCAATTTTTTAAACCTTTATCTTATGTCGTATCTATGATTATGAAGGATAATGAAAAAAATAACATGTTTTGATTATAAATAAAAATATATTTTCAAAGAGTGAAGAGTATACAAATATGTACAATAAAAATAGATCCACCACATGCCTAAAATGACTCTCAAACCTTCAATAGGAACAAAAATCTCATATGAATACCTTCAAATCTATTACAAAATACTACTCCCACATATTACAATCACAAGGACAAATTTAAGCATTCTTAAACATTTTTCATGATAAAATGGACAAAATTAAAACTTCTATGCCAAGGATGGGCAAGAAATATAAGTCAATAAGTAATGTTATAAACCTCCCAGTTGCTTTGACTAGTATGATCACACATGAATAAAAAATTGAGGGTTTTGGCCACTTTGGCATACCATTTTTTGGACACAAATCAAATTACATAGTCACATCATTGGTTTTATGTCTTGAGAAGATAAAATAACCAACCACTTAGAATATGTGGATTTATAGTATAATACTATTTTATCATCAAAACATATATTGCATGATGTATTATTACAAAATGTAGTTCAATAAACAAGCAAAGGATACAAAGATAAATTTGTCCATTTTAAATCAATTAGTGTTTATAGTATAAATTATTCATTAAAAAAACACCAATCCTCTACTTGTAACTAGATAATGCTTCAAGTGACAAAAATAATCTTACCCTATTTTCATTTTCATCCACACTGATAGAAATAATGGTATTGAACATTGTTAATGTAAGATTTATTATAATGGGACACACTCATGAGGATTTATATGAGACTTTTGGACACCTACATAAAATTCTAAGAGTGATCAAGAACATTCACTCCTTACCTTATTAAGGAAGTGCATGACTTAAATTACTTTTTGGATTCACACATATTGGATGGAAGCCAAAATATAATGGGTATTATAAAACCTAAGTTATTCAATTTCAAGGTTGTAGATGGAATAAAAATACCAAAACATAGAGAAAAAA
Source organism: Torreya grandis (assembly GCA_037957365.1). Lineage (NCBI taxonomy): Eukaryota > Viridiplantae > Streptophyta > Pinopsida > Cupressales > Taxaceae > Torreya > Torreya grandis. Next base: position 60,074 of record JARHVA010009623.1, read on the forward strand.
GAAAGGATCTACAATGGTCTCATTAAATCCCATATGTTTAAAAAAAAATGGTGATATAGGATTCTTGAAAGGGCAACCTCCTTTGGGACCTTTAAAATAACTCAAAGATATGTAAGATATATAATAATAAGTAGAGGTATAGAATATTGGATTTAAAGATAATGTATTGGGAAACATTTTTTGTGTTTTAGAAATATTATTTGTATATTTTATCAAGATGTCAAATGCTTATTTTTTTCACAAAAAATCCAATATAAATATGTATATGAACAAATATCTAGAGCCATAAATTTTCAAAAGGAAGACTACATTAACTAAAATATCTCATGTAATAATGATATTTATGTTGGTTTTATTTATAAATGACCTAAAGAAGTATTCAATCCAATGTTGGATGTGTAATTCAGACATATAATTTTAGTATGAATATCACATGAAAATGAAAATATATGGATCAAAAGGGTATATGGGGATATTTACCTTAAACTAGAAGGTGATAATGTGGCTAAAAATTTGAGGATTCAATATTATAAACTTATAGGGAAAAGGCAAAACATTGTATCGTGATTGTTTAAGGAAAAATATTTTTTTTTCCAAATTAATCAAATTTAAAGAGAGATTTATGTGGATAATATCAATTGGGCATGGAAAACAAACAAAACTTGGAAATTATTATCGATTAAGATACCTAATAGATGAAATGAGGCCATTAAATCATACCTTAAAGTAATTAAACAAGATAATAAATGTTAACTTGGTGAAACTATTAAAGATCATAAATTAATATGTGATATCATCTTAGACTAAGATGTGGGTTTCTACAAAGCACGCTCCAATAAGACATTATAGTCAATATACTAGTGTTTAATATGAATGGAATATTTATATTTATTTCATCAAATTATTTGTCATTAATACATTTGGAAGGATGTTATGACCTTAATAACATTACAATATTGTTTATTAAATATAAGTGGAATATTGATATTTATTTTTTAAATTTTTTTTAAATAATATTTTTCAAACTAGAATAAAGTAAGATTAATGTGTAGTTATGTAATCAAAATATTTTCAAAACTCTAACTACCATTACTCTACTTAATTTTAGAGGAGATGCACTAGTATTAATGTACCATATGTTTGGGAATTTACACTTATTCATGTGATTATAAGCAAAACAAAATTATGTGGCAATTAAAAAAATAAAAGGGTTATAAAGTGTTGATCCACAAGGAAATAATATATAATTTTAAAGGTTTTGGTGCTTTAGGCCGATTTTTGAAATTAATATCTCCTTATAGGGTAATCTTTCTATTGATGTGGCATCACTTCAACTAAATGTAATAAAAGCAAGAGAAGAAAAATGTAAAGGTTAAAGGAGTAGATGTGGTGTTGAATCATCTGAGTTCATGTGTAATATTTCATAAACCAAAAAAATGATTAGGATAGGTATAAATAAGTGGGATTTCATATATTTTATATTATAATGTTTACATTAAATATGGAGCACTTTAATGAAAAACTAGTAAGCTTGGATTCTTCAGACCAGTACAACACTTAAAAATTGGGGTGAATATATTTTTTACCAAATTTTAATTATAGGCCTTGTGGTAACATCCAATTTTGAATGGAAATTATTATGGTCATTCTAAAGCTATTTGTTAAAGTTTATATTGGATAACTATCATGGTTTGGCTGAAAAGTATAAAATATAATACAAGAATTGTAATAACCTACATTTTTATAGGAATTGTGTTGACATCATTTTTATACCATATGTCAAATTAGTTTATGGAAAAATATTATAGATTATTTTTGAAAAGGATTTTTGTCTCGAAACATATGTATAACTTAATTATAGCAAGGTGTGATATGTTCATGTAATCCCATAATTAGATATGAACCTTGGTGATATTTTATTTTTCCTTGAGAATGTAGAGATGTTTAATGCCCATATGAAATTGAATGTATTTAATATTTATTACATTAGTGGGTTGGAAGGTAATTAATGTAAAAGGTCTCAAATTTGAATCTATATGAAAACATCCCCTTCATTTGAAAAAGCATTTGATCCCAAATCTAGATTAGGGAGATAGTTCAAGAATAGTACAAGAATTATTATGATAAATATGTGTTTATATACACACACACACACACACACACACACACACACTATTATATTTGGGTCACTTAGGTAACATTTTAGTGTTAATCCATTTTTTGTAATCCTATGGGAATGTTTGGAGTTATACTTGTTTTAAGACTGTATCCTTGGTAATTGGTATAATATTATAATATCTCATTCAACAATATTTTTTATATTTATATTATATTTATACTGTGTAATTAAGGATTTCATGATATAATTAATATCTTAATTTGGATCACTAACCATGACTTCAAAAATTGCTATAAGAAAAGAAAAATAACTCTTGAATTAAGATACTAATGTTGGTGTTCTCCATTCTTTGTGAAGGTGGATAGAGAACAAGAAGAGTGTGTAAGAGATATTTTCATAATATTGTGAGCAATATAATAATATATCTAAATATTATTAGCAATCAAGATTCTACTAAAAAGATCAATAGGATAGACTACAATGATGGTTAATATGACTAGAATACTATATGAGATCTCATAAATAATGTGAAATATGTAGATAAGGTTGAATACTATAGATCAGGATAGAAGAAGAAGATTCATCCTAAGGAATGATGTGAGTGTTATAGAGGATGAATCATAAGAGGGTGATTGTGAAGAATAAGATCAACCATCTCAAAAATTTAATAAGGGATAAGAGAGGATCCTTAAATCCATAGATAAGTTTGGAAGAGGAATGTGAATGAAGGTTTCATAATTTATTAGAACATTGAACCAAAAATAACTAATAGATTGGGTTATAGAAATGGAAGAATATTTAAAGTTTGAGGAAGTAGCTAATGTGAATAAGAAAAATATGTAGAAAATTTTAAAGTAAAGTGTTATTTTATGGTGAAAAGAGGTACAAATTTAGTTGAATCAAAAGGGTAAATACAAAATAGTTCACTAGGAAAGGATGGTTACAAAATTAAAATCTATGTTTTTGCCAAGAGATTATCAACTAGATCTATTGAATAAGTTGCATAATCTATGATAAAATGAGATAATGTGATAGAGTATAAAAATAAATTATACAAGATCACTATTTGGGATGGTCTTAGTGAGATGGACTAAGAGAAGGTAGTGGGATACATTAATGGATTGCATTGGGTCATCCAAAATGAGATTAGCATAGTGAAATTGTAGATGGTGGAGGGTGCATATCAATATGATATAATATAATTATGGAAGTTTTCACGCATACATGGTATTGGGAGAGTGAAATGAAATACAAAAGATAACAAAGGAAAATCAATTCAAAAGAGTGATGAAGATATAGGCACTATGAAAAAATCATAGATAAGGTCAAGGTCATATTATACATAACATGGTAGGGGAAGAGGTAGAAGTGGAATATTTTGAGAAACATGTTTCATGTGTGGGAAGTATGACATCATGAATTTGAATTACATCATGACAAATTATATGGTGGTAAGAGATGAAGTGGTGGTGTATAAATCTTACAAACTAGAAAAAAATATGAACCAAAACATCATATAAATGAACCTAAATAATGATAAATATTATTTTAAATGAGGAGAATATTTAAGGTCATAAAAGAGAGTCAATATGTAATGAAACACAAAGATATTTTTTAGACCAAGTATAGGATAGGAGGTAAACATTTCATAATTTTTATATATATTGGAAGTATGAATAATTTGGTATCCACAAAAATGGTGAAGAAACATGGATTGAAAGTCACTACCAGGACCATAAAAAGTGTCATGGTTGATATATGGTATAGACTACATTATGAATATCAACATGAATTATAGATGATAATTGATAGTTACACAAATAATTTATTTTATGATGTGCTAGGGATTTATGAGTGTCATGATTTTTTATCAAGGCCATGGACATAAGACTATGATATGTTATATGATGGGATAGAAAATACAATTGAAGAGAAGAAGGATGGTAGTTTCCATATTCTTAATTTGTTGAGAATGGAAAATAGGGAGGATGTGAACCAAAGTCATTATGTTATGCACAATAAAAAGGATTAGTTGTAGGAGTTAAAGTGTGAAAAGATCCATATTGAAATTGCACAAATAAAAGGGAGTGGTTATGTGGAGGAAAATAATGTTACCATACAAAATAAGGTGAAAAAGAGAGTGAGCTGAATAAGTGGAGATTTTTTAATGCATAATATTAAAATATAGAAGAATAAGAATGGATTACAAAATTTATGTATAGAAATTTGACCTAAGGAGAGTGGGAGCTGGTGAAATAGTGATATGCATAGATTTTAGAGGAGGTTTATTTTTGTCTTAGTTCATCAACCAATAAAATTTGAAGGTGTGAGTTATCTTGCATGTTGAAAATACAATCAAATACTTTAGATGGAGACTAAAGAGTGGGTTTCCCACTCAACCTAAGTGTGTGAACACTATGCTCACACATTTTATTACTCCAGGTGTATGACATAGGAACATATGGGTTCATGTGAAATATTTCATCAAGAAAAAAATTAATTAGATAGGTAGGAATAAGTAGGATTACATAGATTTTCTATTATATTATTTGTATATTTTTTGAAGTATGTAGGTGAAACTATGACAAACTAGGGTTCATAATAATAATGCAACACTATGCGGTGAATTTTTTCTTTACTACATTTGAACTAAAAACATTATGATATCACGTTATTTGGAAGGTCCATTTTTGTGGTCATTATAAAGATACATGTCAAAACATATATTTGATACCTATCATGGTTTAGCCTGAAAATAAAAAAATATGCTATGTGTCATGGTAACCTACAATTCTAAAAGAAGCACGCTAACATCATTTTAAAACCCTATATCAAATTATTTAATGGGAAAAGGTTATACATTATTTATAAAAAGTATTTTTTTGTTTTAACCTATGTATATGTGATTTCCATAAAGGTGTGACCTGCTCATGTAATCTTGGAATTATCAATAAGCCTTGGTGACATGTTATTGTTCCTTGAGAGTGTAGAGATATATAAAAAATATAAGAGATTATATGAATTTAATTTTTTTTGCCTTAATGGGTTAGAAATTAATTAATGTAAAGTGGGTGAACTTTGAATCTGTATAAACACATCACCTTCATTTAAAAAAAAATGATTCTATATCTAGATTACAAATATGGTTCAATAGTAGTTTCAAAGAGTAATAAGATATATATCTATGTGTATATCTATAAAGGATAATTGGATTTGGATCACTTGGGTAAAATTATAGTGTTAATCCATTTTTTATAATCTTGCATGAATTTTTGGAGTTGTAGTGGTTTTAAGGCTATATAATTGGTGATCTATATGTTATTATAATCTCTTATTTAGTAATTTTTTTGTTATTTTATTTATATTTCCATTATGTAATTATTGTTGGAGAGTTTAAAATGATGTAATGGTGATGTCATGGAGGTTTCCAAGTGAGTGGATGAAGCTCCTTTTTAGTCTAAGTGATAATGACAGTGTGCAACGTGCTTGTCCTAGTATGCTTGAAGGAGGCTTGGTTGATCTTTAGTTTTTGCATGGTTATAGATGTTCATTGGTGAGTATGGTGATTTGAGAATATGAAATGGGTGACATAAGAGGTTTTATATGATTTTAGTGCTTGTGTGTATGAGTGGATTTCATCTAGTTGATCATTATTTTCATCTAGACATTCTGGGTCTAGTGGTAGAAAATCTGAGTAGGCAGTTTATTGGCATCATAATTTCCATGTGTGGATGAGTTAAGGGGAGTTGGTCATATGGTTGTGATCATATTAGTCTATAGTTTATATGTGCTAAATTTTATGTCATACGATGAATCATAGTCAAATATATGTGTGTGCAGAGTTGGGATCCTAGGTATTTTAACAGTGTTTTCTATGTTCAAATAGAACCGAGTAAGCAGTTTGGTGACATCACATATCGCATGTATGAAAATTTTAGGAGCATATTGATATATGTATGAATTTACCTATGATATAATATCTTATGTGTTAAATATTAGGTTATGTGAATAATCATAAAAAAATATATGCAAGTGCAAAGATGGGCTCCCAAGAAGTTTGATAGTGTTTTTATATAGCCAAATTTTCATGTGGCAAGAAAAGCTGAGTAGGCATTTTGATATGATCATATATCACACATTTGGTATTTTTAGAATGAGTTTATCATATGGTATTATTCATTTTTTTCCCTAGTTGATATGTTCTAAGTTTTAGGATATATGATGAAGTGCATCAAAATATATGCATGTGTAAAGTTGGCCTTCTAGATAGTTTTTGACATAGTTGGCTCTATGGTAGAAACAATCTAAGTGAGTAGATTAATATAATTATATCTCACATGCACAAAGGTTTCATGAGTAGATTGATATATGGTTGGATTATCCTATGTGAGGAAATCATATGGTCCAAATTTTAGATTACGCATCTAAGCACAACAAAAGTTATTGAGATCCAACGTTGGCCTTCTAGGCAGAGTGCAATGGTTCCCATACTTAGTCAATTTTGCAAGAGGTAAATATCAGGATCAAATAAAGATCAAATAGTGCATGGGGGTTTGTACATTTAGATATATGATGCATAGTAAGTCAAAAGGGTCAAAGTTTTTGATGCTTAAACTGAGTAAAGATCGATCTCCTTACAAAAGGATCAAGGAAGCATGTTTATTCCAAGATGTCTAGATGTAAAGAGATAAGGACAAGTGTTCAAATTTTAATGTCAAGAATAAATAAATATCAGTCCTATTCTATGATATAATGGTGAGTGGATGTTTCTACATATATAGATCAATGGTGTGTATTAAGTGATATGTTTTCAAGGTGTCTAATGTTTAACATATATAAAGAATGAGCTACGTACATGAGATCAATGGTGCATATGTGGTAATATTTGGAAATTAGTGAAATATGAGTTAAATTTTAAATAATATTGATGGTGTGCATTTAATCTAAATATTGAATGTCATTTGATGCATTTTAAGTGACCAAATTTTAACTATGACCATTTGAATTCAAATATATGAATTTAATAAAGGAAAGACTAGCGTCTAGTTTTTTATCCATAACTTTTGATATATGCATCATTTGACCATGTAGTAACAAAAGTTATAGAGGAATTTAAGGCACATCTGGACATATAGATTTGAAGATCTAAAAGTGTGTACAATCAAAGTTATGAAGGATCAAAGTTAAATATGTTTTTGTGTATGTCTTGCAAGTGACTCAGGAAGATTATTTGAACTTGTTTTGATATTTTTTTATATCTATTGATGAATTGGATATCAGGGAGTGTTTTAGACTCCATGATGACCATATGTGTGCATTATGAAGTTTTTAACAATCATATAAAGTATAAAAAAAGGGTAATAAGTTGAATATATTTTAATTCATAATGATTGTGTGTACAAAGAAGTTTTAAATCTAATTGGGGGTTAGAATAAGAGAGATTTGATGGATATTGACACTTAAAAGGGACCTATAGATCATGTTTTATGGTTACATATGTTGTAAAGTATTCTTGTGTTCTTAATTTTTTTGGAAAAGTGTCAAAGAGGTGAATGGGTCATCATAGGACCTAAAAGGTGACTTAGGCTTATTTGAAAAAGAGTTATGCTTAAGTGTGACCCATGTAAGATGCCTTAAAGGTGAAGGCATGTTTTTTGGCCAACAAGAAAATATTTTGTACTTGATAATTCATTAATTCTCTATAAATAATGAAACCAAATGTGATGGTTTATAGACTTGTGTGAGACTTGTATGTGATTGACATTGAGAGGATAATAATGTGGTGTGAAGGAAAGGATGGGTGCCCAATGGATGAGTTGAAGAGTAAAACATATTGATGACTATGTTTATGACTAGTGGTTCATGTTTTTTATGTTAGAATAGTGATTTTGTAGGTTGAAGATAAGTGAAGAAGTCTAAGGTGATCCAAAAGGTGGTTTTGGATGCATTGAGCATGCAGAGTTGAACTAAGCTAATATACTTTATATCTCCATAATATTTTTAAGAAATCAATGTTTAGGATATGTTCTATTCATAGGTATTATTATGGTAGATAAAAATCTAGGTGTTGCAGCCTCCTTTCAAGGTGAAACCTGCTAAAGGTCTAGTTGTTGTGGTAGCTGAGTTAGATAGGTGTTGTTATACCTTATAGGATTGTAGTCTTACTAAATAAGGGATTTTAATTCCTTGATAAATTGTATCTAGTCTAAATTGGTTCTTTTTATTATAATATATTAGTATAATTGTAGGTTATAGTGGGTTTTCTCCCCCAAGAGGTTTCTCACATATGTCATGTGTTGTGTGCTTGATCTTGCATTATCTCTCTTATTCATTACTATGAATGATATATATGTTTCATGAAATGCTTGTGGTAATTGATTAAGAGTTCTCAAAGTTTTTAAATTTAAGTTAGATTATATGGGCTCACTTATTCACCCTCCCTCTCTCAATGATTATACCTCTAGTAATTGGTATCAGAGTAGGTCCTTTGGTAAAGGTTTGACATCTTGAAGATTATATAAGGTATAAATATGGGTAGTCATCAAGGAGGTTTCTCTGATAAAATAGCACCAATGTTAAATGGATCCAATTATTCTTTTTAGAGTCAAAGGATGAGGACATACATTATGTCCCTAGGGTTTGATGTATGACAATCTATTTTGGATGGTTATGTTGCTTTTACTACTCCATCTAGTACTGTAGATAAGTTATTTGAGAATAATTTAAAGGAAACAAATGCCATCACTTGTGGTCTTATAGAGATTGAGTTCACCAAGGTAATCCATTATAAATATGATAGAGATATATGGGATAAAATATAGATCATTTATGAAGGAGATTCAAAGTTCAAGCTTGCTAAGTTGCAGACTCATAAAAGGAAATTTGAATTTCTCAAAATGAAGGAAGAACATTATGTGGCATCCTTTATGTAGAGAGTTGATGAGATTGTGAAAATCATCATAGGCCTTAGAGAGAACCTTGAAGAGGATACTACAGTTCAAAAACTATTAAGGTCTATATCCCTCAAATTTGATCCAAAATTATATTCTATAGAATAAAGTCATGTTCTTACTCAGTTGAAGATGGATCAATTTCATGGCACCCTTACTACCTATGATATGAGAAAGAATGATGATAGACCACCAGATAAGGAAACAACTTTCAAGATTGAAATAAAGATAAAGAAGAAATTCCAAGGCAAGAAACCTAAAGAGGATGAGATATCTAACATTGATGAGGATGAACTAATTACTTTGACTACTAGGAAATTAAATACAAGCTCAAGGAAGTATAGGGGTAAACTACCCTTCTAATGTTTGAACTATGTAGAGATAGAACATTTTGCTCCTAAGTGCCCTCATAAGCATGATAATAATGATGATAAATAACATGGTGATGGCCAAGATGAAGACAATAAGACATATAGGAATAAAGAATTTTAAAAGTATAAAAACAATAAGAAGTCTTTTAATAACAAGAAGAGTCTCTACACCAAAGAATATTGTATCTCATCATATGAGATTGAAAATAGTGACTCATAGTATGATCATGAATATGATGGTACTATTAAATATGAAGCCCTATTCATGGTTGAGGAAGGAAGTTTTTCACATCAAAATGAGTCTACTTGGAGTGATTCAAATAACGATGAAGATGAGGTGGACTATGAGATTGCATTAACAAATTACCTTGAATAAATAAATATTGAGTAGAAGATCAACAACAAGATGAAGTCTCAAATCAAGGACTATGAGAAAAAATTTAGTATGTATGAAGCAAGAGTGAATGAAGATATTGAGAAGCATGAATATATGATCAGACATCTCAGTTGTCAATTGGAAACCCTGTTTACAAGTTTGAAAGCTAAATAAGATGAATGTTCAGCATATGTAATTGAAAATGAGTCATTAAAACCAGAGTTAGAGAAGAAATATAGTAAGGTCAAGTCATTTGTGAGATTTGAAAAGAACTCAAGTGATCTAGACAATATTCTAAATAATTAAAAGCACACAAGTGATATAACTAATCTTGGATATGAATAAAAACAAAAGAATGTAACTCAAGATATGATGAAGACTAATGTGAGCAAGGAAAATCATAATTTGAAGACAAATCATTAGATAAGGAATGAAGGTATTGGCATAATGAAGACAAATCAGATTAGATAGATAAATGCCATGAGGTATGAAAGTTTCAATGGTTATTATTACACATGTAATCAATTTGGGCATAAAGATAGAGAATTAAAGAGACCTATTAGAAATGAATCTACATGGAACTATGATGTGGGTCATTAGTTAGAAGGTGTGAACAAAGTTAAGTACTTCAATTGTCTTGATGTGGGGCACTTTGTAAACCATTATTGACATAAGGTTAGACAAGGTGAGTCATCTTCAAAAATAGGAGATTGTTTTATTTGTCATGACATAGGACACAATGCAATTTTCTATCCAAAAAAGGTAAGACAAACTATGTTTTCATCAAGAAGTATGGTTTATTATAACTTTGAATAGAAATGTGACATTGTTAGATTCTACAAGCAAAGGTATACAAGTTAGAATAGGTTTGATTAGGATCCTAGAGTGTAAGGAAGAAGGAAAGTCAACTAATGAAATCCAAAGGTGGTAAGTATGATTCATGATAAGACTATAGGTCCAAGTAATATGTTTTCTATGGTGGATAATGCTATAGAAGTTGAAGAGTGCCAAGGGTTCTCTTTGTCTACTCATGTTGCGAATGAAGAGACCAAGCTCAAGAAGAAGACTAAGGTTCTAGTTGAGGCTAGTTATAAGATGTGTATGGATCCAAGTGAACATCTTATCATTTTTGAGCATGTATCATGCAAATAACATCAATTTTTAGTGCCTAGTGATAAGGTTCCTAACTACAAGGTGAATTCTTCAAATGAATAGGTATGTCATGAACTTATGTTGTTTCCATGTATTGTCAATTAAATCCTAGAATAAAAGGATAATATTGTAGTAGATGAGCATGTTACTTCTATTAAGCCTAAGAAGAAGAAGAATAACTATAAGTATCAGATGACCAAGGAGGAGATTAAATATGAGGAGTTGTGGGCAACTCCTAGTTTCACATAATGATAGTACATTATTTAGTAGGGTGTCTCTACCTATACTTCTTAAGAGACATATTTCTTATAGAGAAGAATTTTTTTGTTCTCAAGATCATAATTCCAATCAAAGAAGGTCATTGGTTAAGGGGGAACAATAAGTTTCATGATCTTGTTCTAGAGATTTGTGAAAGAGTTATAGTATAGGGTTAGAATGTGTGTTTTCAGGTGGCCTAATGAGATTGATGTAATGTCAAGGTTGGTTTGATGCTATAAATGGTTTGTGAACTTATTTGTGATGTGTTATAGGTGATTTAAAGCTTTAAAGATATTTTGTGTGTAATTAGATAATGTTTATTTACTCTTGGGTTTCCCTAGTTGTGCTTAAGAGTATGCAGGTCCTAAAATGAGTTATAGGATGTATGGATTCCAAAATGTGTGAAAAATCAAATCTTGGTCTAGAAGTATGTGATGGGTTTCTCCAGGTATGCAAGAAGTTTTAGAGGTGTACATTGACCAAAAGGAGATTTGTTGACTCTATTGGTTTTGAGATTCTAGGGTTTTGGGATCTACTAGAAAAGTGGTTTACCTTATGAATTGATGTATAATAATTATTAATATATTTAATGGGCCAAATGGGTTGTCAAATAAAACTTCATAGAGATTTGAAGGTTTGTGTTTTTCAAATTGTTTAGGTATTTGTCAAGATGGAGGCTTAATTGGTAAGTTGGTTTATGAAGTAAGCATATTTCATAGTATGATATTGTTTTTTTAATTTTTTGGGCTTAAGGGGAAATATGAGAGTGCTCCAAATATGAAGTTTTATGTCTTGAATGTGTGTATACTAAAATTTGTGGGCTCTACAAGTTCTACGTAGGGCTACAATGAGACTAAATAGTCCCAATAAGAAGAAGAGTGTTTTTTTAATCTATTTCGACAAAAGAGAAAGGTATGATTATTTATAGGAAAGTTATTAGGTTTCTTTAGAGCATGTTTTTATATTTGGTGAGTGGCATAAAGTTTTGTTGGTAGTTTTTGAGGTGGCTTGAGAGAAAAATCTAGTAAGCTTATATGGTGGTTCTTCATGGTGTGTGGAGATCTAAATATGCTCAGGAGGTTAAATTGATCAAAAAAATGAGGGGATGTCCATCTCATTTTTTTAGTGATTTATATTACATTTTTTTATTTTTTATGTTTTTCTTCATTGGTTGTAGTGCTTGATTGAAGAGAGTGTTGGAATAGAGCAAGTAGATGTTGTCAAGGCAAGAAGAGGTATGATCAAGGTAAAGGGGAGTATGTATCATATTTATAAGATTTTACTCTCATTTTGGTGGTATTTTTATTTCCTTAGGATCATTTTGTGCCTACTTTTTCATTGATTCAAAGGGGGAGAAAGTTCCTATTATGGGAGTGCTTGAAGAGAGAGAAGGAAGGTGAGTTGCATATTATTATATGATGGTTGTTGACATAAATGACAAAGGAGGATATTGTTAAAGAGTTTTAAATTATGTTATGGTGATGTGATGGAAATTTATAGGTAAGTGGTTGAATTTCCTTGATAGTCTAAGTGATAATGACAAAGTGTGCAATGTGCTCATCTTAGTATGCTTGAAGGAGGCTTGGTTGATCTTTAGTTTTGACATGGTTAGATATGTTAAATGATGAGTATGTATATTTGATAATGTGAAAAGGTGACCATGAGATATTTTATATTATTTTATTGCTTGTGTGCATGAGTGGATTTCATCTAGTTGATCATTATTTTCATCTAGACATTTTAGATCTAGTGGTAGAAAATCTGAGTAGGTAGTTTCCTAATGTCATAATTACCACATATGGATGAGTCAAGGGGATTTGGTCGTATTTTTTTGATAAAATTAGTCCCTATTTTCTATTCATTAGGTCATGTAATGAATCACAATCAAAGATATGTGTATACAAGGCTAGGCTCCTAGGTATTTTAATAGTGTTTTTATGTTCAAATAGAGCCAAGTAAGCAGATTAATGACATAATATATCACACATAAAAATTTTAGGATAAGATTGATAAATGGTTAAATTACCCTATGAGATAATATCTTATGAGCTAAATATCAAGTCATGTGACTAAGTGCGATAAAATATATGTAAGTGCAAGGATAGGTTCCCATGTAGTTTGATTGTCAAATTGGCCATAATCTTGGATCCTTGCACAAAATATTGAGAAAATATATGTATAGATCAATGAAATCATATATAAATTAAAAATGATGAATAATCTTGTCTTCACATAAAAATATTAAAAAATATGACCTACTTGCATAAAATTGCATTAACCTATCTAACCTTCCAAAGTGGAAAAGTGGGGTACTTATATGGAAACTTAGGGAAACATGAGGAAGCCTCTAATTTTCCTAAATAAATAATTACATTAAAATGAAATTATCCTATATGACCCTTTTATAACTAACCTAAGGAATATTAATTGACATATAATGGCCATAAGGGTGTGTAGGCAAAACCTAATGGGAAAAAACACTACACTAACACCCCCTTAAGCATAGCTTAGGTGAGATGAGAATTGGGTCCCAAGATTGAGAGACTAATGAGGTACCCAAGTAAATAGGGAAGAACCTCCATAGGAGGAAGAAAAAGGTGGAGTAGACCTAACCCTAATAAGAGCCCATAGATGAAAAAAATTACTCTTTATGAAGGGCTTGATTAGAATATCTACATACTACTCTACTATTGGATAGTATCAAAGATCAATGACTTTCTCATTGATAAGATCCCTAATGAAGTGCATGTGAATCCTTGTGTTTGGTCCTTTGATAGAGAAATAAAATATTACAAATCTATATATTGATTTGGTTGCCACATTAGATGACTTTTGGATTATGTAACTAGATACCAAACTCAATAAGAATCCCTTAAATCTATATTACCTCAATGGTGGCATTGATAGCCCCTCTATATTTTGCCTTTGTAGATGGTAAAGCAATTTTATACTGCTTATTTGTTGACCAACTTATTAGACTTGAACTAAGTGAAAAATTGTAGCCTGAAGTAGACTTTTGACTCTAAATATCTCCAACCCAATTCGAATTTATGTATCTGATCAAATCAACCTATAGTCTTACTCTTTAGTGTATCCTATAGTTGTGTGAACCCTGAATGTAGTGCAAAATCTACTTAGCTACTTTCCAATGCCATTCTTGTGGTTCCTGCATAAATTGGGAGACCATGCTAACTACACAGGATATGTTAGGTCTAGTGTGTGTGAGATAGATAAGATTTCCCACAAGTTGTCGATATGGAGTTTCATCAACCAATGGTGTAAGACAATCAGCCTCAATCTTCACACTAGACAAGAAGGGAGAAGGAGTTGGTTAAAATCAACCATGTTAAACCTATCAATCAAATCAAGAGAATATTTGGATTGTGATAAAGTTATCCTAAAATTTGACTGAATGATTTCAATCTTGAGAAAGTAATGTAGCAATCCCATGTCTATCATTGAAAATCTATCTAAAAGTGTAATTTTTACTACTAAGATGGATGATCATGAGCTCCTTATAATACATAAGTCATCCACATAAAGAACTAGGATCAACATAGAATCATCTTACTATAAGATGTCAACATTCAAATCTGAGTGGCATCTGGTGAACCCAAAAGTGATGAGAAAGGAGTCTATCTTAGCATACCATGAACAAGGGGCCTATTTGAATTTGTAGATAGATTTATTGAGTTTTCAAACCAGGGAAAAATATTCCACAAAGCATTTTGGTTGATCTATGTAGATCTCTTATTTGAGGTCACCATGTAGAAAAACACTCTTGACATCTATTTGGTTAACGTACCACGAATGTGTGGTTGTGATTGCTAGAGTGAGTCTGATAAACATCATCTTGGGTATATGATAAAATATATTGGTGTAGTCTATGTCAGGTACTTGAGAAAAACCATTTACAACTAGACAATCTTTATACTTATCAATAGGCCCATCCACACCATACTTAATATAATAAACCCATTTGCAATGGACAAATTTTCTTACTTTAGGAAGATGGATCAAGTCCCATGCTTTGTTCCTAATTAGGGAACTATACTCATGCTTCATAATAGAATCCTAATTTTGAATGCTAGATGCCTTATGAAAGGTTTTCATATCTAAGGCAATGGTTAGGTAGGCATGTGAAGTCCCATAAAACTATGAGCATGTCCACCTTATAGTTGATGGATTTTTAAACCCTTTTCCTAGCACTTTGAAGTGTTTGTTTGTCCCAAGTGGGATCAAAATTATATGAGATTAGAGAATTAGGAGGTGAGTCATCATCATTTTATGTGTGCATGTGAGATGGTAGAGGAGAATCCTCATCATTGCTCTCAACACTTTAAATTGAAGAAGAAGATGAGTCATCCTGATCATCAGAAGGATTTTGAGGTGGATCTAAGTCACTGTCTAAGGTAGAATCAATGTCCAATGAGACTTTTGAAGAGTTTGAAGTGCCATTAGTGAGTTCAAGTGGGCCCTCACAAAAATTGTTGCTCCTTTATATGAAAAAAACATGAGTTTTAGGATGGAGAATCATATATCCCTTAGCACCCTTTGCATACCCCACAACAAGACTGACTTTGAGGGTCCATTGCCTTGCATTTATTCTTGGGAACATGAGACTTGTGATCTAATCACTTGAAAGTGATCCATTATGGTCTTGTGACCATCCCAAGCTTCAAAATGAGTGATTCCTTTCAAGTCTCTATGTGGAATGTGGTTCTAAATGTAGCATGCATAGTTAATTGCTTTGACCCAAAACTAAGGAGTAAGAGACTTTGATTGAAGCATATAGTTGGCCATTTCTTTCAATGAATGGTTTTTACATTTAACCACACTATTCTGATGAGGATTGTATAGAACTGTGTGTTGCATCTAAATCCCCTCTAATGTGTAAAACTTCTCAATGTTATTGTTGACATAATCCCTAGCATTGTCACTCCTTAAGATATTGATGGAACAATTTGATTGCTTCTCCATAAGTGCCTTGAAGTCCTTGAAGTTATTAAATACCTTATAAATTTTTATGATAAAAAAACACCTAGGTGTACCTTGAAAAGTCATTGATAAATGTGAGCATGTGTCTAGTCCTGTTGAATGAAGGTTTTGGAAATGGACCTACTATGTCACTGTGGACAATTTCCATCTTTTATTCATCTCTCCTTGCTTTTCCCTTGTCATATTTATCTTATGGATGCTTGCCAAGAAAGTAGCCATTACATAGGCCATCTGAGAAGTTTAATTTAGGCAACCTTAAGACCATGTCTTGATGATTGAGTGGCTTCAATTAATAGTAGTTTAAATGGCTAAACCATTCATGTCATAGTTTTCTCACTCCATCTTCATGAGTAAGTAGTGTAGCTGAGGGCTAATCTATGGCAAATTGTGAGAAGGTATACATCTTAAAATAATGATTAGCCTTCCCATAAGCCACTATGGTGTCACTATGCATCTCCTTTATAACCACTAAATTAGGTATGAACTCAACTCACTTCCTTGCACCTATGTGAGTGATTTGGTACATCAACATAAGATTGGTGGATAGTGAAGGAACACACAAAACATCATTAAAGGTCCTATCACTTACTTTAACTGATTCTTTACCACTAACTTTTGGTAAAGTGTCATCACTCATGAGAATTGAAGGCACAAAACATGGCTCTATTTATAAATATATATCCTCTAAGGATGTCATGTGATAGGAAGCACCCAAGTTAATAACCCAAGTCAAAGGCTAAAAAGCTACTACATCAAGTTTATTGCCCTTATTTTTAACCTTTTTTCTATCTTTAGCATTCATAAGTTCTTTTATGAATGTGTTTTGAGTTGAGGATTTAGAAACACTATTATTATTCTTCTCAAGCATCTTAGTCAAGTTGTTAATCTTATTTTTCATGCACGGAGATTTATCATGCCCAAGTTTCTTGCAAAAGTTACATTTGAGTTTCTCCTTCTTAGGTTTCCTACTAGAGGAGGACTCATTTGATGATTTCTTAGGCTTGGCATCTGATTTTAGATTCTTTTTGTTCTCATAATCTAGTTTAGACTATTTCTTATCCTATTTGACACTGCTAGAAGGCTTCTTATTATCCTAATTGACAATCAAGGCATGTGATTTTAAAGACTTAAATGCACCCATTTAAACCAATTTATCTTGCTCCTAAGTTAGATCGTCAACAAACTCATTGAATGATGGTATTT